>JAUDRI010000018.1:0-500000 GCA_033675395.1 Rhodiola chrysanthemifolia | reverse complement strand
ACGATGCTCCGAGAATCTCGGCCAACATCGGCCAAGCGTGGTAATCCGTGGTGATCGTGGGAAAGCATGATGACCTCCAAGAAGGAGGAAGAAGAGTCGTTATGCGTTATTAAGCTTAGCAACCGCGATGAAGAATACATATACGACATACACTTCTCATGCCCGTTTCGCTGTTTTAACTTCCGAATTTGCTCTTGGTGTAAACTACAAAGTTGTAGCTCTTTGAATTAGTTTTCCAACAAGCTATTGACCGACCCATTTGAATACCATATGAGATCTAAGCATGCAAATTAAGTTCAAAAGGTCAGCCTGTCTTGTTTTGTTCCTTTTTAACCAAATCTTCACCAAGTACTTTGTTGCACTTCATCAATCCATAAGTCTTAGGAATGTGATATTTGACCTGTAAAGATAGAATAAAGCTTAAATGACAATAAAATGTCGGGAAAACACACATAATCCATCATCGAAGGAAGTGAATAATAGGTCAAGAATTCGACAGATCGGTCACCGCTTGAAAGAATACATATGCGGAGAATATGAAACATTGACGAAGCTCCGTGAATCTCGGCCAACATCGGCCAAGCGTGGTAATCCGTGGTGATCGTGGGAAAGCGTGATGACCTCCGTGAAGGATGAAGAAACGTCGTTATGCGTGATTAAGCGTAGCAACCGCGATGAAGAATACATATACGACAGAGACTTCTCATGCCCGTTTCGATGTTTTAACTTCCGAATTTACTCTTGAGGTAAACTACAAAGTTGTAGCTCTTTGCAATAGCTTTCCAACAGGCTATATAACGACCCATTTGGAAACCATATGAGATCTGGGCATGCAAATTAAGTTTGAAAGGTCAGCTGCCCTGTTTTGTTTCTTTTTAACCAAATCTTCACCAAGTACTTTGTTGCACTTCGAATCAATCCATAAGTCTTAGGAATGTGATATTTGACCTGTAAAGATAGAATTATCATTAAATGACAGCAAAATGTCAGGAAAACAAACATAATCCATCGTCGAAGGAAGTGAATAATAGGTCAAGAATTCGATAGATCGGTCACCGCTCGGAAGAAAACATATGCGGAGAATATGAAACATTGACGAAGCTCGGTGAACCTCGACCAACATCGGTCAAGCGTGGTAATCCGTGCTGATCGTGGGAAAGGGTGATGACCTCCGCGAAGGATGATGAAGCGTCGTTATGCGTGATTAAGCGTAGCAACCGCGATGAAGAATACATATACGACAGAGACTTCTCATGCCCGTTTCGCTGTTTTAACTTTTGAATTTGCTCTTGGTGTAAACTACAAAGTTGTAGCTCTTTAAAATAGCTTTCCAACAAGCTATAGAACGACCCATTTGGAAACCATATGAGATCTAAGCATGCAAATTAAGTTTGAAAGGTCAGCCTGCCCTGTTTTGTTTATTTTTAACCAAATCTTCACCAAGTACTTTGTTGCACTTCGGATCAATCCATAAGTCTTAGGAATGTGATATTTGACCTGTAAAGATATAATTAACATTAAATAACAAGAAAATGTCGGGAAAACAAACATAATCCATCATCGAAGGAAGTGAATAATAGGTCAAGAATTCGACAGATCGGTGACCGCTCGGAAGAATACATATGCGGAGAATCTGAAACATTGACGAAGCTTCGAGAATCTCGGCCAACATCGGCCAAGCGTGGTAATCCGTGGTGATCGTGGGAAAGCGTGATGACCTCCGCGAAGGATGAAAAAGCGTCGTTATGCGTGATTAAGCGTCGCAACCGCGATGAAGAATACATATATGACAGAGACTTCTCATGCCAGTTTCGCTGTTTTAATCTCCGAATTTGCTCTTGGTGTAAATTACAAAGTTGTATCTCTTTGAATTAGATTTCCAACAAGCTATAGAACGACCCATTTGGATACCATATGAGATCTAAGCATGCAAATTAAGTTTGAAAGGTCAGCCTGTCCTATTTTGTTCCTTTTTAATGAAATCTTCACCAAGTACTTTGTTGCACATCGGATCAATCCATAAGTCTTAGGAATGTGATATTGGACCTGTAAAGATAGAATAAAGATTAAATGACAGTAAAATGTCGGGAAAACTGATGAGTCGAGTTTTCGACTCATTTATCGTGATTCTTCACTATAGTTTTGAATCGTTTCCGACGATATTTTGATGTCATTTGACCTCTATCTCTACATTTCAGGTAGAAAACAAGTTTCCCCCATGGCCAAGGCCCAATTGTGAAGATTGGTTGAGTTTCGGCGCAAAACAAGGAGTTTCGGGGCAATACTGAGCATATTGACCTTTGCAACTTGTTTTGGACGCCCAGAACGCATACGGTGTCCGAATTGGTTGATTCAACGCTTGTTGGAAAGCTAACTCAAAGGGCTACAACTCTCTAGTTGACGCCAAGACCAAATTCGGACAGGAAGACCACCAAAAAGGCCCCAGTCGATCGACTGAGAAGCCCAGTCGACCGACTCGATTGAAACTCAGGAGCTCATCATATCTTGCACATCCCAGTCGATCGACTGGGAGTCAAGCAAAGCCCAGTCGACCGACTGGATGAAAAACTCAGATTTCTGCACCCAGATTTCAGCCGGATCTATAAATAGAAAGCAAAGGTTTTGGACCAAGAGCTGGACTTTTGGGCAAAAATACTCATCAAAAGGAGATCAAATCAAGGTCATCAATCCACAACCAACAAAGGAGTAGTGAAGATCAAAGGGAGACATCTAGGATTAACCATCGTATTTTCTATCCCTCTTCTCTTCTAATTTGTTGTATTCAAACCCTACTCACATCATGTTGTCTTACATGATGTGTGAGTAGTTCCCTTGTGTTTTGAGGGTGTTGTTACCCCTCCTTGGTACTCTTGATCATGTATACACATGTTGATGATTAATCTATGGTGTTAAATTCACATTTGCTATGATCTTCATTATTGCATGCCACTAGGTGTTTGATGAAATGCCAAAGTGAATTGTCTATCCCAAAACTTGACCTAAGAATCTAACGACCCTAGGGATGGTTTAGATGTGGTAAATGTGATCATGTCTACGGACTTGAAGTGAACTAGGACTCGAGTTCATGATATTTATTGTTTGGGAGAGATTCTAATACTAATTAATGTCATGGAATGAGCCAATATCTTGAGAAAGTGAGGTTCGAGCTATAAGAGAGCTTGACTAAGAATAGATTCGATTAGGATGGGATCTACCTTAGTCTAAGCTAGGTTCAACACTATCTAACACCTTGAATGTATTTAATTCTTGTATGCATGATCATGGGAAATGCCAAGGAGGGGCATAACCCCTTGAAACTCTCTTTTGATTGATATTTCAACCCTTTAGTGCTATCTCATTGCTTGTTTTAGACTTGAAACCATTCTCATAATTGATTTGAAGGAATAGCCGAGTAGAAAACTTGATTCCCTAGCGTATAATCCAATTGCTCCCTTGGGTTCGACACCGGTCTTACCGGTCAAATTATAAATTGTTTTTGACTAATTGCATTCGATCCTCTCTTCATTGATACTTATTCTAGAGGTGAAAAAGAAATAGTTTGTCAAAATGGCGCCGTTGCGGGGGAGCAACTAGTTAGCACATCCCTAGATTAGATTGTGTGGAAGTTCCGACTATTCTTGTGAATATTTTTCCTTTTTCTTATACTTGTATATTCTTCTTTTTGACTCATATCACTTACTAGCTTTTGTTTACCTTGTTTTGCGAGGATGGACCCCTACGACCAACAAGTCTATTCGAATGAGGCATGCTATGAAGAGGAGGAACGACCATATTCTTATTTTCAAGAGCTTGGCTATCAAACAAGTTATTACACTCCGAATTGGGATGATAGCCAATGCTATGAAGTTGAAGACTCCTACCCTCCATACCCTCAACCTCCTCAACCTTCAAGTGAGCCATCCAATATAGAATCCATGCTCGCTAGACTTCTAGCAAACCAAGAGAAGCAAGAGAGAAATCATTTGGAATGGAAAGCTCAAATGCAAGCAATAGAAATTGGGAACTTGAATAAGGAAGAAGAGGTTTCCGAAGACTCCTACCCTCAACCCTCGAATGAGTCCTCCAATCTAGATTCCTTGCTTGCGACACTCCTTGAAAACCAAGAAAAGATGCATAGAGACACGCAAGCCCAATTGATGGAGATGGATGCTCAATTTGACACATTGGAGGCTCAACACCAAGTTTTGGAAAGCAAATTGGCGCAACAAGCAATGGGAAATGAAAACTTGGATGAGGAAGAGGAGGTTTCCGAAGAAGAAGTCCTTGAATCTAATGCCTCGAAGGAAGAATGGGATCAAGAAGCGGAGGATGAATTTTGGAGAGCCGCCACCGAAGCTCATTACAACGAATGGGATCAAGTCATTCCATTGATGCTCTCCGATGAGGAATTCTTCAATGATGATGCCTCTCACATAGAGGAAACACCTTTTATTGATGAAGAAGAACTCCCTCCTCCCGGCACTAGCGAGCTTGAATGTGAATCCCAATTCCTTGATGAGAATAAGATAGAGGAACAGCGTATATAGATTGAAAGTCTTCAAGGGTATAGAGACTTTGTTGAGGTTTTCATGGAAGAAGCTAAAGGGCATCCTCGCGCGCAAGAAGACAAAGGTTTAGAAAGGGATATTGAGGATGGGGCACCCAAGGACGTCATTGATAAACTAAAGGAGGGTGTGCCCATCAAGCTTGAGACAAGTTATGAAGACCCTTTCTTCACTACTTCGTCTCGAGACAAATTTTGGAGCTTCTCGCCTTATTTCGAGAGATCATTTGGAAAAAGCTCCCATGAGCCCTTATTTCTTAAGGGATCTTCATATTTGAAGGGGTCATGCTCCCAAAGGAAAGTCCATTGTAGACTTGATGGGAAGAAATTCAAATGGGACTTAAAGGTGGATTGACACGACCAAATCCAAGGCCCCGTGAGAAGGGATCCTAGCAAAGGACTTCTCAACGAGTGATTCTATGGGGCGTTTTGCTACGTCTTTGCCAAGACGGGAAAAACTAGGCCCTCGCGGGAGGTAACCCGGTTTGTAAGTTGTTCATTCTCGCTTTTCTTTGTCTTTAAATGTTTGGCATGATTGTGAGTGGCTTAGGCTCTAAATATGGAATGTGAAATGTGTGATTAGTGGCTAAAATTTTAAGTGTGGAGTGAGGTCTACTCACTCTAATTCCACTTCACATCGCCAAACCCCTCCACTTTTCCCTTGATTTCTCAATGTATGATGATGTCGCCCCTTAGGGTTCATGTGCCTTCTTTGAGTTTGCTAGATGAGAACTATCTTGTTACACCATGATATGAGTCTAGTTTCACATTTGGGCACTTAGGAACCCTTGTGCATATTTTAGAGGGTGTGGGTCAACTTCCTTGTTTGAACTCTATCAAACTTATGCCATGATGTTATTATGTGACTGGTGATGCTCTCTTGCTCATACTTGCGTTGCATGACCTTGTATGTCACTTGTTACTTTTAACCTCTCATGTCTTCTTGTCATCAAGGGAGTTATTTGCATCATGTTCGATCACGTTTGCACAGTGGCGTCTTTTCTATTAACGGGGCACCTCTACAAAAGAGGGGAGTTCCTATGCGCCTTTATCTCATTTTCTTCATTGTATGCGCTTATGGACTAAGCTATGCTTTAAGTGTGGAGTGGGTTAATGCGCATTGTTCACTAATTTTATGCCATGCTTATCATTTTTGAATGGACACTTGCATTCATGTATTCTATCTCTAATAACATGAGAGTGTTTTTAACCATATAGGCTTGTGACTATCGATTCTTAATTCCTATAAATCACATCTAGCCTATTTACCACATTTATTGGATCTTGAACTTAGAACCGACCTAGTCCATTGAATGTGTATTCTTGTGAATCAATATCATTGCTATCTCTTGCCTATCTAATTTTCTAAGTATTTTCGTTGAAATACCTTGGATTAAGTTTTAGCAAGCACTTTTAAAACTTTTCACGAAAAACTTAGACCCTTTGAATGCTCCTTGGTGACTTGAGTACTTCTAACTTAGTGCCTTACTTATGATTGTTTGCCGCGCATTCCATACATTCCTTGAACATATTGTCAAGTTTTAAGTGTGGAGTCAAAAACAAAAAGGGCGAAAAATAGGCCCCAACAAAAAAATGCTTCATTTTCATGGTCAAAAGAGGGCAAAGCCCCGACTAAAAACTTTCTCGAGTACTAGAGAACTTTTGATCTTAAACATACAAATGCCGGGGGTTAGGAAGAAAAGTTTCCCCTCGAAAGCATTTGTAGGCCAAAGGCCATTTGAAAAAGAAAATAAGAAGCACTTAAAACTTGACTTTATGTTCTTCCATCATTCTACATTTGCGCGGGTGCATCATTTGTATTGTGTGCTAGTTGGATTAACTCTTGGACGATCCTTGTGCTTGCACGGGAGTTATCATTTGGTCTATGCTTGTTTATTGAGAAACTCTAGTGTCGAACTCCTCTTCCCTTATGGATTATGGCTTAAGCGCCTAAAAACTTGGGAATGAGTTTCATGTCGCGAGCTCATGGACTAGCCCTAGCTAGCATAGGTGAGCGATTGACACTCTTTGTGCAAACTAAACTATGACTCCATTGTATTGCCTTTAAAATGAGTGGAACTTTGGATGAGACATTTGATAGCTCTAGTATTGATGATCTTGAATGCACAACCTCATGGGTACTCAAATGGTTTGAAAGTTCTTTTGATGATATTGTGATGGTAGTCCTAGCTTGGGGTGAGGGATTGGTTTTGAGAAATCCTCGCCTTGGTTGAGCACTCTTGAATTCATTCTTATGGGATAGGTGCGTATGGGATTTGTGAGTATTCCCTTTTCTGAAAACTCTCACGAGACTATAACTCGTCCACTAGGGTAGCCTAGGGGTTTAAAGGCTTAATGCATACGCTAAATGCATTCGTAACGCCTACGAAAAGGGGCTAGTTAGATTGTACATACTTGTCATTTTCCTTTCAATAACATGTTTAGAAATAATGATCGAGACCTTGTGAAATCTAGTGAGGCAAATATACGAAAAACATAGCACCACTAGCATTTCGACATTTGCATGACCTTGACATATTCTCATACTTTGTTCGGGATGAACAAAACTTAAGTGTGGAGTGTTGATGAGTCGAGTTTTCGACTCATTTATCGTCATTCTTCACTATAGTTTTGAATCGTTTCCGACGATATTTTTATGTCATTTGACCTCTATCTCTACATTTCAGGTAGAAAACAAGTTTCCCCCATGGTCAAGGCCCAATTGTGAAGATTGGTTGAGTTTCGGCGCAAAACAAGGAGTTTCGGGGCAATACTGAGCATATTGACCTTTGCAACTTGTTTTGGACGCCCAGGACGCATAAGGTGTCCGAATTGGTTGATTCAAAGCTTGTTGGAAAGCTAACTCAAAGAACTACAACTCTCTAGTTGACGCCAAGACCAAATTCGGACAGGAAGACTACCAAAAAGGCCCCAGTCGATCGACTGAGAAGCCCAGTCGACCGACTCGATTGAAACTCAGGAGCTCATCATATCTTGCACATCCCAGTCGATCGACTGGGAGTCAAGCAAAGCCCAGTCGACCGACTGGATGAAAAACTCAGATTTCTGCACCCAGATTTCAGCCGGATCTATAAATAGAAAGCAAAGGTTTTGGACCAAGTGTGGAGGTTTTTGGGGAGAAGAAGATTAAGAAAAGAGGTCAACCAAGGTCATCAATCATCATCCAACCAAGGAGAAGTGAAGATCAAGGGAGTTCAAGGATTAATCACCCTATTTCTATCCCTCTTCTATTCTACTTGTTGTGTAAAAATCCTACTCACACCATGTTGTCTTACATGAGGTGTGAGTAGTGGATCTTGTGTTTTGAGGGTCTAATGACTCTCCTTGGTACTCTTTGATCACATATATACATTGATATTCATGTGGATGATTGTTGATTTCATTTTCTCTTGTGTTATGAATGTTATGCACTCTAGGTGTTTGATAAAATGCCTAAGTGACAATTTGAACCTAAACTTGAACCTAGGACTTGGAAACCCTTGGGGATAGTTCTAGGATGGAGAAAATGATCTATATCTTGAATCATGCAAGTGAACTTTAGGATATGGATGCTTGACTAAGGATTGAATGTTTGATTTATTGGAGTTAGTCATTAAGCGAATCATCAATTAATCCCATCTAATGGTGTCAAATTCATGTTCTCTATGCACTTCATATATGACATGCCACTAAGTGTTTGATTAAATGCCTAGTTTGGAGAATGGAGAATGTGATCCTATCCAATGTATGCATTTGTTGTTAACTAGGAGTCGAGTTCATAGTAGTTATTACCTTAGGAAGACATTCCAAGGATAATGGTGCTATGGAATGAACCTAATCGAGAGAGTGAGGTTCGAGCTATAAGAGAGCTTGGCTAAGACTAGATTAACATAAACATTGGTCTACCTTAGTCTAAGCTAGGTTTTCTACAATGCATGGATAGGTAGTGAACTAGGAGTCCAGTTCATGGTATTTATTGCTATGGAATGAACCGAGAGGTTCGAGCTATAAGAGAGTTTTGCTAGGAATAGATTCAAGTGACAGTTGGTCTATCCTAGTCTAAACTAGGTTCATTGCTATTTGACTACCATGAAATGTTTGAATACCGTGTATGTGATCATTGAGAAAATGCCAAGGAGGGGAGTAACCCCTCGAAACACCTCTTACTTATCTTTTATCCCTAATTACTCGCCACACATAGGATTTAGATATATACAACTCCCTTATACATTTTTGGTTTAGAATAGCCGAACGGAAACACGATCTTACATAGTGCATGTGCTTGGCTTGCTCACTTGGGTTCGACCCTGTACTTCACCGGTCATTATAAATGTTTTGACCACTACATCCGATCCTCTCTTCATTGATACTAATTTAGAGGTGAAAAAGAATTAGTTTGTAAAAAACAAACATAATCCATCATCGAAGAAAGTGAATAATAGGTCAAGAATTAGACAGATCGGTGACCGCTCGGAAGAATACGTATGTGGAGAATATGAAACATTGATGAAGCTCCGAGAATCTCGGCCAACATCGGCCAAGCGTGGTAATCCGTGGTGATTTTGGGAAAGCATGATGACCTCTGCGAAGGATGAAGAAACGTCATTATGCATGATTAAGCGTAGCAACCGCGAGGAAGAATACATATACGACAGAGACTTCTCATGCCCGTTTCGCTGTTTTAACTTCCGAATTTGCTCTTGATGTAAACTACAAAGTTGTATCCCTTTGAAATAGCTTTCCAAAAGGCTATAGAACGACCCATTTGGAAACCATATGAGATCTAAGCATGCATATTAAGTTTGAAACGTCAGCCTGCCCTGTTTTGTTTCTTTTTAACCAAATCTTCACCAAGTACTTTGTTGCACTTCGGATCAATCCATAAGTCTTAGGAATGTGATATTTGACCTGTAAAGATAGAATAAAGCTTAAATGACAGTAAAATGTGGGGAAAACAAACATAATCCATCATCGAAGGAAGTGAATAATAGGTCAAGAATTCGACAGATCGGTGACCGCTCAAAAGAATACACATGCAGAGAATCTGAAACATTGACGAAGCTCCGAAAATCTCGGCCAACATCGGCCAAGCATGAGAATACGTGGTGATCGTGGGAAAGCGTGATAACCTCCGCAAAGGATGAAGAAGCATCGTTACGCGTGATTAAGCGTAGCAACCGCGATGAAGAATACATATACAAGAGAGACATCTCATGCCTGTTTCGCTGTTTTAACTTCCGAATTTGCTCTTGGTGTAAACTACAAAGTTGTAGCTCTTTGAAATAGCTTTCCAACAAGCTATAGGACGACCTATTTGGAAACCATATGAGATCTAAGCATGCAAATTAAGTTCGGAAGGTCTGCCTGCCCTGTTTTGTTTCTTTTTAACCAAATCTTCACCAAGTATTTTTTTGCACTTGAGATCAATCCATAAGTCTTAGTAATGTGATATTTGACCTGTAAAGATAGAATAATGATTAAATGACAATAAAATGTCGGGAAACAAACATAATCCATCATCGAAGGAAGTGAATAATAGGTCAAGAATTCGACAGATCGGTGACCGCTCGGAAGAATACATATGCGTAGAATATAAAACATTTACGAAGCTCCAAGAATCTCGGCCGACATCGGCCAAGCGTGGTAATCCGTGGTGATCGTGGGAAAGCATGATGACCTCCAAGAAGGATGAAGAAGCGTCGTTATGCGTGATTAAACGTAGCAACCCCGATGAAGAATACATATACGACAGGCACTTCTCATGCTCTTTTCGCTGTTTTAACTTCCGAATTTGCTCTTGGTGTAAACTACAAAGTTGTAGCTCTTTGAATTAGTTTTCCAACAAGCTATAGAACGACTCATTTGAATACCATATGAGATCTAAGCAAGCAAATTAAGTTCAGAGGGTCAGCCTGCCCTATTTTGTTTCTTTTTAACCAAATCTTCACCAAGTACTTTTTTGCACTTCAGATCAATCAATAAGTCTTAGGAATATGATAATTGACCTGTAAAGATAGAATAATGATTAAATGACAATAAAATGTCGGGAAACAAACATAATCCATCATCGAAGGAAGTGAATAATAGGTCAAGAATTCGACAGATCGGTGACCGCTCGAAAGAATACGTATGTGGAGAATATGAAACATTGATGAAGCTCCGAGAATCTCGGCCAAGCGTGGTAATCCGTGGTGATTGTGGGAAAGCATGATGACCTCTGCGAAGGATGAAGAAGCGTCATTATGCGTGATTAAGCGTAGCAACCGCGAGGAAGAATACATATACGACAGAGACTTCTCATGCCCGTTTCGTTGTTTTAACTTCCGAATTTGCTCTTGGTGTAAACTACAAAGTTGTAGCTCTTTGAAATAGCTTTCCAAAAGGCTATAGAACGACCCATTTGGAAACCATATAAGATCTAAGCATGCATATTAAGTTTGAAAGGTCAGCCTGCCCTGTTTTTGTTTCTTTTTAACCAAATCTTCACCAAGTACTTTGTTGCACTTCGGATTAATCCATAAGTCTTAGGAATGTGATATTTGACCTGTAAAGTTAGAATAAAGCTTAAATGACAATAGAATGTCGGGAAAACACACATAATCCATCATCGAAGGAAGTGAATAATAGGTCAAGAACTCGACAGATCGGTCACCGCTTGAAAGAATACATATGCGGAGAATATGAAACATTGACGAAGCTCCGTGAATCTCGGCCAACATCGGCCAAGCGTGGTAATCCTTGGTGATTGTGGGGAAGCATGATGACCTCTGCGACGGATGAATAACCGTCGTTATGCGTGATAAAGCGTAGCAACCGCGATGAAGAATACATATACGACAGAGATTTCTCATGCCCGTTTCACTGTTTTGACTTCCGAATTTGCTCTTGGTGTAAACTACAAAGTTGTAGCTCGTTGAAATAGCTTTCCAACAGGCTATAAAACGACCCATTTGGAAACCATATGCGATCTAAGCATGCAAATTAAGTTCGAAAGGTCAGCATGCCCTGTTTTGTTTCTTTTTAACCAAATCTTCACCAAGTACTTTGTTGCACTTCGGATCAATCCATAAGTCTTAGGAATGTGATATTGTACCTGTAAAGATTGAATAAAGATTAAATGACAATAAAATATCGGGAAAATAAACATAATCCATCATTGAAGGAAGTGAATAATAGGTCAAGAAATCGACAGATCGGCGTCCGCTCGGAAGAATACATATGCGGAGAATATGAAACATTGACGAAGCTCCGAGAATCTCGGCAAACATCAGCCCAGCGTGGTAATCCGTGGTGATCGTGGGAAAGCGTGATGACCTCCGCGAAGGATGAAGAAGCGTCGTTATGCGTGATTAAGCGTAGCAACCGCGATGCAGAATACATATACGACAGAGACTTCTCATGCCCGTTTCGCTGTTTTAACTTTGGAATTTGCTCTTGGTGTAAACTACAAAGTTGTAGCTCTTTGAAATAACTTTCCAACAAGCTATAGAACGACCCATTTGGAAACCATATGAGATCTGGGAATGCAAATTAAGTTTGAAAGGTCAGCTGCCCTGGTTTGTTTCTTTTTAACCAAATCTTCACCAAGTACTTTGTTGCACTTCAAATCAATCCATAAATCTTAGGAATGTGATATTTGACCTGTAAATATAGAATAAAGATTAAATGACAGTAAAATGTCGAGAAAACAAACATAATCCATCATCGAAGGAAGTGAGTAATAGATCAAGAATTCGACAGTTCGGTGACCGCTCGGAAAAATACATATGCGGAGAATATGAAACATTGACGAAGCTCCGAGAATCTCGGCCAACATCGGCCAAACGTGGTAATCCATGGTGATCATGGGAAAGCGTGATGACCTCCGCAAAGGATGAAGAAGCGTCGTTATGCGTGATTAAGCGTAGTGATGGACCCAAATTATACGAATCATAAACACCGTAAAACCCCCTTAATTAGACTGTTGGTCTATTTAACTTTTGCTTGTTAGTTCCGATATATTTCTACAGGGTATTTTGGCGCTTAGAGAGAAAACACGCTAAGGAGTGGATTTTACGCTGAAAAGATGTTAAGAGTTATTCCAAGGTCAAGATCAGACGCTGACTGAAGAAATCTCAAGGATCCTGACATGGAATCACTCCAAACAAATCAAACCGAAGAGGAATTTTCATTGAAGACTCAACCGACCGGGTGCGAAAATGCCGCAGAAACCACCCCACCGGTTGAAGCAGTTCCAGGCCCTCCGCCGAGCTGACCAAACACTCAATTCAAGTTGCTCGAGCAAACCACCTCATCTGACAATTCCGCCTCGACCGAAATATTCCAAATAGAAAATAAGGTGGAAGATGTCGGGAAACCAAGGAGAATGCTCGAGCAGGTTTGCAGTTAAATCAATTCCAAGGCAAAGGCCCGGCGCGCTTAGGCACCCAAACCAAGTCGCTCGACCCGACCGATGCATCTGGAAAATCTGGCTCGACCAAGATGTTTGGAATTCCCGACAACTCGGACAATCTCGCTTCCTAGACAAAATGCTCGAGCAGATTGGCAGATTGGCCCAATTCCATAGTAAAGGCCCCGCGCGCATAGGCACCAAAACCAAGTTGCTCGACCAAAACATGGAATTTGGAAATTCTGGCTCGACCATTAGTCTTAGAATCACTTGGCCATTCCAAATCAACTATCAAATGCAATCATGGACCAAGGCGACCGACCACTTGTTGAGGAGGTGGCCAAGGGAGGAGCTCCTCCCTCCATGGTGACCTGCAACCGGCGGCTCCTCCTCCCTTGACCGGTGGCTTTGCTCCTCCCCCATGTGGCGGCTCCTCCTTGCTCCTCCTCCTCCTCCCTTGGATCAAAGACACTTGCCCCTCATCTCCACCCTCCATTTCTCCTCCCTTAGCCTATAAATACAACACATCCATCTCATTTGTAAATCATCATCATCACCACATCTCATTCAAAAATTTACTTATCTCTCTAAGTTTGTAAGTTTGGCTTTGGAAATAAAAGATTGCTCCCTTGGCGCTTCAACGGTAGTAAGTATTTTAATATTTATTTTCCGTTTTTAATTACCAATTCCTTAGTTATAATGTTTAGCGCGATAAATATTAGCTAAACTAGTCGTTCGGTAAAAGGGGCGGACTTGCATTATAAAATGTTTTAGACTATTAACTTAGTGTTTCGTCTTTGTATTCAAAACTTATTCTATGTGCCATATATAAGATTAGAATTTCCAAGGTTGAGTGGACGCTTTGACGGGCAAAGCTCTTCCTTGGGATTCGTGAACATACTCGGGTAAGTGGATGCTTTGACGGGCAAAGCTTATCTGAGGAGTTCGATCTATCTAAAAACCCATTTGGAAACTGGACCAAAGGGACCAAATGGATGCACATAAAGCTAAGATACTTCGGAAGGAGGAATTAGCTGAAGTAGAATAAGTGCTCTACGACCTTAAAAAGGCTAGACGATGTTGCAAGTCTTGAGCTAGGAATAGCCTCGATTCATGTTTGAATACTTAGAAGGTTCACTAAGAGTCAATGATAAACAGGATATAATACAAGGCCCCTGAAACCGAACGCTTTCTTTTAATTGTAATAATTATCAGTTACTTACCAGTACTAAAACCAACCAACCAACCAATCAATCACTTAGCTGGTAGCTTTAAAACCAACAAACCTAAAACACGCCCTCCCGCTGAATAATCCCCTCAAAGAACAATTATCCCCCTCATTCCCTTGGGTTCGACCCCTACTTACCACTTGCTACCCAGTAGTTAAGTCGCGAGTAGCGGACTTATAAATTTATTTGCACATTTGCTTTGACGACAAGCATCTGTCAAATTGGCGCCGTTGCCGGGGAATTAGCCATCGGATTAGTTGTTCTTTCCCTCCTATGTCCTCATGACGCAACCCCCTTCGTATGCATGGACAACACGACATTTGCCACTGTTCGGAGGTACGGATGGAGAAGACCCAGTGCAGTACTGCCAAAACTTTCACCATATTTGCCGCCACATAAAACCTGAAAACGAAATGTTAGAGGAATTTAAGTTAAAATGTTTCAAATTTTCTTTAACTGACTTCGCGACAATTTGGTATTACACATCAACTGCTATGCATGCTGAATATTATGTGGACATTCGCGCTCAATTTCTGAAAGAATTCTCCCCCATCCTTACGACATGACACCCGCGAGAAGATCATCTGCCTTCAACAATCCCGGGATGAGACTTTAGATGAATACTACACGTACTATGACACCATCGTCTCACGCTGCCCGCACCATGGATTCACCGAAATATTCCTTCTTCAAAAATTCCTTTGCGGAATGAGGCCAGATGAGTTCTCAAGGATCAACGACGCAGTGGGAGGATCAGCCATGCACTTATCCCTGATTCAAATGTGGGACGTTATAGACGACTTGGCCGAAGCCACAAAACGAAGACCAATGCCCCGACCTAATAGAGGAATACAGAGGATAGAGGCTAGTCCAGAAAGGAATGAAGAAGACATTACAGAGGACGAGATGGACGAATCAGATGCAGGAAGCTCTGAAGAAGAGCCTACATTGGAGATCACACCTGACCCATCAGAAGAGACTCCTGAACCATCAGAAGAATCAGATATGGAAAGCACCGGAAACAACAAGGTTGGAGTCCAGAATACCACTGACGAACTGCCCAATTCATACCCAACTATCATTACCCGGGCAGCCGAGACTATCTACGACCAGTTCCTCACTGACAATCATAACGAGGCAGAACCAAGCCTTAAGATGCAAGCTTCCCGACTTTTCCCTTCGATCAATAGACAAATCGCCGAAAACTATGTGATCCATGAAGAGGGTGAAAAGAGGATGGGAAAAGGGGCTCTGCAGAATGACTCCTCGATGGAGCAGTGTTACACCGTAGCTGGACTAGGCAGTCCCAAATACAAAAACTTCAAAGGGCTAGTAGTAAAAGGTCCCTCACCCCCTCCGGGGTATTGGAAAGAAAAGATCCCAAAACAAAGGAGTCCTGGCCCCAGCAAATCATCGCGCAAGAAATCAGGAAAAGGCAAGGCAAAAAGCAACACAGGAACGGTGGCAAAATACGACCTGAGCCACCCATGGGACCCAAACCAATGATCCACAAATGAGGTACTGTCGAGCCAACGACGTTAAACAAGTGCACTGGTCGGGAGGTAACCCGACACTATCTTACTTTCTGTCATTTAAATTCTGTCATTTAATTTTCTGTCTTAGTCATTCTCACATATATATATTAGCTTGCATGACTTTTGAACTAAGGCACGCCTTCGTTCAAAAGTGTGGGGTGAGAACCACCGTTGTATATAAATAACATGCTTGCTGTTTTTCTTTTTTAGTATCTTTTTGAAAATATGAACTTAAGAATGTGAAAAAGATGGATCATAATTCATGCATTTACCTTGTGAAAATGCAACTGTCTAAAAACTTAGAACGTAACTTTTCATTTGTCCTTTGTGCTGAGATTAACTAGGGATGTGGAGTTGACATAAATCGCCCTTGAAAGGCTTGGGAAGCAATCAAAGGATCAGATCAAACTATATGGTTTACGAAGTCAGTGGAGGCTGCACTTCGGGTTTCAGTGAAGATTGAAGTCATCTCCGCCATGCAGTGTTTATGCAAAAAGAAAAGAAAAGGCGAGGACAAGAATCAGACCGTCCTCTCTCTAGTTAAAGTAGCCGAGAAAATAGATGAGCGACCCTCATCTTGACCCGCGCGAAACAACAACGATGAGAGGAGCGGGGAGGTATTTCCATAGGCTTGCGGGCGATGATTGGACCTCCCAAAAAGGCTTGAAAAAATGGACTAGCAAAGCCACAAAAAGGCGAAAAGTTCGAAGAAGCAATTCAAGAGGCCAAAGGCCCAACATTGTGAAGGTTTTAACCGAACAAAAAAGTGAAGTACTCAAAAAAGTCAAATCAAAGGCCAAAGGCCGATTCACTACAAAAGCAGTCCCTCGCCAAAAGAAAAATCAAAGTACTCAAACCAGTGAAACCCGAACCAAATCACGTGCTAGAGAAAGCTACTAGAAAACCATATAGTGCGAGACGGTCCCGAAGTTGCAGTCCAGGAACCTAAAAAGGGCTATCCCCCGAGACATCCGGAACAATTTGCATCTCGGCACGGAGGTACAAGTATTAAGTTTCTTCTATTTATTTACACAGTTCAATTTGATAATAAGTAAGTAATGCATGAATTAGGATAAATCGAGTCCCACAGTCTAATTTTCATATAATCCAAAACCAAACTTAGAGTGCCGCCCTTTAATAGCATTGTTCGGGACGAACAACTAAAAGTGTGGGGTGATATGATGGACCCAAATTATACGAATCATAAACACCGTAAAACCCCCTTAATTAGACTGTTGGTCTATTTAACTTTTGCTTGTTAGTTCCGATATATTTCTACAGGGTATTTTGGCGCTTAGAGAGAAAACACGCTAAGGAGAGGATTTTACGCTGAAAAGATGTTAAGAGTTATTCCAAGGTCAAGATCAGACGCTGACTGAAGAAATCTCAAGGATCCTGACATGGAATCACTCCAAACAAATCAAACCGAAGAGGAATTTGCATTGAAGACTCAACCGACCGGGTGGGAAAATGCCGCAGAAACGACCCGACCGGTTGAAGCAGTTCCAGGCCCTCCGCCGAGCTGACCAAACACTCAATTCAAGTTGCTCGAGCAAACCACCTCATCTGACAATTCCGCCTCGACCAAAATATTCCAAATGGAAAATAAGGTGGAAGATGTCGGGAAACCAAGGAGAATGCTCGAGCAGATTGGCAGTTAGCTCAATTCCAAGGTAAAGGCCCGGCGCGCTTAGGCACCCAAACCAAGTCGCTCGACCCGACCGATGCTTCTGGAAAATCTGGCTCGACCAAGATGTTTGGAATGCCCGACAACTCGGACAATCTCGCTTCCCAGACAAAACGCTCGAGCAGATTGGCAGATTGGCCCAATTCTATAGTAAAGGCCCCGCGCACATAGGCACCAAAACCAAGTTGCTCGACCAAAACATGGAATTTGGAAATTCTGGCTCGACCATTAGTCTTAGAATCACTTGGCCATTCCAAATCAACTATCAAATGCAATCATGGACCAAGGCGACCGACCACTTGTTGAGGAGGTGGCCAAGGGAGGAGCTCCTCCCTCCATGGTGACCTGCAACCGGCGGCTCCTCCTCCCTTGACCGGCGGCTTTGCTCCTCCCCCATGTGGCGGCTCCTCCTTGCTCCTCCTCCTCCTCCTCCCTTGGATCAAAGACACTTGCCCCTCATCTCCACCCTCCATTTCTCCTCCCTTAGCCTATAAATACAACCCATCCATCTCATTTGTAAATCATCATCATCACCACATCTCATTCAAAAAATCACTTATCTCTCTAAGTTTGTAAGTTTGGCTTTGGAAATAAAAGATTGCTCCCTTGGCGCTTCAACGGTAGTAAGTATTTTAATATTTATTTTCCGTCTTTAATTTCCAATTCCTTAGTTATAATGTTTAGCGCGATAAATAGTAGCTAAACTAGTCGTTCGGTAAAAGGGGCGGACTTGTATTATAAAATGTTTTAGACTATTAACTTAGTGTTTCGTCTTTGTATTCAAAACTTATTCTATGTGCCATATATAAGATTAGAATTTCCAAGGTTGAGTGGACGCTTTGACGGGCAAAGCTCTTCCTTGGGATTCCTGAACATACTCAGGTAAGTGGATGCTTTGACGGGCAAAGCTTATCTGAGGAGTCCGATCTATCTAAAAAACCATTTGAAAACTGGACCAAAGGGACCAAATGGATGCACATAAAGCTAAGACACTTCGGAAGGAGGAATTAGCTGAAGTAGAATAAGTGCTCTACGACCTTAAAAAGGCTAGACGATGTTGCAAGTCTTGAGCTAGGAATAGCCTCGATTCATGTTTGAATACTTAGAAGGTTCACTAAGAGTCAATGATAAACAGGATATAATACAAGGCCCCTGAAACCGAAAGCTTTCTTTTAATTGTAATAATTATCAGTTACTTACCAGTACTAAAACCAACCAACCAACCAATCAATCACTTAGCTGGTAGCTTTCAAACCAACCAACCTAAAACATGCCCTCCCGCTGAATAATCCCCTCAAAGAACAATTATCCCCCTAATTCCCTTGGGTTCGACCCCTACTTACCACTTCCTACCCAGTAGTTAAGTCGCGAGTACCGGACTTATAAATTTATTTGCACATTTGCTTTGACGACAAGCATCTGTCACGTAGCAACCGCGATGAAGAGTACATATACGACAGAGACTCCTTATGGCCGTTTCGCTATTGTAACTTCCGAATTTGCTCTTGAGGTAAACTACAAAGTTGTAGCTCTTTGCAATAGCTTTCCAACAGGCTATATAACAAACCATTTGGAAACTATATGAGATCTAAGCATGAAAATTAAGTTCAAAAGGTCAGCCTGCCCTGTTTTGTTTCTTTTTAACCAAATCTTCACCAAGTACTTTGTTGCACTTCGGATCAATCCATAATTCTTTGGAATGTGATATTTGACCCGTAAAGATAGAATAAACTTTAAATGACAATAAAATGTCGAGAAAACAAACATAATCCATCATCGAAGGAAGTGAATAATCGGTTAAGAATTCGACAGATCGGTGACCGCTCGGAAGAATACATATACGGAGAATCTGAAACATTGACGTAGCTCCCCGATTCTCGGCCAACATCGGCCAAGCGTGGTAATCCGTGGTGATCGTGGGAAAGCGTGATGACCTTCGCGAATGATAAAGAAGTGTCGTTATGCGTAGCGACCGCGATGAAGAATACACATACGACAGAGACATCTCTTGTCCTTTTCGCTGTTTGAACTTCCGAATTTGCTTTTGGTGTAAACTGCAAAGTTGTAGATCTTTGAAATAGCTTTCCAACAAGCTATAGAACGACCCATTGGAAACAATATGAGATCTAAGCATACAAATTAAGTTTGAAAGGTCAGTCTGCCCTGATTTGTTTCTTTTTAACCAAATCTTTACCAAGTACTCTGTTGCACTTCGGATCAATCCATAAGTCTTAGTGATGTGTCTTATTTATACGACTCATCGAGTCAACAAAACCCACCAAGTACGACACTTTGTCCCAAGAACATTTACTTGTTAGTGGCGTTTTGCATTTCAGGCATTTTGGGAGTCTAAAGAGGAAACGAGCTTAAAAAGGGCATTTTATGCCAAAAAGCACCACAAGACATTTTAGACCGGCAAGCTCCAGAGCTACATTACCGGGCCTCGGGCAAGTCCCTGGAGGAACAGTAACGGTCTCGGTCCCAGTACCGAGAACCGCAGGCCACAAGTGACCAAAAGGGGCCAAAGACCGTTCGGAGCTAGTTTCTTCGGGCCAAAAGCTGAGGTTCCCCATATTATCATTAGAAAGACCGAGATCCGCATCGGTCCTCCCAAGAACCATGCTTTGGCCGAGGAGTTCCAAGAAGGACCACTCTTTGGCCCTAAGAGCCCTGGTCGTTCCTCATATTAGGCCAAAACTTGGCCTGAGCGTTCCAGCTCCGGCAAGCACGTTCCAAGGGCAGGACCAGTCCTATATCTCAGAACCATAGGCCATAGCTCGAGAACGGAGGTGGAGCATCCAAGATGAGAGCTGGCCCGTTCAAGGCCAAAGTAAGCCATAACCGGTCATTCTAGGGCACGACTAAGCTCCGGCCGCGTTCCTGCTAAATGAGCTCGAGCACTTGGTTTTGAATCACTTTAGGATTCCAGAACCGTATCCAAAAGGCAGAGAACGCGAGGTCCAATTTCCGGGTCCGTCCGAGGCCAAACAGCCGAGTTCTAGGCAATTCTAGGGCACGACCAAGCTCCGGCTGCGTTCCTGCCAAACTAACTCGAGCACTAGGTTTAAAATCACTTTCTAATGCCAGAACGGTTGCCCAAAAGCTGAGAACGCAATGTCAATGACTCAAGCCCGGTCAAGGCCAAACTAGGGCAATTCCGGCCATTTTGGGATTCCGACCAAGCTCCGGCAAGATTCAGGCTAAGCACCCTTCTTGGGCCCGGTTTGTATGCACTTCAACATGCCAGAACCGTGGTCCAAAGGCCAAGAATGCGAAGTCCAAATTTTAGGTCATGCCAAGCCATTTCGGCTAATTCCAAGGCCAAAAGTGGGCCCACCTTCAAATCTCGGCTCGTCCTTCGAGGCACGCCACTTTTGCACATGCCAAGACCTCTTTGACTCATGCCACACCCCTTTGGCCCAGGAACAAGTCGGTTTATGCTTTGGCTCCCTCCAAGTCACTTGTGCCACTCCAAACTTGGTGCCCAAGACAAGAGAAACCCTAGCTTATTTCCTATAAATAGAACCTCTTGGTCTAGGAAAAGTGTGTCACAACTCAGATTGAGGAGTCCCATCGTGTGCCCCTTTTGTGTGCCTCATTGGGGGCTTCTCTCTCTACTCCTTCATTTTCAATAAAAAGCAATTCTTTACTTTCTTGTCTTTACTTTCTTGTATTACTTTCAAGCATTTCCTTTTCTTTCTCATGGCTATAGTATTCTCCTCCATGAATACTAGTAGCTAAATCCCTTATTCGGTTTAGGGATTCTTACATTGTGGCAAGGTTTTGAGACCCTTTACTTAATGCTATTTTGTGTTCTACTAGTGAACACAAAGTTAGATCATTAGAGGTCAATGATGAACAAGCCATAATAGTATTGTCCACACATTTTGAGATTCTTGTACTTAATGCTATTTTACATTTCACTAGTCCTTGTGCTTAATCCCACGGATCAAATGCGAGGCTAAGTGGATGTTTTGCCACAAAGCTTAGCCAAGCAAATGATCCATATGTGCATTTCAATCACTACATGAAACCTCTTCAAATCCTTATGGAAATTCATGAATTAGGACATTCAAGCAAATCAAAGCAAAGACTAATAAATCTTTAATCAAGGATTCTAGTCATTTTCTAAATTAGTGACCTCAAGAAATCAATCTAATAGTCGCAAAGAAATCTTGTTGGATCACTCACTAATGCTAGCAAGGAGGCTAGTTGATGGACCATAATTGTATGAATCATAAACACAGTTAAACCCACCAAATTAGACTGTTTGTCTATTTAACTTTTGCTTGTTAGTTCCGATATTTATCTACAGGGTATTTTGGAGTCTAGAGAGAATACAGGCTAAGGAGGAGTTTTAAAGCTGAAAATGAATTACGAGTCAGGACACGACCAGATTCCGAATGTACAACTTTCATGGAACCGACTTGGAATCATTCAAATATGCTAGAACAGTCAGCGTTTGGACAAGAACGCAATGCAAAGGCACCAAGCCCGGTAAAAGCCAAACAAGGGCAATTTCAGCCGATTTGGGATTTCGACCATGTTCCAAGCAGAATTTGGCTTAGGTTTCTTCTTGAGATCATCTTAGAATGACATTTTCATTCAGAATACACTCTCCAAAATCCGAGAAGCTCCGGTCAAATTCCGGTCAAACCGATGGCTTTTGAGAAATAAATATCTTCCGATGGCTTTTGGAGTGGTGACTCACCCCGATGGCTTTTGCTCTCCTTATGCCATGCGTTGAGATCTCAAGCCACAAGCAGCCTCTCCTCCCTTGACAAGTGTATGGCTCTCCTTGCCTCCCTTAGCCTATAAATAGACATCTTCTCTTCACTTGTAAATCATCCACAAATCCATCCTCATTCCAAACACAAATCACTTATCTCTCTAAGTTGAGAGCACAATCCTTGTAATACTTTTGTTTGAAATCTATAATACTCCTGTTGGTTCTTGAGTATTCTAGTAGTCTTTGAGAATACTCCTGTTGGTTCTTGAGTATTCTCCTTTACTTACTGTCTTTCAAAAACCCTCGAGTACTTAGCTATGGTATTCACCTCTATGGATATTCGTGGCTAAACTTTTCATTCGGTTGAAGGGGTGTACTTGTATCATAAAATGTTTTAGGCTATACTCTTAGTGCCTCTTCTTTGTGTTCAAAACTTGTTCTATGTGCCATATATTAGGTCAGAACTTCCAAGGTTGAGTGGATGCTTGAAATGGCAAAACTCTTCCGTGGGGGTTCGTGAACATACTCGGGTAAGTGGATGCTTGAAATGGCAAAGCTTATCTGAGGAGTTCGACCTCTCTAAAACACCATTTGGTTTGATCGGAAATGATTGATCAAATGGATGCACATAGGCTAGTATACCTTGAAATGGGGTGCTAGTCTAAATAGAACAAGTGCTCTACGACCTTGAAATGGGCTAGACAGTGTGGCAAATCGAGCGCTTGAAATGGCCTTGATACACGTTTGAATACTTAGCAGGATCACTAAAGGTAAATGATAAACATGTTATGATACAAGGCCCCCGAAACCGAATGCTTTCCTTAGATTAAAACACTACCTGCACTTACTTCCTTAGTATAAACTGCCCTTTCAACTGCTGACGTTCCGCAAGACTTGCCGATCACGCAACAACCGCTGTAAGTCTTCTTTTTACTTTCAGTATTTACTTTTATGTCATTTACTTTTCCGCACTAAAAACCAAAACCAACCAACCAATCACTTAGCTGTTAGTAGTAAAACCTCAATCAACCAAAAAACACGCTCCCCCGCTGTACGACCCCTCAAAGAACAACTTATCCCCCTAATTCCCTTGGGTTCGACCCCTACTTACCACTTGCTACCCAGTAGTGAAGTCGCGAGTAGCGGACTTATAAATTTATTTGTACATTTGCTCTGACGACAAGCATCTGTCAAATTGGCGCCGTTGCCGGGGAATTAGCCGTCGGATTAGTTGTTCTTTTCTTTCTCTTCTCGTTTCTTCATCACGCTACACACTATGTATGCATGGACAACACGATATCTTCCTCTGTTCGGAGGTACGGATGGAGAAGACCCAGTACAACATTGCAAAAACTTTCACCACATTTGCCGCCACATAAAACCTGAAAATGAAATGTTAGAGGAATTTAAGCTTAAATGCTTCAAATTCTCTTTAACTGATTTTGCGACGATTTGGTATTACACATCAACCGCTAGTCGTGCAGAATATTTTGTGGACCTTTGCGTCCCATTCCTGAAGGAATTCTCCCCCCCATCCTTACGCCAAAAAACCCGTGAGAAGATCATGTGCCTGCAACAATCCCGGGATGAGACTTTGGACGAATACTACAGGAACTATGACACCATCGTCTCAAGCTGCCCGCACCATGGATTCACGAAGAAAGTTCTTCTTCAAAAACTTCTTCGTGGGATGAGGGTCGATGAGCTGACAAAGATTAACGAAGCAATGAGAAGATCAGCCGGGAACTTATCCATGGCAGACATCTGGAACCTCATAAATGACCTGGCCGCAGCCACAAAACGAATACCCCAAGCTGACAGAGGAATGCAGATAGAAGAGGCTGGTCCAGAGACTGATGAAGAAGATACTCCCGAGTCATCTGAAGAATCAGACATGGAAAGCATCGGAAGCAACGAGGAAAAATCCTCATGGGATCTCGAAGAGGTGCCAACAAGGGAAGAAGTCCAAAACACCACTGAAAACTACGTGATCCATGAAGAGGCTAAAAGGAGGATGGGAAAAGGGCCTGAGCAGAACGACTCCTCGATGGAGCATGTTTTCGCCATAACTGGACAAGGCAACCCTAAACACCAGAAAACCCAATTCAAGAAACTAGTAGTAAAAGGTCCCTCACCTTCTCAGAGACGTTGGAAGGAGAAACCGGCAGAACCATGGGAACTGGACCCAAGCCCATCATCCCCCAAAAACACAGGAAGAGTCAAAGCAAGAATCAAGGTTGGCGCAATAAAGAAGTACGACCTGAGCCACCCATGGGATCCAAACCAGTGATCCAGGAATGAGGTACTGTCGAGCCAACGACGTTAAACAAAGAAACTGGTCGGGAGGTAACCCGACACCTATCTTACTTTCAGTACTTTTATTTTCTGTCATTTGGTTTTTTCTCCAATAAGTCGCTCTCACCCACTTGGTGCATAGAATGAAATGACTATTCAGGAATCGGTTATGGGTGCAACATCAAGCCAGTCAGGCCTATGCCAAGAGTTCAAAGCCCCTGCCGAACTCCCTCGATTATCCAGCCTCGAGCCATGTCGTTCACTCGACACCTTAAAGGGAGTTCTGTTCTTCCCTTTTCCTTAATGTCATTTCCTTCTCGTATAATACCTGCTTGCATGGCTTTTGAACTAAGTCATTTCGTAAAGAATGCCTTCGTTCAAAAGTGTGGGGTGAGAACCACCTGTGTACATTAGTTAAATAACATGTTTTTCTTTTTTTTTTAATATTATCTTTTTGAAAATATGAACTTGAGAATGTGAAAAAGATAGATCATAATTCATGCATTTACCTTGTGAAAATTCAACTGTTTAAAAACTTAGAATGTAACTTCTCATTTGTCCCTCTGTGCTGAGATAAACTAGGGATGTGGAGTTGATAGAAACTGCCCTGGAGGGGCTTGGCAAGCACTCAAAGGACTGAATTTCGCTATATGGTTTTCGAAGTCAGTGGAGGCTGCACTTCGGGTTTCAGAGAAGATTGAAGTCATCTCCGGCATGCAGCGTTTATGCAAAAAAAAGGCGGGACGGGAATCAAACCGTCCTATCTCTAGTCCTAATAGCCGGGAAAATAAATGAGCGACCCTCATTTTGACTCGCGCAAAACGGCAAGGATGAGAGAGAGCGGGGAGGTATTTCCATATGCTTGCGGGCGATGATTGGACCTCCCAAAAAGGCTTGAGAAAATGGACTAGCAGGCCACAAAAAGGCAAAAGCTCAAAGAACCAAAAGCTCAAAGAGCTAATCAAAGGCCAAAGGCCAAAATTGTGAAGGTTTTAACCGAACAAAAGTGAAGAACTCAAAGAGTCAAATCAAAGGCCAAAGGCCGATTCACTACAAAAAAAAGCTGTCCCTCGCCAAAAAGAAATCAAAAGGCTCAACTCAGTGAAACCCGAATCGAATCATGTGCTAGAGAAAGCTACAAGGAAACCATATAGTGCAAGACGGTCCCGAGAATGCAGTCCAGGATCCTGAAAAGGGCTATCTCCCGAAACATCTGAATTAATTTGCATCTCGGCACGAAGGTACAAGTATCAAGTTTCTTCTATTTATTTACATGGTTTAATTTGGTAATAAGTAAGTAATGCATGAATTAGGATAAATCTAGTCCCACAGTCTAACTTTCATATTTTAAAAGCTTACTTAGATAGTGTGTGCTGCCCTTTAATAGCATTGTTCGGGACGAACAACTAAAAGTGTGGGGTGATCTGATGGACCATATTGTATGAATCATAAACACAGTTAAACCCACCAAATTAGACTGTTTGTCTATTTAACTTTTCCTTGTTAGTTCCGATATTTATCTAGAGGGTATTTTGGAGTCTAGAGAGAATACAGGCTAAGGAGGAGTTTTAAAGCTGAAAATGAATTACGAGTCAGGACACGACCAGATTCTGACTGTACAACTTTCATGGAACCGACTTGGAATCATTCAAATATGCTAGAACAGTCTGC
Organism: Rhodiola chrysanthemifolia; assembly: GCA_033675395.1. Classification (NCBI taxonomy): domain Eukaryota; kingdom Viridiplantae; phylum Streptophyta; class Magnoliopsida; order Saxifragales; family Crassulaceae; genus Rhodiola; species Rhodiola chrysanthemifolia. The sequence goes on along the minus strand of JAUDRI010000018.1, from coordinate 473,901 downwards.
GTTTGGACAAGAACGCAATGCAAAGGCACCAAGCCCGGTAAAAGCCAAACAAGGGCAATTTCAGCCGATTTGGGATTTCGACCATGTTCCAAGCAGAATTTGGCTTAGGTTCCTTCTTGAGGTCATCTTAGAATGACATTTTCATTCAGAATAGACTCTCCAAAATCCGAGAAGCTCCGGTCAAATTACGGTCAAACCGATGGCTTTTGAGAAACAAATATCTTCCGATGGCTTTTGGAGTGGTGACTCACCCCGATGGATTTTGCTCTCCTTATGCCATGTGTTGAGATCTCAAGCCACAAGCCTCTCCTCCCTTGACAAGTGTATGGCTCTCATTGCCTCTCTTAGCCTATAAATAGACATCTTCTCTTCACTTGTAAATCATCCACAAATCCATCCTCATTCCAAACACAAATCACTTATCTCTCTAAGTTGAGAGCACAATCCTTGTAATACTTTTGTTTGAAATCTATAATACTCCTGTTGGTTCTTGAGTATTCTAGTAGTCTTTGAGAATACTCCTGTTGGTTCTTGAGTATTCTCCTTTACTTACTGTCTTTCAAAAACCCTCGAGTACTTAGCTATGGTATCCACCTCTATGGATATTCGTAGCTAAACTCTTCATTCGGTTGAAGGGGTGTACTTGTATCATAAAATGTTTTAGGCTATACTCTTAGTGCCTCTTCTTTGTGTTCAAAACTTGTTCTATGTGCCATATATTAGGTCAGAACTTCCAAGGTTGAGTGGATGCTTGAAATGGTAAAACTCTTCCGTGGGAGTTCTTGAACACACTCGGGTAAGTGGATGCTTGAAATGGCAAAGCTTATATAAGGAGTTCGACCTCTCTAAAACACCATTTGGTTTGATCGGAAATGATTGATCAAATGGATGCACATAGGCTAGTATACCTTGAAATGGGGTGCTAGTCTAAATAGAACAAGTGCTCTACGACCTTGAAATGGGCTAGACAGTGTGGCAAATCGAGCGCTTGAAATGGCCTTGATACACGTTTGAATACTTAGCAGGATCACTAAAAGTCAATGATAAACATGCTATGATACAAGGCCCCCGAAACCGAATGCTTTCCTTAGATTAAAACACTACCTGCACTTACTTCCTTAGTATAAACTGCCCTTTCAACTGCTGACGTTCCGCAAGACTTGCCGATCACGCAACAACCGCTGTAAGTCTTCTTTTTACTTTCAGTATTTACTTTTATGTCATTTACTTTTCCGCACTAAAAACCAAAACCAACCAACCAATCACTTAGCTGTTAGTAGTAAAACCTCAATCAACCAAAAAACACGCTCCCCCGCTGTACGACCCTGATGGACCCAAATTATACGAATCATAAACACCGGAAAACCCCCTTAATTAGACTGTTGGTCTATTTAACTTCTACTTGTTAGTCTCGATATATTTCTACAGGGTATTTTGGCGGTTAGAGAGAAAACACGCTAAGGAGAGGAGTTTTGCGCTAAAAAGGATCGCTCGCAATTTCTGGCCAGCCAAAGACCGAGAAACCCAGTTCGTGCCCGGCGTCCACCGCCCAGTGCCCAGCGTCCAGCGCGCCTGCCGAGCTATTCAAGTCCAAATTCAAGTTGCCCGAGTAAATCATCTGATCTGACAATTCCGCCTCGACCAAAGTGTTTAAAATGGAAAATAAAGTGGACAATGTCGGAAGCCCAAGGTGAATGCTCGAGCAGATTGGCAGTAAGCTCAATTCCAAGGCAAAGGCCCGGCGCACATTGGCACCCAAACCAAGTCGCTCGACCCAAAGGATGTATCTGGAAAATCTGGCTCGACCAAGATGTTTGGAATGCCCAACAAGTCGGACACTCTCGCTTCCCAGACAAAACGCCCGAGCAGATTGGCAGATTGGCCAAATTCCAAGTAAAAGCCTCGCGCATAGGCACCAAGACCAAGTTGCTCGACCAAACCAACGAATTTGGAAAATATGGCTCGACCATTAGTCTTAGAATTACTTGGCCATTCCAAATCAACTATCAAAATGCACGTTTGGACAAGATGACCGGCCACCACCCTTGAAGGTGGCCAAGGGAAGAGCTCCTCCCCATTCCACCACCTGCTACCGGCGGCTCCACCACCCTTGACCGGCTGCTCCTCCTCCCCACAGGTGGCGCCTCCTCCTTGCTCCTCCCATCTCCTCCCTTGGATCAAAAGACACTTGCCCCTCATCTCCACCATCCATTCTCCCCTCCTTAGCCTATAAATACAACCCCAAACCTCATTTGTAAATCATCCCTCAATTCAATAAATCACTTATCTCTCTAAGTTTGTAAGTTTGGTTTGGAAATAAAAGCTTGCTTCCTTGGCGCTTCAACGGTTGTAAGTATTTCTTTGTATTTAATTTACTGTTTTTATAATGTTTAGCGCGATAAATAGTAGCTAAACTAGTCGTTCGGTAAAAGGGGTGTACTTGTATTATAAAATGTTTTAGACTATTTTAGTATTTATTCTTTGTATTCAAAACTTGTTCTATGTGCCATATATTAGGCCAGAACTTCCAAGGTTGAGTGGATGCTTGGAATGGCAAAACTCTTCCGTGGAAGTTCGTAAACATACTCGGATAAGTGGATGCTTGGAATGGCAAAGCTTATCTGAGGAGTTTGACCTCTCTTAAACACCATTTGATTGCTCGGGAATGACTGATCAAATGGATGCACACAGGCTAGTATATCTTGGAATGGGGTATTAGTCTAAGTAGAACAAGGGCTTTACGTTTTCTGCAAAAGTCTAGACGGTGTGTGCAAATCGAGTGCTTGGAATGGCCCTGATACACTATCGAACACTTTTGCAAAAGACTAGACAGTGTGGCAAATCGAGTGCTTGGAATGGCCTTGATGCACGTTTGAATACTTAGAAGATTCACTAAGGGTCAATGATAAACAGGATATAATACAAGGCCCCTGAAACCGAATGCTTTCTTTTAATTGTAATAATTGTCAGTTACTTTCCAGTACTAAAACCAACCAACCAATCAATCACTTAGCTGGTAGCTTTAAAACCAACCAATCAACCTGAAACACATACCCCGCTAGTATAGTTTTCAAAGAACAACGTATCTCCCTAATTCCCTTGGGTTCGACCCCTACTTACCACTTACTACCCAGTAGTGTAGTCGCGAGTAGCGGACTATTATAAATTTATTTGTACAAATCGCTCCGACGACAAGCGATCTGTCAGACCCCTCAAAGAACAACTTATCCCCCTAATTCCCTTGGGTTCGACCCCTACTTACCACTTGCTACCCAGTAGTGAAGTCGCGAGTAGCGGACTTATAAATTTATTTGTACATTTGCTCTGACGACAAGCATCTGTCACTAGTCCATTAGCTCGTGAGCTTTGAACTCATTCTCAAGCCTAGGACGCAAATGTCACTTAGTCATAAGAGAAGAGGAGTTCCAACATTACAATTTTTGTAAATACTTGCAAGTCATATCATGCCTAAGTATAAAAGAATACGAGGTTCGTCCCTTAGTGAATTCTTGCTAAGAAGTATCAATTGTCTCATTGGTTTTCATGCTAGAGGATGGTGGAATAGCCGATTGTCAAGTCTAAGTGCTTCTTCTTTTCTCTTCTTTTTTTTTCTTCTTTTTTTCAAATGGCCTTGGCCTAAAAATGCTTTCGAGGGGGAACTAGTCTTCCTAACCCCCGGCATTTGTATTATTTTTGAAACAAAACTTCTCGTGATCATCGAGAGAGTTTTTAGTCGGGGCTTTGCCCTCTTTTGACCATAAGAATGAAGCATATATTTTTTTTGTTGGGGCCCATTTTTTCGCCCTCTTTTGACTCCACACTTAGAACTTTGACAAAGGGTTAAGTGTTAAAAATGGAGCATGACAAACCAACAAGACAAATCCACAAGATAAGCAAGGTCACTAAGGTCACCTAAAGGCAATCATGGCATGCAAGGGTTTTGGAATTGTATTTTTTTTCGATTTTATGCTTTTAAAGATCAACTCTCTAGTCTCAACGAGAAAAAACTTAGAATAAAAGATAAAGAAGTGTTAGTAGATGCTTTGATTCTCAAGAATGAAAGTCAACAATCCAAACCATTAGTCATCTAAAGGATCAATCAAGTGAAATCAAGCACGACTAGTTGAATTAGGAACGAGATTTCAAAAATGTAGCCTTGCCTAGACTTTTTGTTTTCATCAATAATTTCAAGTTTTTGGACGAATTGCACAGTAGTGTAAGTGTTTTCCCTCAACTATACAAGTTGACTGGATTCCACACATGAAGGTACGTCAAGCAAGCAAAAACATCTCATGTAGTCAAAGCATGTCAAAACATAGGCCACCCCACACTTAGCAATTGCTTAGTCCCTAAGCAATGAATAGAATGAAAAGCAAAGAGAGAGTTAAGAGAGACTTCTCTCGTTTGGAGGTAGCCCTTTCAATGCGAGAGATGTTGCAATGCGCGTCTAGTTTTTGGGCGACATATGACAAACTTTTTCTTTTTCACCTCTAGAATAGTATCAATGAAGAGATGATCGAATGTAGTAGGTCAAAACATTTATAATGACCGGTAAAATACCGGGTTGAACCCAAGGGAGCAAGCCAATCACATACACTATGTAAGATCGTGTTTCCGTTCGGCTATTCTAAACCAAAATGTATAAATGTGTGAGTATATGTCTAAATCCTATGTGGCGAGTAATTGGGGATAAACGTTAAGTAAGAGGTGTTTCGAGGGGTTACTCCCCTCCTTGGCATTTTCACAATGATCACATACACGATATTCAAACATTTCATGGTAGTCAAATAGTATTGAACCTAGTTTAGACTAGGATAGACCAACCGTCACTTGAATCTATTCCTAGCCAAACTCTCTTATAGCTCAAACCTCTCGGTTCATTCCATAGCAATAAATACCATGAACTCGACTCCTAGTTCACTTCCTACCTATGCATTGTGGAAACCTAGCTTAGACTAAGGTAGATCAATATTATGTTAATCTAGTCTTAGCCAAGCTCTCTTATAGCTCGAACCTCACTCAATCGAGAATATTGGTTCATTCCATAGCACCATTATCCTTGGAATGTCTTCCTAAGGTAATAACTACTATGAACTCGAGTCCTAGTTAACAACAAATGCATACATTGGATAGGATCACATTCTCTATTATCCAAACTAGATTCAACATGTTACTTAGGCATTTTCACAAACACTTAGTAGCATGTCATATATGAAGTGCATAGAGAGCATCAATTTGACACCATTAGATGGGATAAATTGATGATTCGCTTAATGACTAACTCCAATAAATCAAACATTCAATCCTTAGTCAAGCATCCATATCGAACACTTAGGCATTTTATCGAACACCTAGAGTGCATTTTCTCCATCCTAGAACTATTCCCAAGGGATGTCAAGTCCTAGGTTCAAGTTTAGGTCCAAATTGTCACTTAGGCATTTTATCGAACACCTAGAGTGCATAACATTCATAACACAAGAGAAAATGAAATCAACAATCATCCATATGAATATCCATGTATATATGTGATCAAAGAGTACTGATGGACCCAAATTATACGAATCATAAACACCGTAAAAACCCCTTAATTAGACTGTTGGTCTATTTAACTTCTACTTGTTAGTCCCGATATATTTCTACAGGGTATTTTGGCGCTTAGAGAGAAAACACGCTAAGGAGAGGATTTTATGCTGAAAAGATGTTTAGAGTTATTCCAAGGTCAAGATCAGACGCTGACTGAAGAAATCTCAAGGATCCTGACATGGAATCACTCCAAACAAATCAAACCAAAGAGGAATTTGCATTGAAGACTCAACCGACCGGGTAGGAAAATGCCGCAGAAACCACCCGACCGGTTGAAGCAGTTCCAGGCCCTCCGCCGAGCTGACCAAGCACTCAATTCAAGTTACCCGAGCAAACCATCTCATCTGACAATTCCGCCTCGACCAAAATATTCCAAATGGAAAATAAGGTGGAAGATGTCGGAAAACCAAGGAGAATGCTCGAGCAGATTGGCAGGTAGCTCAAATCCAAGGCAAAGGCGAGTTGAGACCAATCATTCAGATAGATGGGGGTAAACTAATGAGTTCGGATATTAATGACCCGGCGCGCTTAGGCACCCAAACCAAGTCACTCGACCCGACCGATGCATCTGGAAAATCTGGCTCGACCAAGATGTTTAGAATGCCCAACAAGTCGGACAATCTCGCTTCCCAGACAAAACGCTCGAGCAGATTGGCAGATTGGCCCAATTCCATAGTAAAGGCCGCGCACATAGGCACCAAAACCAAGTTGCTAGACCAAAACATGGAATTTGGAAATTCTGGCTCGACCATTAGTCTTAGAATCACTTGGCCATTCCAAATCAACTATCAAAATGCACGCTTGGACAAGATGACCGGCCACCATGCTTGGAGGTGGCCAAGGGAGGAGCTCCTCCCCATTCCACCACCTGCAACCGGCGGCTCCTCCTCCCTTGACCGGCGGCTTTGCTCCTCCCCCATGTGGCAGCTGCTCCTTGCTCCTCCTCCTCCTCCCTTGGATCAAAGGACATGTGCCACCATCTCCACCCTCCATTTCTCCTCCCTTAGCCTATAAATACCATGCATCCCCTCCTCATTTGTATCATCCCATTCTCATCCAAAATCACTTATCTCTCTAAAATTGTAAGTTTGGCTTTGGAAATAAAGATTGCTCCCTTGGCGCTTCAACGGTTGTAAGTATTTTAATATTTATTTCCGTCTTTAATTTCCAATTCCTTAGTTATAATGTTTAGCGCGATAAATAGTAGCTAAACTAGTCGTTCGGTAAAAGGGGCGGACTTGTATTATAAAATGTTTTAGACTATTAACTTAGTGTCTCGTCTGTGTATTCAAAACTTGTTCTATGTGCCATATATTAGGCCAGAACTTCCAAGGTTGAGTGGATGCTTGGAATGGCAAAGCTCTTCCGTGGAAGTTCGTAAACATACTCGGATAAGTGGATGCTTAGAATGGCAAAGCTTATCTGAGGAGTTTGACCTCTCTAAAACACCATTTGATTGCTCGGGAATGACTGATCAAATGGATGCACAAAGGCTAGTTTACCTTGGAATGGGGTATTAGTCTAAATAGAACAAGGGCTTTACGTTTTCTGCAAAAGTCTATACGGTGTGTGCAAATCGAGTGCTTGGAATGACCTTGATACACTATCGAACACTTTTGCAAAAGACTAGACGGTGTGGCAAATCGAGTGCTTGGAATGGCCTTGATGCACGTTTGAATACTTAGAAGGTTCATGACAGATCGCTTGTCGTCGGAGCGATTTGTACAAATAAATTTATAATAGTCCGCTACTCGCGACTATACTACTGGGTAGTAAGTGGTAAGTAGGGGTCGAACCCAAGGGAATTAAGGGGATAAGTTGTTCTTTAAGTTGGACAATTTTGGGATTGGTTGGTTGGTTTTAAAGCTACCAGCTAAGTGATTGATTGGTTGGTTGGTTGGTTTTAGTACTGGAAAGTAACTGAATACTATTACAATTAAAAGAAAGCGTTCGATTTCAGGGGCCTTATATTATATCCTGTTTATCATTGACTCTTAGTGAACCTTCTAAGTATTCAAACGTGCATCAAGGCCATTCCAAGCACTCGATTTGCCACACTGTCTAGTCTTTTGCAAAAGTGTTCGATAGTGTATCAAGGCCATTCCAAGCACTCGATTTGCACACACCGTCTAGACTTTTGCAGAAAACGTAAGGCCCTTGTTCTATTTAGACTAATACCCCATTCCAAGGTATACTAGCCTGTGTGCATCCATTTGATCAGTCATTCCCGAGCAAACAAATGGTGTTTTAGAGAGGTCAAACTCCTCAGATAAGCTTTGCCATTCCAAGCATCCACTTATCCGAGTATGTTTACGAACTTCCACGGAAGAGCTTTGTCATTCCAAGCATCCACTCAACCTTGGAAGTTCTGGCCTAATATATGGCACATAGAACAAGTTTTGAATACACAGACGAGACACTAAGTTAATAGTCTAAAACATTTTATAATACAAGTCCGCCCCTTTTATCGAACGACTAGTTTAGCTACTATTTATCGCGCTAAACATTATAAAAGCAGTTAATTAAATACAAAGAAAGACTTACAACCGTTGAAGCGCCAAGGAAGCAAGCTTTATTTCCAAAACCACCCTTACAAAACTTAGAGAGATAAGTGAATTACAATTTTTTGATGATTGAAATGAGGAGGAGGAGGGTTGTATTTATAGCCATAAGGGGAGGAGATGGGTGGTGGAGATGGTGGCAAGTGTCTTTGATCCAAGGGAGGAGGAGGAGGAGGAGCTGCCACATGGGGGAGAGGAAAAGCCACCGGTCACCTAGAGTGGAGGAGCCGCCGGTTGCAGGTGGTGGAATGGGGAGGAGCTCCTCCCTTGGCCACCTCCAAGCATGGTGGCCGGTCATCTTGTCCAAGCGTGCATTTTGATAGTTGATTTGGAATGTCCAAGTGATTCTAAGACTAATGGTCGAGCCAGAATTTCCAAATTCCATGTTTTGGTCGAGCAACTTGGTTTCGGTGCCTATGCGCGCGGCCTTTACTATGGACTTGGGCCAATCTGCCAATCTGCTCGGGCGTTTTATCTGGGAAGCGAGATTGTCCGACTTGTTGGGCATTCCAAACATCTTGGTCGAGCCAGATTTTCCAGATGCATCCGTCGGGTCGAGCGACTTGTTTTGGGTGCCTCAGCGCGCCGGGCCTTTGCCTTGGAATTGAGCTAACTGCCAATCTGCTCGAGCATTCTCCTTGGTTTCCCGACATCTTCCACCTTATTTTCCATTTATGACGGTTTAAGCTCAATATTTTTTCGTATATTTTTTCGTATATGTCGAAAATGAATATTTTTTCAAACACGAACACTTATATAAGCTATTGATACTTTGGCTAAAAGACGAACCTTCGCAATGTGCATTATTAGTCTACAGATCAGTAGATTGCCTAAAAGCTCAATTAGTAGATAACTATGTGATCAAAGAAAGTCAGACTTTTAAGATGTACGAATCCGCCCGGCTCCTGTTACCAGAACACACACACACACAAAACCGTAAATCAATATCCAAACACACTAACCGTGAACATCAGGCTGAGCATTCAACTCATGAACTTTGGAAATTACTTCAGCCTCAGATACATTCTCAGGGAGATCTATGTCAAATGACTTTATACCAACTTCAGCACACACCTTTCTCTTCGTATTCACATTATCACGTAGCTCTGTGAGTCTTCTCTAGTACCCACAAATAACTACCGCCAGCCCCGGAACCTACCAAATATCCAACAATGAATTTCACAAAAACCCGTAAACAAAATGCTATAATACATACACATCAATCACATTCAGGTTTCAGCCATATCGGAAATAACCAAAACTATCGATACTAAACAATGCTAGTAAAAGTCAACAAGATTCCATCCGAAAACTAACTTCAACTCAACTTAAATCACTTCTCCAGAACATCAAATTCGTCAATTACAATTGAAGGATTCCACGGATGAAAAGCTTGGATTTTTATGTAAACAAACCAATACCCAAATCAAAAGTTGGGAATTTCTAGGGCGATTTCAGATCGGATGGTCTGAGCAATAGCCTTACCATCGATTACCTTAGCATGATGTTCGGATGGAGACGCCATTGTCGAGTTCGGATGATTAGAAATGATCGGACTGGAGCAGCTGCAGTTCGATATGGATGAATCGAGCGAGAGAGAGAGATGGTGGAGTTGTGGTGCAAATGACCTATTTACCCTTCCCTAAATCCTGAGCTCCGACCTTATTATATATACATAAAACTAATGCTTACTGACTGTCATTTTTGTTATACGTTATAGACTATATTGTATTATTGTTATACATTTTTTTCTCCTTCTTATTTTCCAATTTGACTAACTTATAATTATCAACAACAAACAAATTGACTAACTTATTCATTTAAATATAAGCATTTGATTTGATGTGATAAAACATTACATTACTTCTTCTCTAATTATTTGGATCCATACATTTTGCGTGAGACACTATAAGTTTACATTCCTCTCTTTAAATGTTCTTCGAAAATTGTGGTTTGAAGAGTCATTGATCTCTAAAGAAGAGATCAGTGTAAATGACTCTTGGAGCGGAGCAGGCAAGCCGATGTTGGGAAAATACTACAGGGAACCAAGCAAGTTAGGGCCGATCCCAGTCCACTTGTTTAAGATTCTGGCAAGCAGCATGGCTCAAGATCACTATGTCAAAGATGACGGAGAGGTTGTGTTTTATGAGACGGATCCAGAGCTCTCCAGCCCCCCTCACAAAAAAATCGCTATAAGCTTTAGTACCACAATGTCGATCATATAGTATGTGTGTTTCGTCGTGTCGTCACAACTCGTTAGGCGATTATTTTAGCCCACATTGCTGAATCCGTTTTTGAATCGCCTTGCTGTAATGTTTATGTTGATCTTGTTTATCATTATTATGGCTGCAGTTTCAATAATATGGCAGGATTTCCTGTGTCATTGGGTTCTCATTTCTATAAGGACAACATGAATGCTGATGTTTATTTGATTCCCAATTAATATTTATTATTCCAATAAACCTACTTGATCACTACAAATTTTGATCAAATATGCGACAAGATTATGCTACGGAAATTAAGTCGTCGCAAAAAGTTGCGACGGTTTTGCCACACATATGTGACAAATAACTGAGTATGCGACCAGTTTGCAACACAAATGCGACGGTTTTTTGTGACGCAAAAAATCGTCGCAAAACGGTCATACAAATGCGACGGTATTACTCCCGTTTTGCGACGAACTTAGTTTTTGCTTTATTAAAATATTATTAATTTGCGACCACTTTGCTACGGGTTTGTGACAACTCCAGCTTCACACTTTGAATCGCAGCATAGCTGTGGCAAAACAGTCGCAGTATGCGACAACTTTACCACGTATATGCGACGAATGTTTTTTCCATTTTGCGACGCAAATAAGTGCGAGAAAACCGTGGCATTATGTGACAACTTTATTACAATTTATAGTTGTCATTTTGACACGCGTATTTTTAACCCTTTATAGTTGTCAAAAGTATGAGTTTTAGGGGTCAAGTTGCAGTCAAACAAAATTTATACCTTGGTAAGCCAAGGGTCGATCCAAGGAGCAATGTGTGTGAATACTAGCTAACAAGTGACCTATTTAGCATTCCGATTAAGAGATTTTTGTTGTGATGAAACAAGCAGAAATTAAACAGCAGAAAATTAAATGGTTTTGTGTTTTATTAGAGAAAGAATCCCAGAATCCATACTTCACTCGTGCTAACCCCACTAATCATGCAATCATGTCGCGTTAATTATTCATGCTATCGAATATGGAATATAACCGAAATAACACTAGACAAGCCGCCCATCCACGGATCATTGTCTAGATTAATCTCAATCGTTGAACGCCGCCCATCCACGGATTATCAACGATCTCGACTTATTAAACTAAAGGTTTTCCTATTAAATCATGTAAACATGACCTAATATCAATGTCATGTATTCCGATTAATACCTAGGACCCATCCATCTTTCGGTAATTAATCTAAGTACGTTCTACCAATGCAAACATACCCTGTGATGTAAATACATGCATAGAACGATAAAATTAAGCACACAGTGAAATTGAATATTCGAATCGCATAAATAACAACTGTAATTGATCACATGAGAGTTAGGGTTACATAGCACGGGATCCGTAGGATCCCAGAATTGAGAGGACTACTCACTATTCATGGTAATCAACCAAAAACAGTGTATATTGAAAGGAAAGAAACGAGTAAACCGTAAACGATTGAAGCTCGATGATCCTCACGCTGAAAGCTCTGGCTTCTCTCCCAAGTTAGGGTTTCTTCTCCAAAATAACAACACTTTGATTCTGGTCGAGTCCTCCCTTTTATAGCTTTCCCAAAAAGGGCCAAAAGCCCAAAAACTGCTCTATTGCCAAAAAGAATCAGAACTTGCCAAAAACGGATTTGGAAGAAAAGAAGCAACTTCGGATGGAGTTATCATGGTCTTAACTTCCGAATTGGATCTTGGCGTAAACTGCAAAGTTGTAGCCCTTTGAATTATCTTTCCAACAAGCTTTGAATCAACCAATTTGGACACCGTATGAGATCTCTGCGTGCAACATACTTCGACGGGGCCGTTACACCCGTTACAGCTGGGTGTAACGGCTGTAACGGCCTGAGCCCAAATCTCTGTCTTTTGCCTTTTGGGAGGTCTAAACCTTCGAATCTGCTCTTTGTGTCAACTACAAAGTTGTAGGGAATTGACTTAGCTTTCCAACAAGCTAAATTTCGACTCATTTGGACACCGAATGAACCCTGAGCATGCAAAATACGTTGCAAAGGTCTGTCTGCCCTGTTTTGTCCCGTTTTTGCCCAAATCTGCACCGATTGCTTTGCTTTACTTCGGGTCAATCCAAAAGTATTAGATATGTGATATATGACCTGAAACACTAGAAAACATATCAAATGACAATAAAATGTCGGAAAAACAAACATAATCCATCATCGAATGAAGTGAATAATAGGTCAAGAATTCGACCGATCACATATAGAGTATATCCCAAACAATCGCACCCATCAATTAAACTAACATAGGATTAAGCCAGCATTCGTAGCATTAATCGTTACGAGACCGAACTTGTCACGTATATTAGTACAAACAAATGACACAAATCAATCATGGATGTGTATCATGGAAATTACATGAACTGTGATCTACACATGTGTATTTCCAACTGGTCACCTTTACTTTACGGAGATCAGTCCTTAAACCAAAATATAACAGAGTGCAATGTATAATTTATTTCTGCAGAACTCAAATGTTGATGATTCATATACAACATAGAGCAAAACTTGATTACAACACAAACTCCCACTAAATTCGGATATCCTCAAACTTTGATTACACACATATGAGAACCATATTCATGAAAGACCTTCGGTGATAATCATGGAGATTTGTCCCAAAGTGCTCTATGGTAATCTACTACTTTGTACTTTATTGGAACATACTGTCGATTTACTATCACAATATCCTAAATGGTCTTTCAATACCTTCCATAAAGTGCAGTCTTGTGACAATATTTCATAGTCATATTCTCTAATTATATGTCTCATAACTAAACGTAGATCTTTTACCATATTTACATCATGTGAAATCGGAATCAGAATACCCAACGATCTCCAACTTATCTGATTCCTTTATGTGAGCATGTAGTCTCTTGTTCTTTTTAAGAATCCAAAACCTCTCTTGACTGCTACCCAATGATCCACCCATGGGTTGCATACATGTCTACCAGACATACCAACAATGTACGCAATAACCAAATTCGTACATACCTTAATATATATTAAAAAATCTCCATATAGCCGAAGCGTAAGAGATTTTTCTACATTCTTGAATTTCCAGAGTATTTTCAAGGCATTAACTGAGACTGAATTGTCTCCTTTAGCGATCAGGGGTGTGAGAACTTAATCCTTACTCCCACTAAACTTGTGATACACACATTCATTCATCAAGATTGTCTCAAAATCATACAAGACTATCACTTGATGTAACTTAAAGTACCACCGACGAGAATCTTCCATAAATCCATTATGGAATTCCTTATTTATACATTTTAAGAGGTTGTTGAGTTTGTACTTCAGAAATAGTGTTCTGATTCTCCGTCCGGGTAGAACAATATTTCTAACATGAAATCCCAACCCCCCACCCCCTGACAGGCCGTCGTCGTGACCTCTCAAATTTACATTTATAATGTCCACTACTCTGGCTCACTATTGGTTAGTAGAGCGGCAAGTAGGGGTCGAACCCAAAGGAGCTAGTTCAGTCACTCGTTGTTCTTTAGAAGACAAAGGAAATGTAAAAACAGTTGGGATTTGTAGGTGGTATTAAGACTAGTGCAAAAGTAAATAACTGGGAAGGAATGCGAAAGTAAGTGCGAAAGTAAATAACAAAGGTGGTTTTTTGAAATACCGTAAGTGTTCGGTCTAGGGGTCTTCTATTGTGGCTCCGTTCATCATCGACCTCTAATGATCTCACTTTGTGTTCAATAGTGTGGTTGTTTCCATTCCAAGTCCCAACCCAAAGTAAGGCCATTCCAAGCACTTACGTCACAGTCCAAATCCATTCCAAGACATAGATTTCCAGCTCTAGCTAGACTAATACTCCATTCCAAGATGTATTAGCCTAAGTGCAGCTACTCGTTCTCATGATTCATTATCAAACGAGTAGCAAAAGAGGGTTTGAACTACTCGGCTAACCTTTGCCATTCCAAGCATCCAGTTAGCCTCGCTTGTTCAGACCGAGTTAAATGGCACAAGAACTAGTAGAACACAAAATAGCATTAAGTAAAGGGTCTCAAAACTTCATCACAATATATAAATCCCCCTAACCGAATGAAGGGTTTAGCTACTATTATTCATGAGAAGAATACAATAGCAATACATAAAAGTAAAGAAAATGCTTGAAAATAAGGAAATGAAAACTAGAGGGAGAAGTGATTGTGTGTGAAGTGATGCCTTGCGATGAGATTTGGCTCTCCTTATATAGAGTCTAGCCAGCTCCTCTTCCATATTCAAACCACAAAACATAGGCTCCTCTCGTGGTCCCCAAGTCCATTTGTTTACTTCCCCCACTAGTGCCACTATCCCATGATACAAGCAAGTTAATGGCAAGAAGGGACGTGGTTCCCTTAGTGCTTGCCCCTTTCTTAAGACCAAGACTCCACTGGCCGTCCTCAATATTATTGCTTGGGTGGGGATTTGTTATTTCTTCGGCGGGCCCTCGGTTAGGACACTTAAATTAGGCCCCTGATGACTTTGCCTTGACACGATGGTTTTAATCACCCGTCCACATATTTGGCCATTCTAGGATTAACTGTCGAGACAGAATATCCAAATGGTGAGTTTCGTTCGGGGATTCCTGCCAAGGTTATCTTTGCGCGCGTGGGTACTTTTCGGGGTCCTTTGAGGTTCTTCGAGGTTCTTCGACCAATCCTTCTGATATTGGCACCATCCCATACTGGAATGAAGGGAAACACTTTGGTTGAGCCAGAAATCCCTGACGATGACTTTCGTCTGAGGATTCTCGCATCGCTTCGAATCTATGCACGTAGGGCATTTGCTTGGAATTGAGCCAACTGCCAATCGGCTCGGGCGTTGTCCTTGGTTCTCCGACATTGTCCACCTTATTTGTCATTTTTATCAATTTGGTCGAGTCGGATTTGTCATCGAAGTCCGTTTGGTCGAGCGACTTGATTTAAGCGTTGAACTGCTCGGCCGGGGCCTCGGACACTGTTCGGGTGTTGCTTGGGCGAAAGATGCCTTGTGATGTTTTTGGCCTAGAATGCCAGTCTTTAAGTGCGTTTCCTCCTAGACCCTCCAAAATACCTGAAATGCAAAATAGCACTTAACAAGTAAATGTTCACATGACAAAGTGTCAAATTTGGTGGGAATTGTTGACTCGATGAGTCGTATAAATACGGCTCATCAAACACCCCACACTTAAACTTGTTCGTCCCGAACAAGGTCTAGGTCATAAGAGGAAAATAACTGAAACACCACAAGCTTTTCGGCATCCTAGATATGAATATGGGTGCTAGTCTAGATTTTGCCTTTCCATGCATAACTCAACCTTTACTTTAAGCATCATGCTCAAACATGGAAATAACTTGATACGTGTTACCTTGAGCCGAGATGCAAACCAATTCGGATGAGTGGGAGATAGTCCTCTTTAGACCCATGATCTGCACTCTCGGTTCCGAACTCTTGCTATATGGTTATATTTCATTGCTTTTTCTTGCACGTGATTTGTTCGAGCTTCAAGGGTTGAGTTCTTGTCTGGACAGCTTTTGTAGTGAGACTGGCCTTCGGCCTTTGATATGACAGTGGGGAATTTCACTTGTGTTGCGGGTGGAACTTCACAATTTGGCTGATTTTTCTTTCTTTGAGCCTTGCTCCCTTGGTGTGAATTGCTCTCGTCCATTTCTTTCGAAGGAGGTCCAATCATCGCCCGCAAGCATATGGAAATACCTCCCCGCTCTTTCTCATCCTCGCCCTTTGGTGCGGGTTAGGTCGAGGGTCGCTCGCCCATTTTCCCGGCCATTCGGACTGGAGATAGGACGGTTTGTTTTTCCGTCCCGCCCCTTGCATAAATGCTGCATGGCGGAGCCAACTGAACCAATGAGTCTCGAAGTGCTAGCCTCCACAAATTCCGAATAACAATATAGTTCGAAGTCCGGTCCTCGAGTGCTTTGTCAAGTCTCTCTAGGGCGTTTCTATCAACTCCACACCCCTGTTTATCTCGACTCACAAAGGCACGTAGATTGTTAAGTTCACATGTTAGTCACACAATTCAAATTTCTCAAGAGGAATGCATGTAGTCGACTCTATCTATTTCACATCATCAAAGTTCAATATCGCATATCTAGGCACTTAGCATGAAATCCCTACTCCCAAAATTTAAAATTTTCAAAGGAAACGTGCTGACTCTATGCATGTGAAGGAAATAAACGTGCTGACACAACAAACGACTCTCCCACCCCACACTTTTGAACAAAGCCGTGTCCTCACGGCACGACTTAAGTTCAAGACACACAATGCAAGCAAACAATAGTAGGGAAACAAATGAAGAGAAAGGTTCGAACAGTACTTCCCTCGTATAGTCGTTGTGGCCTGGGAATGTTCTGGCCGCGGCCTGGTACTGTTTCCTGCATGAAAAAATGTTTCCCTTCCCAAGTGCAATGGGGTGAGTATGAACTAAGCAAATGAAGACTAAAAACAAAATAAGTAAAAACTGAAAAAACGAAGAAAATGATAAACATGCCGGGCTGCCTCCCGGCGAGCGCCTTTGTTTAACGTCCTTGGCTCGACGAAACCTCCTCATGTTTCGTTGGGAGGCTCGGCCAAGTCAATTTCCTGGGTGGTTAAGTCAACCTCGCCGTGGTAATGCTTCACCCGATGTCCATTGACCGTGAACCTTCTTCCATCCGTCGGGCTCTCTAGCTCAAGTGCCCCATAGTTGAACACCTTAGTTATCTTGTAGGGCCCGGTCCATCTTGATCGCAGCTTGCCGGGCATCAACCGAAGGCGCGAGGAATAAACCAAAACTGGTTGGCCAACTTCGAACGAGCGCCGAAGAATAAACTTGTCGTGGTAGAGCTTGGTGCGCACCTTATAGTCTGTTTGGCCCTCATAAGCCTCGAGGCGCAGCTCCTCCAGCTCGCACAGATGCATCTTCCTATTCAGTCCGGCTGCTTGCAAGTCCGGGTTGCACTGCTTGAGCGCCCAATATGCCTTATGCTCCAGCTCCATCGGGAGATGGCACGCCTTGCCGAATACCAGTCGAAAGGGAGAGGTCCCTATCGGAGTCTTATAGGCTGTCCTGTAGGCCCACAACGCCTCATCTAACCGTTGGCTCCAGTCCTTCCTCGTTGGCTTCACCATTTTCTCGAGGATCCTCTTTATCTCGCGGTTGGAGATCTCCACTTGTCCATTGGTCTGGGGGTGGTAGGCTGTGGATGTCCGATGGTGGATGTGGTAGTGTCTCAAGGTGGCTGCCATCATCCTATTGCAGAAGTGTGACCCTTGGTCGCTGATGATGGCCTTGGGTACTCCATACCGACAGAAGATATTCGTGCGCAGGAAACCTACAACGGTCTTGGCGTCGTCGCATCTAGTGGCCTTGGCCTCTACCCACTTTGAGACGTAGTCCACCGCAACAAGAATGTAGGCAAAGCCGTTCGAAACAGGAAATGGCCCCATGAAGTCGATGCCCCATATGTCGAAGACATCATTGACGAGAATGGGTACTTGTGGCATCTCGCTCCTAGCCGATATGTTGCCCACCCTTTGACATTTGTCGCACCTCTTACAATGCTCGTATGCGTCACGGAACACGCTCGGCCAAAAGAACCTGCTGTCCAGAATCTTCCTCGCAGTTCTCCTTGTACCAAAATGACCGCCACACGCGTGCTCGTGACAGAAGCTAAGCACGGACGCAATCTCATCATCGGGGACGCACCTTCTAAGGATCTGATCTACACCTATTTTCCACAAATAAGGATCGTCCCACACATAGAATCTAGAATCATGCTTAAGTTTCATGCATTGTGCCTTTGAGTAAGAGGGAGGAAATTTACCTCCGACCAAGTAGTTCACCACGGGGGCATACCATGGTACCTTACCTGTGAGGGCATATAAGTGCTCATCTGGAAAGGTCTCGGTGATTTGCCCGGCCTCTTCCTCTCTAACCAACCGGCTTAGGTGGTCGGCCACTGTGTTTTCAATCCCTTTCTTATCCTTGATTTCCACATCAAACTCTTGCAGCAGCAAGATCCACCTAATGAGCCGTGGTTTAGCCTCCTTTTTAGTCATCAAATATCGAATGGCCGCATGATCTGAGAAGACGACTACCTTCGTACCGAGCAAGTAGGATCTGAATTTTTCCAGCGCGAAAACCACGGCGAGCAGCTCCTTTTCCGTGGTCGAGTAGTTCCTTTGGGCTGCATCCAAGGTCCTCGAGGCATAATAGATCACGACCGGCCTCTTGTCCACCCTTTGGCCGAGCACAGCACCCACGGCATAGTCGCTCGCATCGCACATGATCTCGAACGGCTCGTTCCAGTCTGGTGCGCGGATAATGGGTGCGCTGGTCAGGGCCTGCTTTAGCTCGTTAAAGGCTTCTCGACATGCGTCCGTGAACTCGAAGGGAACATCTTTTTGCAGCAGATTTGATAGAGGCAACGCCTTCTTCGAGAAATCCTTGATGAACCTTCGATAAAACCCAGCATGCCCAAGGAAAGATTTGATGTCTCGCACTGTTGCGGGGTAGGGTAGAGTCATGATCACGTCAATCTTTGCTTTGTCGACCTCTATCCCCTCGTGCGAGACAATGTGTCCCAAGACTACCCCATGAGTGACCATGAAATGGCATTTCTTGTAGTTCAGCACAAGGTTCATCGAGACACACCGCGCCAATACTATGCTTAAGTTGTCCAGGCATGCGTCAAAGGTGTCACCATATACTGTGAAGTCGTCCATAAACACCTCGATCATCGTACCGATCATATCCAAGAAGATGCTCGTCACTACCCACTGGAACGTGCCGGGCGCATTACACAAGCCGAAGGACATGCGGCGAAATGCGAAATTGCCGAACAGACAGGTGAACGTGGTCTTGTCCTGGTCTTCGGGCGCGATGGGAATCTGATTGTAGCCCGAGAATCCATCGAGAAAGCAGAAATAGGGCTTGCCCGCCAGGCGGTCGAGCATCTCGTCGATGAATGGGAGGGGGAAGTGGTCCTTTCTCGTGACGGCATTCAGCTTCCTGTAGTCGATGCACATCCTCCACCCATTCTTGACTCGCGTGGTGACCATCTTGCTTTCGGCGTTCTCCTCGACCGTGATCCCGGTCTTCTTCGGGACCACGTGAACTGGGCTCACCCACTGGCTGTCCGAGATGGGGTATATCACGTCCGCATCGAGCAACTTCTGGATCTCCTTCTGGACGACCTCCATCATGATCGGGTTAAGTCTGCGCTGAGGTTCTCTCGACGGTTTTGCACACAAGATGCGATGCATGCATACAGCCGGGCTTATCCCTCAGATATCTGCGAGCGTCCACCCGATAGCCAGCTTGTGTCGACCCAAAACCTCGACTAGACGTCGCTCCTGGTCTGCGCCGAGCCCGCTTTTGATGATTACTGGCAGTGTCTCGTTCTTGCCCAGGAACGCGTACTTCAAATGTTCGGGCAAAGGTTTTAGTTCCACGTCGGGCGCTCGCACGATAGAAGGTGAACATGTGTTGGACTTGAACAACTGCACCTCATTGACTTCGTATTGCGGAGTCAGTGGTCGAGCTACCTCTAGATGGAACAGCGCGTCTCGGATGCCCTCGGCCAACTCGAATGATGCCTCGCGCGAATATACGGCATTTGCTAGTGCGAGCTCGAGCGGATCTACTCCTCGTTCCGGCTGAACCTCCTGGACTAGATCGTCCAAAGTATCGAGCGCATGCACAGACTCAAATTCTAAGGGGTGCTTCAAGGCTCGGAATATGTCGAAGCTGAACACCTCCCCCTCGACCTCCATGGACAATGTGCCGCTGTCGCAGTCTATCTTCATTTTGGAAGTCTTGAGGAACGGCCTGCCTAGTAGAATAGGCGCATGGTCTGCCGGCCCGCAGTTCTCCATCTTCAGGACATAGAAGTCCGCTGGGAACACCAGTTCTCCCACCTGTACCAGCACGTCTTCGATCTTCCCCTCCGGCTGTTTGCATGATCGATCCGCCAGCTGGATGGTAAGTCCTGCTGGTTCGAGAGGTCCGATCCGAAGGCACGAGTAGATCGAGTAAGGCAGGACGTTGATCGAGGCGCCGAGGTCGAGCATGCAATTCTCGATCCTTATGTTGCCGATCGTGTACGGAATCGTGTAGGTGCCCGGATCACCACATTTCGGAGGCACCTTCCGCTGAATTACCGCAGACACGTTTTTGCTCAGCAGCTCCTGGTCGACTCGACCGCCTCGCCTGCGGTTGGTGCAGAGCTCCTTCAGGAATTTAGCGTACCTCGGAATCTGTTTGATGGCTTCCAGGAGCGGAATGTTAATCTCGACCTTGCTGAACAGTTCCCAGACGTCCTTGTCCATAATGTATTTCTTGGGCGCTCAGGCTGGTACGGGGAATGGGAGCGGTGCGCTGATGTTCGAATTCTCGGTCACCGGTACTGGGCATGGCCCATTATTCTCGGCCGCTGGTACCGGGTCTGCGCTGCGCGTTCCGGACGCATCCTGTTCGAGCATTTCGTGCGTGTCCAGTCCGAGCGTTCCGAACGCCTCGGGCTCGATCTGCTCCTCTTCGGGCACTGTTGGGCGTTCTTCTTCCTCTGCCTCCTCGGGCTTTTTGACGATTCTCCCCGCACTCCTGAGTGTCACGACACTTACATTTCCCCAAGGGTTCTGAATGGTTTGTGAGGGAAGTCGGCCAGGTTCAATCTTCAGCTCGGCAACTGTAGTAGCGAGCTGGGACATCTGTTTGGACAGATCCGCTATTGCTCCGTCAGTCTTTGCTTGGTTCTGGTGCACGGTTGCAGCCAACTGCTGGGTGCTAGCTGCCAGCTCTGTTACTATGTCCTCGAGCGACTTGCTCGGACCTTGATTGTTCGGACTCGCCTGGTTGTGGTTCGGTCGGTTCTGGTATTGGCTCGGTCCTCCCTGCTGGTATTGCTGATTGGGCGGGCGATAGAACTGCTGCGTCGACTGCGGGGCGGCCTGCTGCGCATGCTGGAACTGCTGAGCTGCCTCTCTCGGGGTGTCATTTCGCCAATTTTGCCCGACAGGCGCTTGTCCTTATGCTCGACTCGGTCCAGCTCGATTGTTGTTAAAGCCTTGGTGACCTTCCACCGCGTTCACCTCTACCGGGTCCTCCTCGAACAAAGTCGGACACGCGTCCGTTTTGTGGTCTGTGGCACTACAAAACTCACACGGCTTGACTTGCACTGGATGTCTCCTCATCAGCTGAACCATCATCTCCTTCATTTGCTTCATCTCCTCGGCCATCAGGTTTGCTGGAGTCTCGGCCTTCGCCACACTCTTCGTTCGAGAGAACTCCTCCTGCCGAGTGGTTTCTTCACGAAACCTCGCATTTTCCGCCACCTTCGTAATCAGTTCGCGTATACCGCTCAATGGCAAGCTCATCATCGTGCCTCCAGCCGAGGCGTCCAGTAGCATCTTATCCAATGGCCGAAAACCGTCTAGCAGGTACTCAAGGATGAGTTTCTCGGGCAATCCGAGATTGCAGCAACTTTGCTCGAGTCGATTGAACTTTTCGAGGTAGTCGTACATCGATTCGTTCGGCTCTTGCTTGATCTCCTGGAGTTGGCTCCTCACTTGCATGGCTCTGCCCGCTGGATAGTACTTGTCCAAGAACTTCTTCTACATTTGCGCCCATGTGCGGATGCTTCCGGACGACAAAGATAGGAACTAGTCGTTCGCCGAGTCAACAAGCGAGAAGTAGAAGGCCTTTAGCTTGAAATCCTCCACCTCGACTCCATACGGTCGCAGGTTTTGGCAGATGCCATGGAAACGTTGAAGATGCGTAGTCACGGATTCGCCTTGCACGCTTGAAAACTTCGGTAGGTGGTGCACAACGGCCGTGTTGATGGCGATGTTCTCTAGCTCGGGGCCTTCGTAGATGCACCAGGGCTGGTTTCTGAAGTTCGGGGCCGAGAGTTCTCCCATGGTCGGCTCGCGGAAAGCATCTTCCTCGTAAATGTCTTCTTGTGCGGGCGCTTGCCTCGGATGTGGCTGTCGAGGATGCGGAGGTTGCCTAGGCGGCTGCCTTGGGCCATCGCCATGCTGTCCCTCAAGCGGTCCTCGGTTCCTTCGGACGGCTTCCCTGTTCGCGCGGTTTCGATTGCAGACGAGCTGCTCCGGATCATCGTAGAATGGAGGCTGCTTGACAGAGGTGCACACTACACAGTCGTTTATATGCAATGTGTGTCAAGATAAATTTATAAATCCACTACTCGCTACTTAACTATTGGGTAGTAAAGCGGTAAGTAGGGGTCGAACCCAAGGGAATTAGGGGGATAGCAGTTCTTCAAGGATTTGTACAGAAATGTAAGTGCAATTGGGGTTGGTTGTGGTTTTAGTACTGAAAAGTAATGCTGGAAAGTAAAGTGCTGAAAGTAATTGCTTGAAGGACAAGACTTGCGAAAAGTAAGTGCTTGAAGGACAAGAGTTGCGGAAAGTAACTGCTTGAAGGACAAGACTTGCAGAAAGTAAGCAGTTGATATTGGACTGAAAGTAACTGCTTGAAGGACAAGACCTGCGGAAAGTAAGCAGTTGATATGGGACTGAAAGTAAGTAGTTGATGTTGGACTGAAAGTAAAGTGACAGGTGATGTTTTAATCAAAGGAAGGATTCAGTTTTAGGGGTTCTAAGAGTTCAAAGATGTATCAAGGCTATTTCTAGCACATGACTTGCCACATCATTCAGAAAACTTGTTCTAGAGAGGTTAATTCCTTTCGAAGTATCTTAGATTATGTGCATCCATTTGATCAATCATTTCCGATCAACCAAATGGTGTTTTAGAGAGGTTGAACTCCACAGTTAAGCTGTGCCCTTTCGAGCCTCCACTTAACCACGAAGGTTCTCGAACCCATGGAAGAGCTTTGCTCTTTCGAGCATCCACTCAGCCAATAGAATTCTACCTAATATAAGGCACATAGAACAAGTTTTGAACTCAAAGACGCGTTAAGAAAAGGGTCTAAAACGTTTGCATGATACAAGCACACCCCTTCAACTGAATGAAGGGTTTAGCTACGAATATCCATTGAGGAGGATACCATAGCTAAGTACAGTAAAAGTAAGGAAAGGGACTGAAAACTCAAGAACAAACAGGAGTTTTCTAAAGAAAGAGCTTATTCAAGAACAAACAGGAATAACTCAAGAACGAAAAACTCAAGAACAAATAGGAGTATTATTCAAGAACAAGTATGAGTATTCAAGAACAAACAGGAATACTCAAGAACTAGAGAGAGAAGTGCTTCAAGAACAAACAAGAGCACTTAGAGAGATTTTTGGGAAGGAGGAGGTGTGTTGATTCAAGGAGGGGAGCTCCTCTATTTATAGCCATATGAGGCGGTTTGGGAGGAGATATTTGTCTCCCCAACCGCCTCTAGTTCCACTTCAAGGAGGCTTGAGCATGTAGTTCCCAAAATGGCATAAAGTTCCTCTCCAAAGGTCATCCGGTTAAGCTTCTAGTTGCCCCTAGCCGACCTCCATGGACAATGGGAGAGCTCCACGTGGCTTGGTTGAGCTTGGACAAGCTTGGTTGAGCTTGGACTAGAGACTTGGACTTGGTTACAAGGGTAGTTTCATCCCAAAATATCTACCGACTAAACTAGTTAGAAACCAACCGGGAATATTGGATCTTTAAGGAAACTAGTTAATCTTCGCCGGAGTTTGGCCGGAGCATGACTGGTTCATGGATGCCCTCGAACTGAGCTCAACCGGTGGCTCGCCGGAGGTTGGCCGGAATTCTTGACCGGAGTTCTTTGGCTCTTTGATAGTTGATTTGGAATGACCAAGTGATTTTAAGACTAATGGTCGAGATGGATTTGCTGGAATATGGCCGGAACCTTGTCGTGGCTCGGTTTGAAGTTCAGTTTGGGCGCAGGCCTCGGACGTTGGTCTCGGGTGCAGGTCTTGGGCGCAGTTCTTGGTTTTCTCGGCCATGGCTGAATTTACTCGGGCGTTTTGTCTGGAATTTGAGATTCTCCGAGTCATTTGATATTTTAAACACTTTGGTCGAGCCAGATTCTCCAGATTCCATGGTTTGGTCGGGCAACTTGGTTTTGGTGTTGTGCGCGCGGGACCTTTGGTTTGGACTTGGATGTGGGCTATCTGCCAATCGGCATGGGCGTTCGCCTTGGAGTTTCGACATCTTCCACCTTATTTTCCATTTGGAACATTTTGGTCGATGTGGAATTGTCAGATTTGGTGTTTTGCTCGAGCAACTTGAATTGAGTGCTTGGTCAGCTCGGCTGGGCACGCTGGAACTGCTTCCAGCCGGTCGGGTGGATCTGAGGCATTTTCCCACCCGGTCGGCTGAGTCTCCAATGTGATGTTTTCTGCGTAAAATCCTCTTTTTAGCTCGCTTCTTCTCTAAACCTCAAAATAGCCTGTTGAACAAAAGTGGAACTAACAAGCAAAAGTTAAATAGACAAAGTGTCTAATTTGGTGGGTTTAGCTGTCTTAATGAATCATATAAATATGGTCCATCAGATCACCCCACACTTTTAGTTGTTCGTCCCGAACAATGCTATTCAAAAGAGGTACTCACACTCCAAGCTAAAGTTCTAAATACGAAAGTGAGAATGTGGGACTAGATTTATCCTATTCATGCATTACTTACTTGTTACCAAAATAAACCGTGTAAATAAATAGAAGAAACTTGATACTTGTACCTTTGAGCCGAGATGCAAATTAATTTGGATGATTTGGGAGATAGCCCTTTTCAGGCTTCTTGGACTGCATCCTCGGGACCGACTTGCGCTATATGGTTATCTTGTAGCTTTTTCTAGCACGTGATTTGGTTCGGGTTTCACTGAGTTGAGCTCTTTTGATTTCTTTTTAATGAGGGACAGCTTTTGAAGTGATTTGGTCTTTGGCCTTCGATTTTGAATTGGAGTTTCTTCACTTTTGTTTCGGTTAAAACCTTCACACTGGCCTTTGGCCTTTGATTTGCTCTTTGAGTACTTGCTCCTTTGTGATTTGCATGTCCATTTTCTCAATCTTTTGGGAGGTCCAATCATCGCCCGAGAGCATATGGAAGTACCTCCCCGCTCTTTCTCATCCTCGTCGTTTCGCGCGGGTCAAGATGAGGGTCGCTCATCTATTTTCTCGGCTACTCGGACTAGAGATAGGACGGTTTGATTCCCGTCCCGCCTTTTGCATAGACGCTGCATGGCGGAGATGATTCTGAATCCAATGAAACCCGAAGTGCAGCCTCCACTGACTTCGTAAACCATATAGCTAAATCCGATCCTTCGAGTGCTTTCCAAGCCTCTCTAGGGCAATTTATGTCAAATCCACATCCCCTGTATATCTCAGCACAAAGGGACAATTAAGAAGTTACATCCTAAGTTTTTATACAGTTGAGATTTCACAAGGTAAATGTGATGGACCATAATTGTATGAATCATAAACACAGTTAAACCCACCAAATTGAATGCTTTATCTTGACAACTTTTGCTTGTTAGTTCCGATATCTATCTACAGAGTATTTTGAAGTCCAGAGAGAATACAGGCTAAGGAGAAGTTTTTAAGCTGAAAATGAATTACGAAGTCACGACCAGACTCCGACTATACAAATCTCATGAACCTGACATGGAATCACTCAAAACAAGTCCAACCGAAGAGCAACCAGAGTCAGTCCGGAGCTGAAAGGACCCGATGGCTTTTGGAAAAAGTCACAAAATCACACAAACTCTCTTCTCTCCTCCACCTAGCCGGCGGCTAAGCTCTCCCCCTCTCCCCTTGCGCCACCTAGCCGGTGGCTTTGCTTCCTCCACCTCACCCGGCGGCTTTGGAGCTCCTCCTCCCATCTTGTGCCATGTGTTGTGATCTCCTTGTCTCCCTTAGCCTATAAATAAAGCATCTCCTTCCCTTTGTAAATCATCCCACAATCCTCATTTCAAACATCCTCCATCACAAAGCTCTAGCTTCTCTCTAGATTTTGGGCACTACTCTTGTAAACACTTGTTCTAAATCTATAATACTCCTGTTGGTTCTTGAGTATTCTCATTTACTTTACAGTCTTTTGAAAACCTTCAAGTATTTAGTTATGATGTCCTGTTCCATGGATATTCGTAGCTAAACCCTTCATTCGATTGAAGGGGCATACTTGTGTCTTAATATGTTTTAGGCCCTACTCTTAATGCCTCTATGTGTTCAAAACTTGTTCTATGTGCCACATATTAGGTTAGAACTTCCAAGGTTGAGTGGATGCTTGGAATGGCAAAACTCTTCCGTGGGGTTCGTAAACATACTCGGATAAGTGGATGCTTGGAATGGCAAAACTTATCTGAGGAGTTTGACCTCTTTAAAACACCATTTGGTTGATCGGGAATGACTGATCAAATGAATGCACATAAGGCTAATATACCTTGGAATGGGGTATTAGTCTAAATAGAACAAGTGCTCTATGTCTTGGAATGGACTAGACAATGTATATCCAACCCTATACAGGGGAATGATAGGTTCACTGATGTATCTTACTGCCAGCAGACCTGACATCTTATTTAGTGTCTGTCTGTGTGCCAGATATCAAGCAGATCCCAGAGAGACGCATGTCAAAGCTGTGAAAAGGATCTTGAGATACCTGAAGAGGACGGATGACCTGTGTCTATTCTATCCAAAGGGAGGGGACTTACACCTGATGGCCTACACAGACGCTGACTATGCTGGCTGCAAGACAGACAGAAAGTCGACATCAGGGATGACCCAATTCTTTGGACCATGTCTGATATCGTGGGGATCCAAGAAGCAGTCCTCCATTGCCTTATCCACTGCCGAAGCCGAGTATATCGCAGCTGCTGCTTTCTGTGCACAACTACTATGGATAAAACAACAGCTAAGTGACTACGATGTTAATCTTGAATGTGTCTCAATTCAATGTGATAATACCAGTGCCATTAATATTTCTAGAAATCCGGTACAGTTTTCACGTACTAAACACATAGAAATTAGGTATCACTTTCTGCGTGACTGACAGGCCGTCGTTGTGACCTCTCAAATTTACATTTATAATTCCACTACTTGTGGCTCACTATTGGATTAGTAGAGCGGTAAGTAGGGGTCGAACCCAAGAGAGCTAGTTCGGTTACTTATTGTTCTTGAAAAGCTATAAGGAAAGTAAAACAGTTGGGGTTTTGTAAATGGTTTTTTAGACTAGTGCAAAGTAAATAACTAAAAGGTGATGCAATAAGAGGAAATATTCAGTCTAGGGTTTCTCTTGTGATACATTTATCATAGACATCAAATGATCTATTTCACATTTCCAAGTGTGGTGTTCCGGCAAAGGTAACACCCTAGTATCCCGACAAAGGTGATACTCCACACCCTTAACCCATATAAGGTGTTATGTGGTGTCCCGACTAAGGTGACACCCTAGTATCCGACAAAAAAAAATGTAAAAGATGGCTTTGGCGCCATTGCCGGGGAATAAAGTGTTGGAGAGGTCACGACGACGACCTATGGCGCCGTTGTCGGGGAATTATAAGTGTGGGGTGGTTTGATGAGCCATATTTATACGACTCAGCGAGTCATCAAGTCCCACCAATTCCAACACTTTATCATACGAACAGTTACTTCTTAGTGTTGTTTCGTGTTTCAGGTGTTTTGGAAGCTCTAGGAGGAATCATGCTGAAAAGATGGCTTTATGAGCCAAAAACATCGCAAGGAGTTGAGGACTGACCAATCCACACATTAACCCGAGGAATGCCCGAGAAAAGTTGGCAAAGGCCCGAGCGCCCCAGAAGCCCAGGTCGCACCCCAGGTCCCAGTCGAGCAGACCAGCACCAAATCCAAGTTGCTCGGGCAAACGAGCTGATCTGACAATTCCACCTCGAGAAAAGTGTTCAAAATGGCAAATAAGGTGGACAATGTTGGAAAATCAAAGATAACGCCAGAGCCGATTGGCTGTTGGCCCATGCCAAGCCATTTCGGCTCATTTCCGACAGGGCCCTGCGCGCACAGATTATGCAATTTGAGGACATTTTCGAGCACAACTCTTCAAATCAAAATTCTGGCTCGACAGATAATCTTATAATATTTCATATGGGTGGAAACGTGAATAATCCCACCATGTCAAGGCAAAGCTACCAGAAAACACAAATATGTGCTTAAAGGCACCAAGTGAGGTGTATATTCAAAGGGGCATTATCTTGAAGCCAACCATTGGAGTCATTATGGAGCTGGAAAGGGTAGCCAAAAACATACAAAACTCTTTGTGGATCAATATTCTCCACTTGCCAACATCAAGCCTTGAATCATGGGTGAGTGGCACTAGTGGAATGGAGTAAACAATTGGGCAAGGGCCACAAGAGGAGCCTAAGTTTTTAGTTTGTTTTCAACAAGGGGCTATAAATAGGAGGACTTGGGAGAGGGTTCAAATCCTCCCTCACAATCCAACACAACACAAACACACATTTCCCTTACTTTTCTCTTAGTCTTTATTTCCTTATTTTCAAGTATTTCCTTATTTTCAAGCATTCCTTTACTTTCTTGTATTTCTTTCTTGTCATTCCCATTGCTATTGTATTCTCTTCATGAATACTAGTAGCTAAACCCTATTCGGTTTAGGGTTTCACATATGTGAACACATTTTGAGACTCTTGTACTGAATGCTATTTTACATTTCACTAGTCCTTGTGCTCATTCCCAAGGATCAAACAGCTAGATCAAGTGGATGTTTTGTCAAAAAGCTTGGCTGAGCGATTGATCCTTATAGTTAATATCTATTGGATGCCTTGCAGCAAATATAGATAGTAACATCTAGATTGAATAACACCCTTGTCAAGCTTAGCTATGGAGTATCACCTTTGTCGAGACACCACATAACACCTTGACGGGTTGTTTGATCTAGGAAAGGACTAGAAGCCTAAAACCTTTGTCAAGCTTAGTTGTGGAGTATCACCTTTGTCGGGATACTAGGGTGTCACCTTTGTCGGGACACCACATAACACCTTGATGGGTTAAGGGTGTGGATTATCACCTTTGTCGGGATACTAGGGTGTTACCTTTGCCGGAACACCACACTTGGAAATGTGAAATATATCATTTGATGTCTATGATAAATGTGTCACAAGAGAAACCCTAGACTGAATATCTCCTCTTACTGCATCACCTTTTAGTTATTTACTTTTGCACTAGTCTAAAAAACCATTTACAAAACCCCAACTGTTTTACTTACCTTATTGCTTTTCAAGAACAACAAGTAATCGAACTAGCTCTCTTGGGTTCGACCCCTACTTACCGCTCTACTAATCCAATAGTGAGCCACAAGTAGTGGAATTATAAATATAAATTTGAGAGGTCACGACGACGGCCTGTCAAATTTTGGCGTCGTAAAAATACGGCTTATCAAAGACAAAATTTGACAGGCCGTCGTCGTGACCTCTTAAATTTACATTTATTATTCCACTACTTGTGGCTCACTATTGGATTAGTAGAGCGGTAAGTAGGGGTCGAACCCAAGAGAGCTAGTTCGGTTACTTGTTGTTCTTGAAAAGCTATAAGGAAAGTAAAACAATTGGGGTTTTGTAAATGCTTTTTTAGACTAGTGCAAAGTAAATAACTAAAAGATCATGCAATAAGAGGAAATATTCAGTCTAGGGTTTTTCTTGTGACACATTTATCATTGACATCAAATGATCTATTTCACATTTCCAAGTGTGGTGTTCCGGCAAAGGTAACACCCTAGTATCCCGACAAAGGTGATACTCCACACCCTTAACCCATCAAGGTGTTATGTGGTGTCCCGACAAAGGTGACACCCTAGTATCCGACAAAGGTGATACTCCACAACTAAGCTTGACAAAGGTTTTAGGCTTCTAGTCCTTTCCTAGATCAAACAACCCGTCAAGGTGTTATGTGGTGTCCCGACTGAAGAAATCTCAAGGATCCTGACATGGAATCAGTCCAGTGCCTAGCGTCCAGCGCGCCTGCCGAGCTATTCAAGTCCAAATTCAGGTTGCCCGAGCAAATCATCTGATCTGACAATTCCGCCTCGACCAAAGTGTTTAAAATGGCAAATAAGGTGGAAGTTGTCGAGACTCCAAAAAGAATGCTCGAGCAGATTGTCAGTTGGCTCAATGCAAAGGCAAAGGCACCGCACACATTGGCACCCAAACCAAGTCGCTCGACCCAACGGATGAATCTGGAGATTCTGGCTCGACCAAGATGCTTGGAATGCCCAACAAGTCGGACAATCTCGCTTCCTAGACAAAACGCTCGAGTGGATTGGCAGATTAGCCAAATTCCAAGGAAAGGCCGCGCGCATAGGCACCAAGACCAAGTTGCTCGACCCAACCAACGAATTTGGCAATTCTGGCTCGACCATTAGTCTTAGAATCACTTGGCCATTCAAAATCAACTATCAAAGTGCACGTTTGGACAAGTTGACCGGCCACCACCCTTGGAGGTGGCAAATGGAGGAGCTCCTCCACCCACCACCACCTGCTACCGGCGGCTCTCCTCCATGGTGACCGGCTGCTCCTCCACCCCCCATGTGGCAGCTCCTCCTTGCTCCTCCTCTCATCCATTGGATCAAAGGACACTTGCTACCGGCGGCTCCACCACCCATGACCGGCGGCTCCACCACCCATGACCGGCGGCTCCTCCTCCCCACAGGTGGCGCCTCCTCCTTGCTCCTCCCTTCTCCTCCCTTGGATCAAAAGACACTTGCCCCTCATCTCCACCCTCCATTCTCCTCCCCTTAGCCTATAAATACAACCCCAAACCTCATTTGTAAAACATCCAAAAATTGTAAAATCACTTCTCTCTCTAAGTTTTGTAAGTGTGGTTTTGGAAATAAAGCTTGCTTCCTTGGCGCTTCAACGGTTGTAAGTCTTCCTTTATATTTAATTTACTGTTTTTATAATGTTTAGCGCGATAAATAGTAGCTAAACTAGTAGTTCGGTAGAAGGGGTGAACTTGTATTATAAAATGTTTTAGACTATTAACTTAGTGTCTCGTCTTTGTATTCAAAAACTTATTCTATGTGCCATATAACAAGTCAGAGTTTCCAAGGTTGAGTGGACCATTTGTAACTGGACCAAAGGGACCAAATGGGCAAACTCTTCCTTGGGGGTTCGTGATCATACTCGGGTAAGTGGACCATTTGTAACTGGACCAAAGGGACCAAATGGGCAAGCTTATCCGAGGAGTTCGGCTTATCTTAAAAACCATTTGGAAACTGGACCAAAGAATTCAAATGGATGCACATAGACTAGCATATCCTGAAAGGGGTATTGGCGCTAGTCTAAATAGAACGAGTTCTCTACGACCTTAAAAGGGCTAGAGGATGTTGCAAGTCTTGAGCTAGGAATAGCCTCGATTCATGTTTGAATACTTAGAAGGTTCACTAAGAGTCAATGATAAACAGGATATAATACAAGGCCCCTGAAACCGAACGTTTTCTTTTAATTGTAATAGTATTCAGTTACTTTCCAGTACTAAAACCAACCAACCAACCAATAAATCACTTAGCTGGTAGCTTTAAAACCAACCAATCCCAAAATTGTCCAACATAAAGAACAATTATCCCCCTAATTCCCTTGGGTTCGACCCCTACTTACCACTTACTACCCAGTAGTGTAGTCGCGAGTAGCGGACATTATAAATTTATTTGTGCAAATCGCTCCGACGACAAGCGGTTCTGTCAAATTGGCGCCGTTGCCGGGGAATTAGCCATCGGATAAGTTCTTTAAATCAATACGCGCTCGAAACAACCATGTCTCGCGAAGAAAGTCATCATGACTACCAGGATGATGATGAGATAAACCTGTACGATCGAAACAATGAGGAGCCACTTCCATTTATGGATGATCCGGAGCAACTCATTCGAAGCAGACGAGCTCGTGATAGGGAAGCCATCAGAAGAAACCAAGAACCACCCCTACAACCTAGACAAGTGCCAAGACGAGAACCCGCTTTCGATGACTACTACGGGAATAACGATTACCGCGCACCCACTATGGGAGAACTCAATGCCCCAGACCTCGAAACACAGCCGTGGTGCATTAGCGAGGGCCCTGAACTAGAAAACATTGCCGTCGACATGTCCGTGGTCCACAATTTGCCAAAGTTCTCAGGAACTAATGGAGAATCAGCAATGACTCATCTCCAGCGCTTACATGGGATTTGCCAGAACCTCAAACCGAATGGCGTAAATGTTGACGACTTTAAGTTAAAGGCGTTCTATTTTTCCCTCATTGACGCGGCAAATGACTGGTTCCTTTCATTGCCTTCCGGAAGCATCAGAACATGGGCTCAGATGCAGAAAAAGTTCTTAAACAAATATTACCCAGCAGGAAGAGCAATGCAAGTAAGGAGGCAACTGCAGGACATCAGGCAAGGACACAACGAAACCATGTACGATTACCTGGAAAAATTCAACCGCCTGGAGAGAAGCTGCTGTACCCTTGGACTGCCCGAGAAGCTCATCATCGAGTACCTAATTAATGGACTAACTGAGTTAGACAAAATGCTCCTGGATGCCTCAGCTGGAGGATCCATGATGAATCTATCCTTGAGTGGCATAAGGAACCTCATCACTAACGTTGCTGAAAATGCTCGGTTCAGAGAAGAGACTACTCGTCAAAATGGATCCTTCCAAACAAAAAATGTCTCACTAGCCGATGCACCAGTAAACTCTATGCCTGAAGAGATGAAGCAGCTAAAGGAGATGATGATTCAAATCCTACGAGGGCAGCCAGTTCCGGTAAAATCTTGCGAGTTCTGTGGTTCTGCAGACCACAAAACTGACGCATGTCCAACATTAATAGAAGAGGAACCGGCAGAAGTGAATGCAGTAGAAGGATACCAAGAATACAACGACAATCAGCAAGAACCAACCAAGTCGCTCGATGACACAATAAAGGAGCTCGCAGGAAGCATAAATCAATTGGGTACTTCGCTACACCAACATCAGGAAAAAACTGACAGGGCAATTTCAGAATTGACCAAACAAATCTCCCAACTCGCTGCCTCAGTATCCACACTCACTAATGAGTCCGGCAGACTCCTTTCACAAACCATTCAAATACAGGAAGAGGTGAATGCCTTGACTCTTAGGAGTGGGAAAACGCTTGTCGACAAACCGTTGGAGCAAGAGGACAAGGACCCAAGATTACCCGGGAAAAAACAAATGAGGCCCGAGTCTCTCGAAGCTCTAGAAGAAGAAGTGGCCGATGAAGACGACGGCATGTATGAGGAGGAACAGGATGTAACCGAAGAAGAAGGGGATACGTCCGAAGAACACATACCTGGCCCGGTGCCTAGAATCGAAGACCCTAGAATCAGTGCAAAACTTCCATTCCCAGTACCTGCGCGCATACAAAAACAGCATGTCATGGATAAGGACGTGTTTGAATTATTCAGCAAAGTCGAAATCAACATCCCCCTCCTAGAAGCCATTAAGCAAATTCCTCGGTACGCCAAATTTTTAAAAGAACTTTGTATCAACCGGAGGAAGACTAAGAACGATCAGGAGCTGATGAGTAGAAACGTGTCGGCCGCCATACAACGAAAAATGCCCCCCAAATGTGGAGATCCAGGCACTTACACCATTCCATGCACAATTGGCAACATCAGGATCGAGAACTGCATGCTAGATCTTGGAGCATCAATCAATGTCCTCCCCTTCTCTATCTACTCATGTCTTAAGATTGGGCCACTAAAACCCACCGGTCTCACTATTCAACTAGCAGATCGGTCATGCAAACAGCCAGAGGGCAAAATTGAAGACGTCCTGGTTCAAGTAGGTAAACTAGTATTTCCAGCAGACTTCTACGTCTTGAAAATGGAGAATGGCGGACCTACAGGTCATGCACCCATCCTTCTCGGCCGTCCATTTCTCAAAACATCAAAAATGAAGATAGATTGTGGAAGTGGAATGCTATCAATGGAAGTAGAAGGAGAAGTCTTCAGCTTTGATATATTTCAGGCAATGAAGTACCCTGTGGAATTCGAGGAAGTTCACGCTCTCGATGCTCTGGACGACCTGGTCCAAGAAATTCAATCAGAATCAAGATCAGATCCCTTAGAAGCAGTACTTAACGGAGCCGAAGGATCATACGAATTAACCAGAGACTTGCATGAAACGGTGGCTCACTTAACAATCTCGGAGCCTCTCACACCAGGATATGAAGTCAACAAGGTAAAATTATTCAAATCAAATACCTTTTTACCCTCGGTGATGCAAGCCCCCAAAATAGAATTGAAGCCCCTGCCTGGACATCTGAAGTACACCTTCCTCGGGGATAATGACACACTCCCAGTAATCATCAAGAGTGGTTTGGAAGCAGGCCAGGAACAAAGGTTGATAAAAGTACTAAAACAGCACAAGTTAGCTATCGGATGGACACTGGCCGACTTAAGAGGAGTCAGCCCGGCTGTATGCATGCACCGTATTTCACTTGAGGACAGAGCAAAGCCATCAAGAGAACATCAATGACGACTCAACCCAATCATGATGGAGATCGTCCAAAAGGAAATACAAAAGCTTCTTGATGCGGACGTTATCTATCCCATATCAGATAGCCAATGGGTGAGTCCTGTCCATGTGGTCCCAAAGAAAAGTGGGATCACAGTCGAGGAAGATGCCGAAGGAAATATGGTAACAACAAGGATTAAGAACGGCTGGAGAATGTGCATCGACTACAGGAAATTAAACGCTGTCACAAGGAAAGATCATTTCCCCCTACCATTCATCGATCAAATGCTAGATAGACTGGCAGGCAAAGCCATATTTCTGCTTCTTGGATGGGTTCTCAGGATACAATCAGATCCCTATAGCACCTGAGGACCAAGAAAAGACTACATTCACCTGCCCATTCGGTACATTCGCCTTCAGAAGAATGTCGTTCGGCCTATGCAATGCCCCGGGAACTTTTCAAAGGGTTGTGACCAGCATCTTTTCAGACATGATCGGGGAATTCATTGAAGTCTTCATGGACGACTTCACAATCTATGGTGATACATTCGACGCCTGCCTAGATAATTTGAGCACGGTTCTGGCACGATGTGTCTCAATGAACCTTGTGCTCAATTATGAGAAATGCCACTTCATGGTAACTCATGGAGTGGTCTTAGGGCACGCCGTCTCACAAGAAGGCATAGAGGTAGATAAATCTAAGATAGACTTGATCATGACTTTACCATACCCTTCCACTGTCCGAGACATCCAATCCTTCCTTGGGCATGCAGGATTCTACCGACGATTCATCAAAGACTTCTCCAAAAAGGCGTTGCCTCTATCCACTCTTCTCCAAAAAGAAGTTCCTTTTGAATTTACCAATACATGCAAGGAAGCCTTTGATGAGCTAAAAAAGGCCCTCACTAGCACACCCGTCATCCAAACTCCGGATTGGAAAAAACCATTTGAGATCATGTGCGACGCAAGTGACTTTGCTGTAGGAGCAGTTCTTGGCCAAAAGATTGACAGGAAAGCGGGTGTGATTTACTACGCCTCACGAACCCTAGATCCTGCCCAACGGAACTACTCCACCACCGAGAAGGAACTCTTGGCTGTAGTATTCGCTCTAGAAAAATTCAGACCCTATCTGCTTGGAGCCAAAGTAATAGTTTACTCTGACCATGCTGCCATCCGTTACCTGATGAAGAAAAAGGAGGCCAAGCCAAGACTCATTCGGTGGATATTACTACTACAAGAGTTCGATGTGGAAATAAGGGACAAAAAGGGGATCGAAAATACTGTGGCCGACCACCTCAGTAGGATTGTCCGAAAGGAAGAAGAAGGACACATAACTGAATCATTCCCAGACGAACATCTCTATGCAGTCTCTGCCAAGGTGCCATGGTACGCGTCAATCGTCAACTACCTTGTAGGAGGTACATTCCCTCCCTCTTTTACTAAATCTCAATGCATGAAACTTAGGCATGACGCTAGATATTACTTATGGGATGATCCCTATTTATGGAAAATAGGACCAGATCAAATACTTAGGAGATGCATCCCCGATAATGAAATATCTTCTGTCATTAGCTTTTGCCATGAGTTTGCATGTGGAGGACACTTCGGGCCTAGGAGAACCGCTAGAAAAATCCTAGATAGCGGCTTTTCTGGCCAAGTATATTTAAGGATGCCAATAAAAAATGTAGAGAATGCGATAAGTGTCAAAGAGTAGGAAATGTGTCCGCCAGAAGTGAAATGCCTCAAGTACCCATATTAGTCAACGATGTTTTTGACATTTGGGGTCTTGATTTTATGGGACCATTTCCAGTTTCATGCGGTTGTACTTACATTTTAGTCGCTGTAGATTATGTGTCAAAATGGGTAGAAGCCAAGGCCACAAGGTGCGACGATGCAAAGACTGTCATAGAATTTTTGCGCACTAACCTATTTTGTAGATACGGGGTACCCAAGGCCATAATAGGCGACCAAGGAACTCATTTCTGTAACCGCATGATGGCCGCTACCTTAAAACGCTACCATGTCCACCACCGGACATCCACAGCATATCATCCCCAATCCAATGGTCAAGCGGAGATCTCCAACCATGAAATCAAAGGAATTTTAGAAAAATGGTAAAGCCGGGCAGGAAAGATTGGAGTCAGAGGCTAGACGAAGCTCTTTGGGCGTATCGAACGGCATATAAGACGCCAATCGGAACCTCCCCTTTCCGACTAGTTTATGGGAAGGCATGCCATCTCCCGGTAGAATTGGAACATAAAGCCTTTTGGGCGCTCAAGCAGTGCAATCTAGATTTAAAAGCTGCCGGATTAGATAGGAAGCTTAAGCTATGCGAACTTGAAGAATTGCGACTTGAGGCCTATGAAGAGCAAACAGACTACAAAGCGCGGACAAAATTATATCATGACAAATTCATCCTCCGGCGCTCATTTGAGGAAGGACAACAAGTATTACTTTTCTCCTCACGATTTAAGTTTATGCCAGGCAAACTGAAATCAAGATGGACCGGTCCTTATACCGTGACTAAAGTATTCAACCAGGGGATGCTTGAGTTGGAAAGCATGGACAATGAAAGGAGATTCACGGTAAATGGGCAGCGAGTCAAACATTATCACGGCGAAGTCAACTTAGCCCCACAGAAATACGACCTAAGCCACCCATGGGACCCAAACCAGTAATCCACAACGAGGTATCGTCGAGCCAACGACGTTAAACAAGTGCACTGGTCGGGAGGTAACCCGACACTATCTTACTTTCTGTCATTTAAATTTTCTGTCTTAATTATTCTCACATATATATATATTAGCTTGCATGACTTTTGAACTAAGGCACGCCTTCGTTCAAAAGTGTGGGGTGAGAACCACCATTGTACATAAATAACATGCTTGCTGTTTTTCTTTTTTAGTAATAGTGTCTTTTTGAAAATATGAACTTAAGAATGTGAAAAAGATAGACCGAAATTCATGCATTTACCTTATGAAAATTCAACTGTCTAAAAACTTAGAACGTAACTTTTCATTTGTCCTTTGTGCTGAGATTAACTAGGGATGTGGAGTTGACATAAATCGCCTTAGAAAGGCTTGGGAAGCAATCAAAGGATCAGATCAAACTATATGGTTTTCGAAGTCAGTGGAGGCTGCACTTCGGGTTTCAGTGAAGATTGAAGTCATCTCCGCCATGCAGTGTTTATGCAAAAAGAAAAGAAAAGGCGAGGACGGGAATCAGACCGTCCTCTCTCTAGTTAAAGTAGCCGAGAAAAAAGATGAGCGACCCTCATCTTGACCCGCGCGAAACGACAACGATGAGAGGAGCGGGGAGGTATTTCCATAGGCTTGCAGGCGATGATTGGACCTCCCAAAAAGGCTTGAGAAAATGGACTTGCAAAGCCACAAAAAGGCGAAAAGCTCGAAGAAGCAAATCAAGAGGCCAAAGGCCCAACATTGTGAAGGTTTTAACCGAACAAAAAAGTGAAGTACTCAAAAAAGTCAAATCAAAGGCCAAAGGCCGATTCACTACAAAAAGCAGTCCCTCGCTAAAAGAAAAAAATCAAAGTACTCAAACCAGTGGAACCCGAACCAAATCACGTGGTAGAGAAAGCTACAAGAAAACCATATAGTGCGAGACGATCCCGAGAATGCAGTCCAGGAACCTAAAAAGGGCTATCTCCCGAGACATCCGGAATAATTTGCATCTCAGCACGGAGGTACAAGTATTAAGTTTCTTCTATTTATTTACATAGTTTAATTTGGTAATAAGTAGTAATGCATGAATTAGGATAAATCGAGTCCCACAGTCTAATTTTCATATAATCCAAAACCAAACTTAGAATGCCGCCCTTTAATAGCATTGTTCGGGACGAACAACTAAAAGTGTGGGGTGATATGATGGACCCAAATTATACGAATCATAAACAACGTAAAACCCCCTAAATTAGACTGTTGGTCTATTTAACTTTTGCTTGTTAGCACCGATATATTTCTACAGGGTATTTTGGCGCTTAGAGAGAAAACACGCTAAGGAGAGGATTTTACGCTGAAAAGATATTAAGAGTTATTCCAAGGTCAAGATCAGACGCCGACTGAAGAAATCTCAAGGATCCTGACATGGAATCACTCCAAACAAATCAAACCGGAGAGGAATTTACATTGAAGACTCCACCGACCGGGTGGGAAAATGCCTTGAAAACCACCCGACCGGTTGGAGCAGTCCAGTGCCCAGCGTCCAGCGCGCCTGCCGAGCTATTCAAGTCCAAATTCAAGTTGCCGGAGCAAATCATCTGATCTGACAATTCCGCCTCGACCAAAGTGTTTAAAATGGCAAATAAGGTGAAAGTTGTCGAGACTCCAAAAAGAATGCTCGAGCAGATTGTCAGTTGGCTCAATGCAAAGGCAAAGGCACCGCGCACATTGGCACCCAAACCAAGTCGCTCGACCCAA
Source organism: Rhodiola chrysanthemifolia (assembly GCA_033675395.1). NCBI lineage: Eukaryota > Viridiplantae > Streptophyta > Magnoliopsida > Saxifragales > Crassulaceae > Rhodiola > Rhodiola chrysanthemifolia. Next base: position 434,690 of record JAUDRI010000018.1, on the reverse strand, counting down.
CGGATGAATCTGGAGATTCTGGCTCGACCAAGATGCTTGGAATGCCCAACCAGTCGGACAATCTCGCTTCCTAGACAAAACGCTCGAGTAGATTGGCAGATTAGCCAAATTCCAAGGAAAGGCCGCGCGCATAGGCACCAAGACCAAGTTGCTCGACCAAACCAACGAATTTGGAAATTCTGGCTCGACCATTAGTCTTAGCATCACTGGGCCATTCAAAATCAACTACCAAAGTGCACGTTTGGACAAGTTGACCGGCCACCACCCTTGGAGGTGGCAAATGGAGGAGCTCCTCCCTCAAAACCACCTGCTACCGGCGGCTCCACCACCCATGACCGGCGGCTCCTCCTCCCCACAGGTGGCGCCTCCTCCTTGCTCCTCCCTTCTCCTCCCTTGGATCAAAAGACACTTGCCCCTCATCTCCACCCTCCATTCTCCTCCCCTTAGCCTATAAATACAACCCCAAACCTCATTTGTAAAACATCCAAAAATTGTAAAATCACTTCTCTCTCTAAGTTTTGTAAGTGTGGTTTTGGAAATAAAGCTTGCTTCCTTGCCGCTTCAACGGTTGTAAGTCTTCCTTTGTATTTAATTTACTGTTTTTATAATGTTTAGCGCGATAAATAGTAGCTAAACTAGTAGTTCGGTAGAAGGGGTGAACTTGTATTATAAAATGTTTTAGACTATTAACTTAGTGTCTCGTCTTTGTATTCAAAAACTTATTCTATGTGCCATATAACAAGTCAGAGTTTCCAAGGTTGAGTGGACCATTTGTAACTGGACCAAAGGGACCAAATGGGCAAACTCTTCCTTGGGGGTTCGTGATCATACTCGGGTAAGTGGACCATTTGTAACTGGACCAAAGGGACCAAATGGGCAAGCTTATCCGAGGAGTTCGGCTTATCTTAAAAACCATTTGGAAACTGGACCAAAGAATTCAAATGGATGCACATAGACTAGCATATCCTGAAAGGGGTATTGGCGCTAGTCTAAATAGAACGAGTTCTCTACGACCTTAAAAGGGCTAGAGGATGTTGCAAGTCTTGAGCTAGGAATAGCCTCGATTCATGTTTGAATACTTAGAAGGTTCACTAAGAGTCAATGATAAACAGGATACAATACAAGGCCCCTGAAACCGAACGTTTTCTTTTAATTGTAATAGTATTCAGTTACTTTCCAGTACTAAAACCAACCAACCAACCAATAAATCACTTAGCTGGTAGCTTTAAAACCAACCAATCCCAAAATTGTCCAACATAAAGAACAATTATCCCCCTAATTCCCTTGGGTTCGACCCCTACTTACCACTTACTACCCAGTAGTGTAGTCGCGAGTAGCGGACATTATAAATTTATTTGTGCAAATCGCTCCGACGACAAGCGGTTCTGTCAGAAACCCTAAACCGAATAGGGGTTTAGCTACTAGTATTCATGAAGAGAATACAATAGCAATGGGAATGACAAGAAAGAAATACAAGAAAATAAAGGAATGCTTGAAAATAAGGAAATACTTGAAAATAAGGAAATAAAGACTAGAGAGAAGTAAGGGAAATGTGTGTTTGTGTTGTGTTGGATTGTGAGGGATGATTTGAACCCTCTCCCAAGTCCTCCTATTTATAGCCCCTAGTTTTACTCCATTCCACTAGTGCCACTCACCCATGATTCAAGGCTTGATGTTGGCAAGTGGAGAATATTGATCCACAAAGAGTTTTGTATGTTTTTGGCTACCCTTTCCAGCTCCATAATGACTCCAATGGTTGGCTTCAAGATAATTCCCCTTTGAATATACACCCCACTTTGTTCCTTTGAGCCATGTTTGGGTCCCCAAGTGGCTTTGCTTTGACATGGTGAGATTATTTACCTTGCCACCAATATGGAATATTCTAAGACTATCTGTCGAGCCAGAATTTTGATTTGAAGAGTTGTGCTCGAAGATGTCCTTAAAATGCATAATCTGTGCGCGCAGGGCCCTGTCGGAAATGAGCCGAAATGGCTTGGCATGGGCCAACAACCAATCTGCTCGGGCGTTTTACTTGGGATTGAGATTGTTCAAGTTCTTGGTCATTTCAAACAACTTGGTCGAGACAAATTTGCCAGATGCGCCCGTCTGGTCGAGCGACTTGGTTTCGGTGCCTATGCGCGCGGGGGCTTTGCTTGAAATCGGGCCAAATGCCAATCGGCTCGGGCGTTATATTTGATTTTCCAACATTGTCCACCTTATTTGCCATTTAGAACACTTTGCTCGAGGTGGAATCGTCAGATCAGCTCGTTCGCCCGAGCAACTTGGATTTGGTGCTGGTCTGCTCGACTGGGACCTAGGGCGCGGTCTGGGGCGCGGTCCGGGGCGCTGGGGCGCTGACCTGGGGCGCGACCTGGGCTTCTGGGGCGCTGGTTTGGGGCGCTCGGGCCTTTGCCAACTTTTCTCGGGCATTCCTCGGGTTAATGTGTGGATTGGTCGATCCTCAACTCCTTGCGATGTTTTTGGCTCAGAAAGCCATCTTATAAGCATGATTCCTCCTAGAGCTTCCAAAACACCTGAAACACGAAACAACACTAAGAAGTAACTATTCGTATGATAAAGTGTTGGAATTGGTGGGACTTGATGACTCGCTGAGTCGTATAAATACGGCTCATCAAACAACCCCACACTTAAACTTGTTCGTCCCGGACAATCACTAGGTCATAAGAGGAAAAATAAACTGAAACATCACAATTTCTTCGGCATCCTAGACATTGCTACATGAACATGACTCGTTAATCTAGACTTCACCTTTCCATGCATATCTCGTTACTAAAAGCATCATACTCAAACATGGAAATAATTTGATACGTGCTACCTTTGGGCCAAGATGCAAATCAATTCGGATGTCTGGGAGATAGTCCTCTTCAGACCCATGAACTGCACTCTCGGTTCCGAACTCTTGCTATATGGTTATACTTCATTGCTTTTTCTTGCACGTGATTGATTCGAGCTTCAAGGTGTTTGAGTTCTCTTCGGACAGCTTTTGTAGTGACTTGGCTTTTGATGTAATAGTGGTGTGCTTCACTTTGTTGCGTGTAGAACTTCACGATTGACTGATGTTTCTCCTTTTGATACTGATTGTGAACTGCTCGTCCGTGATTCCTCTTCCTTTCGACGCGAGTCAAGCCGAGGGTCCCTCGTCTATTTTCCCGGCTACTTGGACTAGATACCTTCTCGCTCTCACTCATCCTCGTCCTTTTGACGCGAGTCAAGCCGAGGGTCGCTCGTCTATTTTCCCGGCTACTTGGACTAGAGATTGGACGGTGTGTTGTTTTCGCGTCCCACCAAACCGCAAAAGTACCGCAGTGGCGGAGCAGACTGTTAACCATGTCGTCTCGAAGTGCTAGCCTCCACGAAATCCATATAACCATATAACTCGAAATTCGGTCCCTTGAATGCTTTGTCAAGTCTCTCTAGGACGTTTTCTATCAACTCCACATCCCTGTTTATCTCAACTCAAAGGCATGTAAAGGGTTAAGTTCACAAGAGATATGCATGTAATCGGCTCTATCTATTCCACATCATCAAAATTCAATACCGCAATTCTAGGAAATAAAGAGAAATTTGTACAAAAAACTTAAAAGAAAATTGAGGGAAACGTCCTGACTCTCAGGTGCAAGAAAATAAACGTGCTGACACAACGACTGACTCTCCCACCCCACACTTTTGAATAAAGCCGTGTCCTCACGGTACGACTTAGACTCTAGACACACAATGCATGCAACAGTATGGAAAAGAAAAGAATTAGAACAATACTCCCCTGATGGTGTCGGTCGGTGGCTGGTCAGACTCGGATGAGGTCCGGAAAAAGTTGGGCGCGGATGGTTTTGCTCGGGCGCGGCCCGGTCCTGCGCTCGCATGGATACCTTGTGCGATCGCACAATCTCAACCAGTGGCATGAAATCCTTGTGCGATCGCACGACTGGTTCTGCGTTCTCGTATGGTGCTGTGCTGAGGCCTTGTGCGCTTGCATGACTCCCTGTGTGCGATCGCACAATTGTGACCAGTCGCATGGAATTCCTGTGCGTTCGCATGGAGCTCATCTGTTCCCTGCATGAAAATCATCTCCTTTCCCAAGTACAATGTGATGAATATGACTCAAAACTCAAATAATCAGAAAAGAAATAAAAACTAAAAAATGAAGAAAAATGCCGGGCTGCCTCCCTGCGAGCGCCTTTGTTTTACGTCGTTGGCTCGACGTTACCTCGTTAGGGATCACAAGTTAGGATCCCATGGGCGTGTGAGGTCAAACTTCTCCTCAGCTACTTCTTCAATCTGCCCAAAATCCTCACGTAATGATGTGCTCGGATCTGCTCTCCATCGATCAGGCGGGTTTGCCTTCACATACTCTCGAGTTGGCGAGGACACCTTGCTCATAGCTACTGATCTGTTCGGATCAGATGTGTGCATTATGTTCGGTGGTTTCCTCACGCATGGACGGTCATCATCCCCATAGATGTAGAAATCTAATATTTTGCCACCGAATGCAAGTGACAGCTAGCCCGTGCCCATGTCAATCTTGGTCTTGGATGTGAAAAGGAATGGCCGTCCCAAGATAAGTGTTGGAGGATCGTCGTTTCTAGCATCTCCCATCTGCAAGACATAGAAATCTGCAGGAACAAAAAGGTCTCCTACTCGGAGTGTGAGATCCTCTAGCAAACCAATAGGACGAATAAGTGACTTATCCCCTAGTTTTATCAATATTCTAGGTGGTTTCAATGGTCCCAAATTCAAAGAGCAATATAATGAGTAAGGCATAGCATTAATGGCAGCACCCAAGTCGATTAAACAATGATGTATTTGGGTCTCACCGATACCACAGGTGACCGTAAAGGCATCTGGGTCCTTACTCTTTCCTGGCGGTGTCTCGTGACTCGCTGAAACTGGGCGCTCCATCATTGGGTCGTGCTGCTCATGCCTTGCTTCCAATCTGCCTGCTAGCTCATCCTTGTCGATCATATGGTCTTCAGGAGCTATTACCTGCATGGAAAACGAAGGAGAAAGGTCAGTTCTGGAATGTGTATCAATATGTACCGCGTCTTGTTCAGATGTTTGTGTTGAATCAATTTCCATTGTAGGCGCGGTCGTCACTGATCCCAGCTCTTTCTTGCTACTTCCTGCCTCAGTCATTAGCATCTTGTTCACCCAATAAGCAGACTCCTTAAGTGCTGCGTCCACGTCCACTACTTCCATCATGCTGACGTTCCCTCTTGGATTGGGCACTGTTTGGGATGGTAGCCTTCCCGGATCTCTCTTCAGCTCGGACACGTCCTGGGCTAAGTTAGACATCTGATTGGACAAGTCGGCAATCGCCCCATCAGTCTTGGCCTGGAATTGATGCACTGAGGTGGCAAGGTCCTTCACGATGTCTTCTAGAGACTTGCTCGATCCTTGTTGGTTCGGGTTGGCCTGGTGACAGATGCCTTGTCGCGAGGCAAATGTGCAAGATAAATTTATAAGTCCACTACTCGCTACTTCACTATTGGGTAGTAAAGCGGTAAGTAGGGGTCGAACCCAAGGGAATTAGGGGATAGCAGTTCTGTAAGGATTTGTACAGAAATGTAAGTGCAATTGGGGTTGGTTGTGGTTTTAGTACTGAAAAGTAATACTGGAAAGTAAAGTACTGAAAGTAAGTGCTTGAAGGACAAGACTTGCGTAAAATAACTGCTTGAAGGACAAGACTTGCGGAAAATAAGTGCTTGAAGGACAAGACTTGCGGAAAGTAAGTGCTTGAAGGACAAGACTTGCGGAAAGTAACGGCTTGAAGGACAAGACTTGCGTAAAGTAAGCAGTTGATATGTAACTGAAAGTAAACAGTTGATATGGGACTGAAAGTAAACAGTTGATATGGGACTGCAAGTAAAGTGACAGGTGATGTTTTAATTAAAGGAAAGATTCAGTTTTAGGGGCCTTGTATCATAGTTCGTTCATCATCGACCTCTAATGATCGTTCTAAGTGTTCAAAGATGTATCAAGGCCATTTCTAGCACTCGACTTGCCACACCTTCTAGTCCTTTTCAAGACATAGAACACTTGTTCTAGTTAGGCTATTTCCTCCTTTCGAAGTATCTTAGCCCATGTGCATCCACTTGATCAATCATTTCCGATCAACCAAATGGTGTTTTAGAGAGGTTGAACTCCACAGTTAAGCTGTGCCCTTTCGAGCCTCCACTTAACCACGAAGGTTCCCGAACCCATGGAAGAGCTTTGCTCTTTCGAGCATCCACTCAACCAATAGTGTTCTGACCTAATATATGGCACATAGAACAAGTTTTGAACTCAAAGATGCGTTAAGAAAAGGGTCAAAAACGTTTGCATGATACAAGCACACCCCTTCAACTGAATGACGGGTTTAGCTACGAATATTCATTGAGGTGGATACCATAGCTAAGTACAAGAAAAGTAAAGAAAGGGACTGAAAACTCAAGAACAAACAGGAGTTTTCAAAAGAAAGAGCTTATTCAAGAACAAACAGGAATAACTCAAGAACGAAAATACTCAAGAACAAACAGGAGTATTATTCAAGAACAAGCAAGAGTATTCAAGAACAAACAGGAATACTCAAGAACAAGAGAGAAGTGCTTCAAGAACAAACAAGAGCACTTAGAGAGATTTTTGGGAAGGAGGAGGTGTGTGTTTTCAAGGAGAGGAGCTCCTCTATTTATAGCCATGGGAGGCGGTTTGGGAGGAGATATTTGTCCCTCCCAACCGCCTCTAGTTCCTTTCCAAGGGAGCTCCAAGCATCTAGTTCCCAAATGGCATATAGTTCCTCCCCAAAGGTCATCCGGTTGAAGCATCTAGTTGCCCCTTAGCCGACCTACATGGACCAATAGGAGAGCTCCACATGGCTTAGTTGAGGCTTTGTTGAGCTTGGACTAGATACTTGGACTTGGTTACAAGGGTAGTTTCATCCCAGAATATCTACTGACTAAACTAGTTAGAAACCAACCGGGAATCTTCGATCTTTAAGATATTTAGTTAGTCTTCGCCGGAGTTTGGCCGGAGCATGATTGGTCCATGGATGCCCTTGATCTAAGCTCAACCGGTGGCTCGCCGGAGTTTGGCCGGAATTCTTGACCGGAGGTCTTTGGCTCTTGGATAGTTGATTTGGAATGGCCAAGTGATTTTAAGACTAATGGTCGAGATGGATTTTCCGGAATATGGCCGGAACCTTGTCGTGTCCTGGTTTGAAGTTTAGTGTGGGCGCAGGCCTAGGACGCTGGTCTCGGGCGTTGGTCTTGGGCGCAGGACTTGGTTTTCTCGGCCATGGATGAATTCACTCGGGCGTTTTGTCTGGAATTTGAGATTCACCAAGCCATTTGATATGTTAAGCACTTTGGTCGAGCCAGATTCTCCAGATTCCATGATTTAGTCGAGCAACTTGGTTTTGGTGCTTGTGCGCGCGAGACCTTTGGTTTGGACTTGGACGTGGGCCAACTGCCAATCAGCATGGGCGTTCGCGTTGGAGTTTCGACATCTTCCACCTTATTTTCCATTTGGAACATTTTGGTTGAGGTGGAATTGTCAGATTAGGTGTTTTGCTCGAGCAACTTGAGTTAAGTGTTGGGTCAGCTCGGCTAGGGGCCTGGAACTGCTTCAGCCGGTCGGCTGAATCTCCAATGTGATGTTTTTGGCGTAGAATCCCCTTTTTTGCTCGTTTCTTCTCTAAACCTCAAAATAGCATGTAGAACAAAAGTGGAACTAACAAGTAAAAGTAAAATAGACAAAGTGTCTAATTTGGTGGGTTTAACTGTCTTAATGAATCATATAAATATGATCCATCAGATCACCCCACACTTTTAGTTGTTCGTCCCGAACAATGCTATTTGAAAGAGGTACTCACACTCCATGCTAAAGTTCTAAATATGAAAGTGAGAATGTGGACTAGATTTATACTATCCATGCAATACTTACTTGTTACCAAAATAAACCGTGTAAATAAATAGAAGAAACTTGATACTTGTACCTTCGAGCCGAGATGCAATTTAATTCGGATGATTTGGGAGATAGCCCTTTTCAGGCTTCTTGGACTGCATTCTCGGGACCGATTCGCGCTATATGGTTATCTTGTAGCTTTTTCTAGCACATGATTTGGTTCGGGTTTCACTGAGTTGAGCTCTTTGATTTTCTTTCGATGAGGGACAGCTTTTGAAGTGATTTGGTCTTTGGCCTTCGATTTTGAATTGGAGTTTCTTCACTTTTATTTCGGTTAAAACCTTCACACTGGCTTTTGGCCTTTGATTTGCTCTTTGCGTACTTGCTCCTTTGTGATTTGCATGTCTATTTTCTCAATCTTTTGGGAGGTCCAATCATCGCCCGAGAGCATACGGAAATACCTCCCCGCTCTTTCTCATCCTCGTCGTTTCGCGCGGGTCAAGATGAGGGTCGCTCATCTATTTTCTCGGCTACTTGGACTAGAGATAGGACGGTTTGATTCCCGTCCCGCCTCTTGCATAAATGCTGCAAGGCGGAGATGACTCTGAATCCAATGAAACCCGAAGTGCAGCCTCCACTGACTTCGTAAACCATATAGCTAAATTCGGTCCTTCGAGTGCTTTCCAAGCCTCTCTAGGGCATTTTATGTCTACTCCACATCCCATGTATATCTCAGCACAAAGGGACAATTAAGAAGTTACATCCTAAGTTTTTATACAGTTGAGATTTCACAAGGTAAATGCATGAATTATGATCTATCTTTTTCACATTCTTAAGTTCATATTTTCAAAAAGATAATATTTAAGGGAAAAGGAAAAAGAAAGCATGTTAATTAACTATGTACAAAGGTGGTTCTCACCCCACACTTTTGAACGAAGGCATTCCTCACGAAATGACTTAGTTCAAAAGTCATGCAAGCAAATATCTACAAGTAAGGTGAGAATGACTTAAGGCAAAAACTAAATAAAATGACTGAAAGTAAGATAGATGTCGGGTTAGCTCCCGACCAGTGCCTTGTTTAACGTCGTTAGCTCGACAGTACCTCACTCAGGAGGGGTCTGGGTCCCATGGGCGGCTCAGGTCCTATTTTGCCGCGGCTCTTGCATTGATTCTAGACTTGACACTCCCCGAGTTTTTGTGGGATGATGTGCTCGGGTCCGGACTCCATTGTTCTGGTGGTTTCTCCTTCCAATTTCTTTGAGAAGGCGAGGGTCCTTTGACCATAGTTGCTGGTCTTTTGAAGTGGGCTCTCTTGTGCTTAGGGCTACCTTGTCTAGTTGTGGCGAGAAACTGCTCTATTAGGGAGTCATTCTGCGTTGGCCCTTCTTCCATCCTTCCTTCAAGCTCTCCGTTGATCACATCATTTTCATGGGCTGCGATTTGCATATTGATCAAGGTAAAAAGGTGGGAAGCTTCCATTATAAGGGCTGGTTCCATTTCGGCCAGCCTGTCCGTGAGGAACTGATCTTGGTTGATTTCTTCGGTTGCTTCGGTAGTGAGAGTAGGGTGTGTCATGGGTAGCTCGCCAGTGGTGTACCAGACTTCCTCCTCTTCTGGCTCGGTAGTGAGTTCCCATGAAGGTTTTTCCTCGTCCCATACTAGATTGGTCTCTGGTTCTAGGTCTTCTTCTGGCTCGGGAGTGAGTTCCCATGAAGGTTTTTCCTCGTCCCATACTAGATTGGTCTCTAGTTCTAGGTCTTCTGATGGCTCGGGAGTGCTCTCCCATGTAGGATCCTCTATGGCGCTTCCGGTTTCTGATTCGTCCATCATGGCCTCTATGTTGTCTTCCATATTCCCTTCTAGATTAGCCTCTACTACTGGCGCTATTTCATCAGCTTGGGGCACTGGCCTTCGTTTTGTGGCTACGGCTAAATCATCTATGAGGTTCCACATTTCCGTCATGGTTAAGTCCTTGGCCGATCCTCCCATTGTGTCACTAAGATTTCTCCACTCAACTGGCCTCATTCCACAAATAAAGTTTTGGAGAAGAACCACGTTTGGTTAAAAAGGAACAAAATAGGGCAGACTGACCTTTCAAACTTAATTTGAATGCTTAGATCTTTTATGGTCTCCAAATGGCTCGTTCTATAGCGTGTTAGAAAGCTAATTCAAAGAACTACAACTTTGTAGTTTACACCAAGAGCAAATTTAGAAGTTAAAATAGCGAAATAGGCATGAGAAGTCTCTGTCGTATATGTATTCTTCATCGCGGTTGCTACGCTTAATCACGCATAACGATGCTTCTTCATCATTTGCGGTGGTCATCACGCTTTCCCACGATCACCACGGATTACCACGCTTGGCTGATGTTGGCCGAGTTTCTCGGACCTTCGTCAATGTTTCATATTCTCCGCATATGTATTCTTCCGAGCAGTCACCGATCTGTCGAATTCTTGACCTATTATTCACTTCCTTCGATGATGGATTATGTTTGTTTTCTTGACATTTTATTGTCATTTAATCTTTATTCTATCTTCACAGGTCAAATATCACATTCCTAAGACTTATGGATTGATCCGAAGTGCAACAAAGTACTTGGTGAAGATTTGGTTAAAAAGGAACAAAACAGGGCAGACTGACCTTTTGAACTTAATTTGCATGCTTAGATCTCGTATTGTCTCCAAATGGCTCGTTATATAGCTTGTTGGAAAGATAATTCAACGAGCTACAACTTTGTACTTTACATCAAGAGCCAATTCGGAAGTTAATATAGTGAAACGGGCATGAGAAGTCTCTGTCGTATATGTATTCTTCATCGCGGTTGCTACGCTTAATCACGCATAACGACGCTTCTTCATAGTTCGCGGTTGTCATCACGCTTTCCCACGATCACCACGGATTACCACGCTTGGCCGATGTTGGCCGAGATTTTCAGAGCTTTGTCAATGATTCATATTCTCCGCATATGTATTCTTACGAGCGGCCATCGATCTGTCGAATTCTTGACCTATTATTCACTTCCTTCGATGATGGATTAAGTTTGTTTTCCTGACATTTTATTGTAATTTAATCTTTATTCTAAGTTTAAAGGTCAAATATCACATTCCTAAGACTTATGGATTGATCCGAAGTGCAACAAAGTACTTGGTGAAGATTTGGTTAAATCGGAACAAAACAGGGCAGACTGACTTTTTGAACTTAATTTGGCTGCTTAGATCTCATATGGTCTCCAAATGGCTCATTATATATCTTGTTGGAAAGCTAATTTAAAGAGCTACAAGTTTCTAGTTTATACCAAGAGCAAATTTGGAAGTTAAAACAGCGAAACGGGCATGAGAAGTCTCTGTTGTATATGTATTCTTCATCGCGGTTGCTACGCTTAATCACGCATAACGACGCTTCTTCATCATTCGCGGCGGTCATCACGCTTTCCCACGATCACCACGGATTACCATGGTTGGCCAAGTTTCTCGGAGCTTCGTCAATGTTTCATATTCTTCGCATATGTATTCTTCCGAGCGGTCACCGATCTATCGAATTCTTGACCTATTATTCACTTCCTTCGATGATTGATTATGTTTTTTTTCTCGACATTTTATTGTCATTTAATCTTTATTCTATCTTTACAGGTCAAATATCACATTCCTAAGACTTATGGATTGATCCGAAGTGCAACAAAGTATATGGTGAAGATTTGGTTAAAAAGGAACAAAACAGGGTAGACTGACCTTTGGAACTTAATTTGCATGCTTAGATCTTGTATTGTCTCCAAATGGCTCGTTATATAGGTTGTTGGAAAGTTAATTCAAAGAGCTACAACTTTGTACTTTACACCAAGAGCAAATTCGGAAGTTAAAACAGTGAAACGGGCATGAAAAGTCTCTGTCGTATATGTATTCTTCATCGCGGTTGCTACGCTTAATCACCCATAACGACGGTTCTTCATCGTTCGCGGTGGTCATCACGCTTTCCCACGATCACCACGGATTACCACGCTTGGCCAATGTTGGCCGAGATTCCCGGAGCTTCGTCAATGTTTCTTATTCTCCGCATATGTATTCTTCCGAGCGGTCACCGATCTTTCGAATTCTTGACCCATTATTCTCTTCCTTCGATGATGGATTATGTTTGTTTTCCCGACATTTTACTGTCATTTAATATTTATTCTATGTTTACAGGTCAAATATCACATTCCTAAGACTTATGGATTGATCCGAAGTGACACAAAGTACTTGGTGAAGATTTGGTTAAAAAGGAACAAAACAGGACCGACTGACCTTTTGAACTTAATTTGCATGTTAAGATCTCGTATGATCACCAAATGGCTTTTTATATAGCTTGTTGGAAAGATAATTCAAAGAGCTACAACTTTTTACTTTACACCAATAGCAAGTTCTGAAGTTAAAACATCTAAATGAGCATGAGCAGTCTCTATCGTATATGTATTCTTCATCGCGGTTGCTACTCTTAATCACGCATACCGACGCTTCCTCATCATTCGCGGCGGTCATCACCTTTCCCAAAATCACCACGAATTACCACGCTTGGCCGATGTTGGTCGAGATTCTCGGAGCTTCGTCAATGTTTCATATTCTGCGCATATGTATTCTTTCGAGCGGTCACCGATCTGTCGGATTCTTGGCCTGTTATTCACTTCCTTCGATGATGGATTATGTTTGTTTTCCTGACATTTTATTGTCATTTAATCTTTATTCTAAGTTTACAGGTCAAATATCACATTCCGAAGACTTATGGATTGATCCGAAGTGCAACAAAGTACTTGGTGAAGATTTGGTTAAATAGGAACAAAACAGGGCAGACTGACTTTTTGAACTTAATTTGGCTGCTTAGATCTCATATGCTCTCCAAATGGCTCGTTATATAGCTTGTTGGAAAGCTAATTTAAAGAGCTATAACTTTCTAGTTTACAACAAGAGAAAATTTGGAAGTTAAAACAGCGAAACGGGCATGAGAAGTCTCTGTTGTATATGTATTCTTCATCGCGGTTGCTACACTTAATCACGCATAACGACGCTTCTTCATCCTTCGCGGCGGTCATCACGCTTTCCCACGATCACCGCGGATTACCACGCTTAGCCAATGTTGGCCGAGTTTCTCGGAGCTTCGTCAATGTTTCATAATCTTCGCATATGTATTCTTCCGAGCGGTGACCCATCTGTCGAATTCTTGACCTATTATTCACTTCCTTCGATGATTGATTATGTTTGTCTTCTCGACATTTTATTGTCATTTAATCTTTATTCTATCTTTACAGGTCAAATATCACATTCCTAAGACTTATGGATTGATCCGAAGTGCAACAAAGTACATGGTGAAGATTTGGTAAAAAAGGAACAAAACAGGGTAGACTGACCTTTGGAACTTAATTTGCATGCTTAGATCTTGTACTGTCTCCAAATGGCTCGTTATATAGGTTGTTGGAAAGATAATTCAAAGAGCTACAACTTTTTACTTTACACCAAGAGCAAATTCGGAAGTTAAAACAGTGAAACGGGCATGAAAAGTCTCTGTCGTATATCTATTCTTCGTCGCGGTTGCTACGCTTAATAACACATAACGACGCTTCTTCATCGTTCACGGTGGTCGTCACGCTTTCCCACGATCACCACGGATTACCACGCTTGGCCAGTGTTGGCCGAGATTCTCGGAGCTTCGTCAATGTTTCTTATTCTCCGCATATGTATTCTTCCGAGAGGTCACCGATCTGTCGAATTCTTGACCTATTATTCACTTCCTTCGATGATGGATTATGTTCATTTTCCCGACATTTTATTGTCATTTAATCTTTACTCTATGTTTACAGGTCAAATATCACATTCCTAAGACTTATGGATTGATCCGAAGTGCAACAAAGTACTTGGTGAAGATTTGGTTAAAAAGGAACAAAACAGGACAGACTGACCTTTCAAACTTAATTTGCATGTTAAGATCCCGTATGATGTCCAAATGGCTCTTTATATAGCTTGTTGGAAAGATAATTCAAAGAGTTACAACTTTTTACCTTACACCAATAGCAAGTTCGGATGTTAAAACATCGAAATGAGCATGAGCAATCTCTGTCGTATATGTATTCTTCATCGCGGTTGCTACGCTTAATCACGCATAACGACGCTTCTTCACCATTCGTGGCAGTCATCTCGCTTTCCCAAAATCACCACGGATTATCACGCTTGGCCGATGTTGGCCGAGATTCTCGGAGCTTCGTCAATGTTTCATATTCTCCGCATATGTATTCTTCCGAGCGGTCACCGATCTGTTGAATTCTTGACCTATTATTCACTTCCTGCGATGATGGATTATGTTTGTTTTCCCGACATTTTATTGTCATTTAATCGTTATTCTATCTTTACAGGTCAAATATCACATTCCTAAGACTTATGGATTGATCCAAAGTGCAACAAAGTACTTGGTGAAGATTTGGTTACAAAGGAACAAAACAGGGCAGATTGATCTTTCGAACTTAATTTGCATTCTTACATCTCATATGGTCTCCAAATGGCTGGTTATATAGCTTGTTGGAATGATAATTCAAAGAGCTACAACTTTATACTTTACACCAAGAGCAAGTTCGGAAGTTAAAACATCGAAATGGGCATGAGAAGTCTCTATCCTATATGTATTTTTCATCGCGGTTGCTACAATTAATCACGCATAACGGCGCTTCTTCATCCTTCGCGGCGATCATCAAGCTTTCCTAATATCACCACGGATTGCCACGCTTGGCCGATGTTGGCCAAGATTCTCGGAGCTTCGTCAATGTTTCATATTCTTCGCATATGTATTCTTCCGAGCGGTCACCGATCTGTCGAATTCTTGACCTATTATTCACTTCTTTTGATGATGGATTATGTTTGTTTTCCCGACATTTTATTGTCATTTAATCTTTATTCTATCTTTACAGGTCAAATATCACATTCCTAAGACTTATGGATTGATCCGAAGTGCAACAAAGTACATGGTGAAGATTTGGTTAAAAAGGAACAAAACAAGGCAGACTGACCTTTCGAACTTAATTTGCATGCTTAGATCTCGTATTGTCTCCAAATGGCTCGTTATATAGGTTGTTGGAAAGATAATTCAAAGAGCTACAATTTTGTACTTTACACCAAGAGCAAATTCGGAAGTTAAAATAGTGAAACGGGCATGAAAAGACTCTGTCGTATATGTATTCTTCATCGCGGTTGCTACGCTTAATCACCCATAACGACGCTTCTTCATCGTTCGCGGTGGTCATCACGCTTTCCCACGATCACCACGGATTACCACGCTTGGCCAATGTTGGCCGAGATTCTCGGAGCTTCGTCAATGTTTCTTATTCTCCGCATATGTATTCTTCCGAGCGGTCACCGATCTGTCGAATTCTTGACCTATTATTCACTTCCTTCGATGATGGATTATGTTTGTTTTCCCGACATTTTATTGTCATTTAATCTTTATTCTATGTTTACAGGTCAAATATCATATTCCTAAGACTTATGGATTGATCCGAAGGGCAACAAAGTACTTGGTGAAGATTAGGTTAAAAAGGAACAAAACATGACAGACTGACCTTTCGAACTTAATTTACATGTTAAGATCTCGTATGGTCCCCAAATGGCTCTTTATATAGCTTGTTGGAAAGATAATTCAAAGAGCTACACTTTTTACTTTACACCAATAGCAAGTTCTGAAGTTAAAACATCGAAATGAGCATGAGCAGTCTCTATCGTATATGTATTCTTCATCGCGGTTACTACGCTTAATCACGCATAACGACGCTTCTTCATCATTCGCGGGGGTCATCACGCTTTCCCAAAATCACCACGGATTACCACGCTTGGCCGATGTTGGCCGAGATTCTCGGAGCTTCGTCAATGTTTCATATTCTCCGCATATGTATTCTTCCGAGCGGTCACCGATCTGTCGAATTCTTGACCTATTATTCACTTCCTTCGATGATGGATTATGTTTGTTTTCCTGACATTTTATTGTCATTTAATCTTTATTCTGTCTTTACAGGTCAAATATTGCATTCCTAAGACTTATGGATTGATCCGAAGTGCAACAAAGTACTTGGTGAAGATTTGGTTAAAAAGGAACAAAAAGGGCAGATTGACCTTCCGAACTTAATTTGCATTCTTAGATCTAATATGGTCTCCAAATGGCTCGTTATATAGCTTGTTGGAATGATAACTCAAAAAGCTCCAACTTTTTACTTTACGCCAAGCGCAAGTTCGGAAGTTAAAACATCGAAATGGGCATGAGAAGTTTCTATCGTATATGTATTCTTCATCGCGGTTGCTACAATTAATCACGCATAACGACGCTTCTTCATCCTTCGCGGCGATCATCACGCTTTCCCAATATCACCACGGATTACCAGGCTTGGCCGATGTTTGCCGAGATTCTCGGAGCTTTGTCAATGTTTCATAGTCTTCGCATATGTATTCTTCCGAGCGGTCACCGATCTGTCGAATTCTTGACCAATTATTCACTTCCTTCGATGATGGATTATGTTTGTTTTCTCGACATTTTATGGTCATTTAATCTTTATTCTATCTTTACAGGTCAAATATCACATTCCTAAGACTTATGGATTGATCCGAAGTGCAACAAAGTACATGGTGAAGATTTGGTTAAAAAGGAACAAAACAAGGCAGACTGACCTTTAGAACTTAATTTGCATGCTTAGATCTCGTATTGTCTCCAAATGGCTCGTTATATAGGTTGTTAGAAAGATAATTCAAAGAGATACAACTTTCTACTTTATACCAAGAGCAAATTCGGAAGTTAAAACAGTGAAACGGGCATGAAAAGTCTCTGTCGTATATGTATTCTTCATTGCGGTTGCCACGCTTAATCACGCATAACGACGCTTCTTCATCGTTCGCGGTGGTCATCATGCTTTCCCACGATAACCACGGATTACAATGCTTGTCTGATGTTGGCCGAGATTCTCGGAGCTTCGTCAATGTTTCATATTCTCCGCATATGTATTCTTCCGAGCGGTCACCGATCTGTCGAATTCTTGACCTATTATTCACTTCCTTCGATGATGGATTATGTTTGTTTTCCCGACATTTTACTGTCATTTAATCTTTATTTTATCTTTATAGGTCAAATATCACATTCCTAAGACTTATGGATTGATCCGAAGTGCAACAAAGTACTTGGTGAAGATTTGGTTAAAAAGGAACAAAACAGGGTAGACTGACCTTTGGAAGTTAATTTGCATGCTTAGATCTTGTATTGTCTCCAAATGGCTCGTTATATAGGTTGTTGGAAAGATAATTCAAAGAGCTACAACTTTTTACTTTACACCAAGAGCAAATTCGGAAGTTAAAACAGTGAAACGGGCATGAAAAGTCTCTGTCGTATATCTATTCTTCGTCGCGGTTGCTACGCTTAATAACACATAACGACGCTTCTTCATCGTTCGCGGTGGTCGTCATGCTTTCCCACGATCACCACGGATTACCACGCTTGGCCAGTGTTGGCCGAGATTCTCGGAGCTTCGTCAATGTTTCTTATTCTCCGCATATGTATTCTTCCGAGAGGTCACCGATCTGTCGAATTCTTGACCTATTATTCACTTCCTTCGATGATGGATTATGTTTGTTTTCCCGACATTTTATTGTCATTTAATCTTTACTCTATGTTTACAGGTCAAATATCACATTCCTAAGACTTATGGATTGATCCGAAGTGCAACAAAGTACTTGGTGAAGATTTGGTTAAAAAGGAACAAAACAGGACAGACTGACCTTTCAAACTTAATTTGCATGTTAAGATCCCGTATGATGTCCAAATGGCTCTTTATATAGCTTGTTGGAAAGATAATTCAAAGAGTTACAACTTTTTACCTTACACCAATAGCAAGTTCGGAAGTTAAAACATCGAAATGAGCATGATCAATCTCTATCGTATATGTATTCTTCATCGCGGTTGCTACGCTTAATCACGCATAACGACGCTTCTTCACCATTCGTGGCAGTCATCTCGCTTTCCCAAAATCACCACGGATTATCACGCTTGGCCGATGTTGGCCGAGATTCTCGGAGCTTCGTCAATGTTTCATATTCTCCGCATATGTATTCTTCCGAGCGGTCACCGATCTGTCGAATTCTTGACCTATTATTCACTTCCTGCGATGATGGATTATGTTTGTTTTCCCGACATTTTATTGTCATTTAATCGTTATTCTATCTTTACAGGTCAAATATCACATTCCTAAGACTTATGGATTGATCCAAAGTGCAACAAAGTACTTGGTGAAGATTTGGTTACAAAGGAACAAAACAGGGCAGATTGACCTTTCGAACTTAATTTGCATTCTTACATCTCATATGGTCTCCAAATGGCTGGTTATATAGCTTGTTGGAATGATAATTCAAAGAGCTACAACTTTATATTTTACACCAAGAGCAAGTTCGGAAGTTAAAACATCGAAATGGGCATGAGAAGTCTCTATCGTATATGTATTTTTCATCGCGGTTGCTACAATTAATCACGCATAACGACGCTTCTTCATCCTTCGCGGCGATCATCACGCTTTCCTAATATCACCACGGATTGCCACGCTTGGCCGATGTTGGCCAAGATTCTGGGAGCTTCGTCAATGTTTCATATTCTTCGCATATGTATTCTTCCGAGCGGTCACCGATCTGTCGAATTCTTGACCTATTATTCACTTCTTTTGATGATGGATTATGTTTGTTTTCTCGACATTTTATTGTCATTTATTCTTTATTCTATCCTAACAGGTCAAATATCACATTCCTAAGACTTATGGATTGATCCGAAGTGCAACAAAGTACTTGGTGAAGATTTGGTTAAAAAGGAACAAAACAAGGCAGACTGACCTTTCGAACTTAATTTTCATGCTTAGATCTCGTATTGTCTCCAAATGGCTCGTTATATAGGTTGTTGGAAAGATAATTCAAAGAGCTACAATTTTGTACTTTACACCAAGAGCAAATTCGGAGGTTAAAATAGTGAAACGGGCATGAAAAGACTCTGTCGTATATGTATTCTTCATCGCGGTTGCTACGCTTAATCACCCATAACGACGCTTCTTCATCGTTCGCGGTGGTCATCACGCTTTCCCACGATCACCACGGATTACCACGCTTGGCCAATGTTGGCCGAGATTCTCGGAGCTTCGTCAATGTTTCTTATTCTCCGCATATGTATTCTTCCGAGCGGTCACCGATCTGTCGAATTCTTGACCTATTATTCACTTCCTTCGATGATGGATTATGTTTGTTTTCCCGACATTTTATTGTCATTTAATCTTTATTCTATGTTTACAGGTCAAATATCACATTCCTAAGACTTATGGATTGATCCGAAGGGCAACAAAGTACTTGGTGAAGATTAGGTTAAAAAGGAACAAAACATGACAGACTGACCTTTCGAACTTAATTTACATGTTAAGATCTCGTATGGTCCCCAAATGGCTCTTTATATAGCTTGTTGGAAAGATAATTCAAAGAGCTACAACTTTTTACTTTACACCAATAGCAAGTTCTGAAGTTAAAACATCGAAATGAGCATGAGCAGTCTCTATCGTATATGTATTCTTCATCGCGGTTACTACGCTTAATCACGCATAAAGACGCTTCTTCATCATTCGCGGGGGTCATCACGCTTTCCCAAAATCACCACGGATTACCACGTTTGGCCGATGTTGGCCGAGATTCTCGGAGCTTCGTCAATGTTTCATATTCTCCGCATATGTATTCTTCCGAGCGGTCACCGATCTGTCGAATTCTTGACCTATTATTCACTTCCTTCGATGATGGATTATGTTTGTTGTCCTGACATTTTATTGTCATTTAATCTTTATTCTGTCTTTACAGGTCAAATATTGCATTCCTAAGACTTATGGATTGATCCGAAGTGCAACAAAGTACTTGGTGAAGATTTGGTTAAAAAGGAACAAAAAGGGCACATTGACCTTCCGAACTTAATTTGCATTCTTAGATCTAATATGGTCTCCAAATGGCTCGTTATATAGCTTGTTGGAATGATAACTCAAAGAGCTACAACTTTTTACTTTACACCAAGCGCAAGTTCGGAAGTTAAAACATCGAAATGGGCATGAGAAGTTTCTATCGTATATGTATTCTTCATCGCGGTTGCTACAATTAATCACGCATAACGACGCTTCTTCATCCTTCGCGGCGATCATCACGCTTTCCCAATATATACCACGGATTACCAGGCTTGGCCGATGTTTGCCGAGATTCTCGGAGCTTTGTCAATGTTTCATAGTCTTCGCATATGTATTCTTCCGAGCGGTCACCGATCTGTCGAATTCTTGACCAATTATTCACTTCCTTCGATGATGGATTATGTTTGTTTTCTCGACATTTTATGGTCATTTAATCTTTATTCTATCTTTACAGGTCAAATATCACATTCCTAAGACTTATGGATTGATCCGAAGTGCAACAAAGTACATGGTGAAGATTTGGTTAAAAAGGAACAAAACAAGGCAGACTGACCTTTTGAACTTAATTTGCATGCTTAGATCTCGTATTGTCTCCAAATGGCTCGTTATATAGGTTGTTAGAAAGATAATTCAAAGAGATACAACTTTCTACTTTATACCAAGAGCAAATTCGGAAGTTAAAACAGTGAAACGGGCATGAAAAGTCTCTGTCGTATATGTATTCTTCATTGCGGTTGCCACGCTTAATCACGCATAACGACGCTTCTTCATCGTTCGCGGTGGTCATCATGCTTTCCCACGATAACCACGGATTACAATGCTTGTCTGATGTTGGCCGAGATTCTCGGAGCTTCGTCAATGTTTCATATTCTCCGCATATGTATTCTTCCGAGCGGTCACCGATCTGTCGAATTCTTGACCTATTATTCACTTCCTTCGATGATGGATTATGTTTGTTTTCCCGACATTTTACTGTCATTTAATCTTTATTTTATCTTTATAGGTCAAATATCACATTCCTAAGACTTATGGATTGATCCGAAGTGCAACAAAGTACTTGGTGAAGATTTGGTTAAAAAGGAACAAAACAGGACAGACTAACCTTTCGAACTTAATTTGCATGTTAAAATCTCGTATGGTCTCCAAATGGCTCTTTATATAGCTTGTTGGAAAGATAATTCAAAGAGCTACAACTTTGTACCTTACACCAAGAGCAAATTAGGAAGTTAAAACAGTGAAACGAGCATGAGAAGTCTCTGTCGTATATGTATTCTTCATCGTGGTTGCTACGCTTAATCACGAACAACGACGCTTCTTCATCCTTCGCGGCGGTCATCACACTTTCCCACGATCACCATGGATTACCATGCTTGGTCGATGTTAGCCGAGATTCTCGGAGCTTCGTCAATGTTTCATATTCTCCGCATATGTATTCTTCCGAGCGGTTACCGATCTGTCGAACTCTTAACCTATTATTCACTTCCTTCGATGATGGATTATGTTTGTTTTCCCGTCATTTTATTGTCATTTAATCTTTATTCTATGTTTACAGGTCAAATATCACATTCCTAAGACTTATGGATTGATCCGAAGTGCAACAAATTACTTGGTGAAGATTTGGTTAAAAAGGAACAAAACAGGACAGACTGACCTTTTTTGAACTGAATTTGCCTGCTTAGATTTCATATGGTCTCCAAATGGCTCGTTATATAGCTTGTTGGAAAGCTAATTTAAAGAGCTACAACTTTCTAGTTTACACCAAGAGCAAATTCGGAAGTTAAAACAGCGAAACGGGCATGAGAAGTCTCTGTTGTATGTGTATTCTTCATCGCGGTTGCTACGCTTAATCACGCATAACGACGCTTATTCATCCTTCGCGGCGATCTTCTCGCTTTCCCACGATCACCACGGATTACCACGCTTGGCCGATATTGGCCGAGATTCTCGGAGCTTCGTCAATGTTTCACATTCTCCGCATATGTATTCTTCCGAGCGGTCACCGATCTGTCGAATTTTGACCTATTATTCACTTCCTTCGATGATGGATTATGTTTGTTTTCTCGATATTTTATTTTCATTTAATCTTTATTTTATCTTTACAGTTCAAATATCACTTTCCTAAGACTTATGGATTGATCCGAAGTGCAACAAAGTACTTGGTGAAGATTTGGTTAAAAAGGAACAAAATAGGGCAGACTGACCTTTCGAACTTCATTTGCATGCTTAGATCTCATATGGTAACCAAATGGCTTGTTATATAGCTTGTTGGAAAGCTAATTCAAAGATGTACAACTTTGTAGTTTACACCAAGAGCAAATTCGGAAGTTAAAATAGCGAAACGGGCATGAGAAGTCTCTGTCGTATATGTATTCTTCATTGCGGTTGCTACATGATGAGACGTATTTATACAACTCATCGAGTCAGCAAATCCCATCTATTTCGACACTTTCTTATGCGAACAAGTTACTTGTAGTGTTGTTTTGCATTTTAGGTGTTTCGGAAAGCTCTTGGAGGAAACGCGCATAAAAGATGGCATTTAAGGCCAAAAACACCACAGTGGCAAATCAGACCTTCGGACAGTCAACGGAGTGCTGGGAATCGATCGATGATCAGAAAAATACGAGCTATATGTCGTTACGTAGCTAGCTCAATTCCCTACAACTCTCTAATTCACACCGAGAGCATCCGAGGTCGTATAGAAGGTCAAATCCAGAGCCGAAGTCGCAACTGATGCACAGAAGGAGAAACCAAGCAGCGCTGACGTCAGCGTTACTGTTCATGACGTAAGCGATGACGTCAGCAATACTGTTCAACTGTTGACTGTTACTGTTCATGACGTAAGCGATGACGTCAGCAACACTGTTCAACTGTTGACTGCTACTGTTCAGTGACGTAAGCGATGACGTCATCATCACTGTTCATGACGTAAGCGATGACGTCAGCAGCACTGTTCACGACGATTTTTTGGCTATAAATATGGGTTTTTGGGAGGAGGATTAAAATCATCAAACAATCCATAGATCATTCCTTCACTTCTCTCTACAATTTCCCTTCAAAATATGAAGAATTAGAAGACGGCTTGGGAGGAGAAAGCGAAGTTTCGACAATAGAGAAGAATTCCTTTGCTTTCAATCAAATATTTATGTTTATTGTCTATGGATATGAGTAGCTAAAACTTCTATTTCGGTTTAGGGTTTTAATTTATTGTGACGTAGTTTTTTAGATTCTTTACTTAATGCTATCTTGTGTTCTACTAGTTCTTGTGCCATTATCTCGGATTGAACAACGGAGTTAAGTGGATGCTTGAAATGGCAAAGCTTAACCGAGTAGTTCAATCCCTCTATTAGCCGCTTGTTTGATACTGAAACGTGATATCAAGTGGCTGCACTTAGCCTAATATAACCTGAAACGAAGTATTAGGTTTGTTAGAACTAGAAGTCTATAACCTGAAACGGAGTAGATTGTGGTGTAAGCGCTTGAAACGGCCTTACATTAGGTTATAACCTGAAACAGAGTAACCACACTTAGGAACATAAAATCAGATAATTAGAAATCAATGATAAACGAAGTCACAATAGAAAACCCTAGACCGAATACTCTCTCTGATTGAAAACACCTTTCACTTTATTTCCTTTTATTGCACTTATTACTCACAAAACCCCAACTGCTTTATTTTACAGAACAACAAGTAACCGAACTAGCTCTCTTGGGTTCGACCCCTACTTGCCGCTTTACTAGCCAAGAGTAGTGGACAAATTATAAATGTAAATTTGTCAGGCACGACGACGCCTGTCAAATTTTGGCGCCGTTGCCGGGGAGCTACGCACGGTGAAGTTGTTCTTTTTGTTTTCTTTATTTTTCTGTTCTTTAATTTAGTTTTACTTTATGGTTCGCTATGTCTTCCTATTACGGAAGAGAGCCTTGGAACAACGAGGAGTTTTTCCCACGATCCTTCCAACTTGAAGTCCGCGAGAAGATCATCAACCTCAAGCAATCCCGGGACGAAACATTGGACGAGTACTTATGGTACTTCGATTCCATTGTGACGAGCTGCCCGCACCATGGATTCACAAACTTCGATCTTCTTCAAAGGTTTCTCGGTGGGATGATGCCACATGAGTGGAATAGGCTTAATGATGCTGCGGCAGGAGGCTCGGTGAATAACTTAGACATGGATGATCTTTGGAACTTGATAAATGATTTGGCCGAGAGGTCAAGGCAAGATCAGGCCATGCGACTCGAAGAACTGGCCAACATGGTGCACCAAATCAAGGCCGAAGCCAAGAAATCATGGGCAATAGTAGAGGCGGCTCAAAAAGAAGCTGCATATCGGATCAATGAGATGCTCAACACAAAGCCAAGGGTCGGCGAGGAAGAGCCTACACTGGAGCCCACGGAGCCGATAGAGGATGAGGACCCATGGATGACTGAAGAAGAACTCAACTCAGATTACCCCGGGCATTTAGAAGAAAACGGCCCACTGGCGCCTGAAAAAGAGCCGGCCGAGCCACTCGAACCGGTCCTCACTGACGAGCTGCCGAAATCAAACTCGGACCTCACTGTCGAAGCACCCGAGGTAGGCCCGGTCCTCATTACCAATCTGTCCGAGAAAGACCCGGTCCTTGTGGTGGAAGTCCCCCAACTTGTCCCCTCGATTTGTATGCGGATCACAGCCCCAAAAGATGATGTGACCAATGATGAGGTGCAAGGCGAGTTGGAGGCGGAACAAGGGCAAGAAAAGCCAATGATGGAGCGCTCACTCACTACGAGCCAACAAAACAGCCTTGACAAGTACATAAAGAAGCGACCGAGGCATGGAACGTTTGAATGGAAACCCGGATGGAGAGACAAGAGGACACGACTTGATAAATCAGTGGCTAGGCTTAAGAGATCTCCCCCTCCTCGGAAGGATGTGAAGACGAGGCCACCTGACCGGTTGAAGGTGGAACCAAGCCCGCTGCCTTATGAGTACTTTGGGCAGATTGAAGGAGCAGCCGAGTTTGACCTCTCACGTCCATGGGATCCTAACTTGTGATCCCTAAAGAGGTACTGTCGAGCCAACGACGTTAAACAAAGGCGCTCACCGGGAGGCAGCCCGGCACTTTCTTGTTTTTTTTCTTAGTCTTATTTAGAGTCGTTCTATGTTTGTCCATGTTTAGAGTCATCATATGTCACATTGTACTTGGGAAAGAAGCTGATTTTCATGCAGGGGACAGAGCGCACACGGCTGGGAATCCAACCGCATGCCATTTGAGGTATTTGCGTAAGACTGTTATCCAACGTGAGTAGTTTCACACCTTGAATAAATTGTGTCGAGAAACATAAGCTTTTAAGGATTCTGTCACCAAGACTTACGAGTCTAAGGAGATTGGTTTTTAAGTGAGACCGTTTGTGACTCCTCCAATCTCCTGGGAATCCTTAATTTGTCTTAATTTCTTGACATAGCCCTTTCATTTTGTGACAAACTCACGTTGCGATACAAGTCTCAATGGTGCTCTTCGAAGACTCAAAGGAGAATAATCAGTTATTTCCGAGCATCACGCATCGCACGAGGGAAGTGTCTGTCCAACCTTACTCTCTTCCTATTTCCCTATTGTTTGTTTGCATGCATAGTCGTGTCTTTGAACTTAAGTTGTTCCATGAGGACACAGCTTTATTCAAATGTGTGGGGTGAGTGTCAGTTGTTGTGTCAGCACGTTTACTTTCTTGCACATGCATGAGTCAGCACGTTTCCCTTTGAAAATTTTAATTTTTTTTGAATAAAATGCGTAATTGTTTGAATAAAATGCGTAGGGATGAGGTTCTTGAGCTTTGATGTTGTGAAATAGATGGAACTAAGTACATGCATTAATCTTATGAAATTTTAATTGTGCGACTAACATGTGATCTAACTATCTATGTGTCCTTATGAGTTGAGATAAAAAGGGATGTGGAGTTGATAGAAATGTCCTAGTGAGGCTTGACAAAAGCACTCAAGGATCCGGGATTCGAGTTACATGGTTATACGAACTTGTGAAGGCTGCATTTCGAGACTTGTGGTATAGAGTGACTCCACCATTGCAGCGTTTATGCAAGTGGTGGGACGGGAATCAACCGTCCTATCTCTAGTCTTAGTAGCCGGGAAAATAGGTGAGTGACCCTCATCTTGACTTGCGCGAAATGACAAGGATGAGAAAGAGCGGGGAGGTATTTCCATATGCTTGAGGGCGATAATTGGACCTCCCAAGAAGGAATGGACAAGAAATTCACAAATAGGAGCAAGGCTCAAAGAAAAATCAACTCATGTGGAGATTTACCCGAAACAAAGTGAAGTACATCAATGCCATACAAAGGCCGAAGGCCAAGTTCACTACAAAGATGTCCAAGCAAATACCAAAGACTAGACCCTTAAGCTCGAATACATCAAGTGCTAGAAGAAGCAACAAGTATAACTATGTAATAAGAACCGGACCCAAGAGTGTAGATCATGGGTCTGAAAAGGACTATCTCCCACTCATCCGAATTGGTTTGCATCTCGACTCAAAGGTACATGTATCAAGTTACTTCCATGTTTTAGCAAATGCTTGAGTAGTGATTGAGAATGCATGGAAAGGGGAAGTCTAGACTAGCATTTATCTAGGGGTGCCAAGAAGGACTTATGAGGTTTTATGCTTATTATTTCCTCTTGTGACTTAAGGCCTTGTTCGGGACGAACAAGTTCAAGTGTGGGGTGATTTGATGAGACGTATTTATACAACTCATCGAGTCAGCAAATCCCATCTATTTCGACACTTTCTTATGCGAACAAGTTACTTGTAGTGTTGTTTTGCATTTTAGGTGTTTCGGAAAGCTCTTGGAGGAAACGCGCATAAAAGATGGCATTTAAGGCCAAAAACACCACAGTGGCAAATCAGACCTTCGGACAGTCAACGGAGTGCTGGGAATCGATCGATGATCAGAAAAATACGAGCTATATGTCGTTACGTAGCTAGCTCAATTCCCTACAACTCTCTAATTCACACCGAGAGCATCCGAGGTCATATAGAAGGTCAAATCCAGAGCCGAAGTCGCAACTGATGCACAGAAGGAGAAACCAAGCAGCGCTGACGTCAGCGTTACTGTTCATGACGTAAGCGATGACGTCAGCAATACTGTTCAACTGTTGACTGTTACTGTTCATGACGTAAGCGATGACGTCAGCAACACTGTTCAACTGTTGACTGCTACTGTTCAGTGACGTAAGCGATGACGTCATCATCACTGTTCATGACGTAAGCGATGACGTCAGCAGCACTGTTCACGACGATTTTTTGGCTATAAATATGGGTTTTTGGGAGGAGGATTAAAATCATCAAACAATCCATAGATCATTCCTCCACTTCTCTCTACAATTTCCCTTCAAAATATGAAGAATTAGAAGACGGCTTGGGAGGAGAAAGCGAAGTTTCGACAATAGAGAAGAATTCCTTTGCTTTCAATCAAATATTTATGTTTATTGTCTATGGATATGAGTAGCTAAAACTTCTATTTCGGTTTAGGGTTTTAATATATTGTGACGTAGTTTTTGAGATTCTTTACTTAATGCTATCTTGTGTTCTACTAGTTCTTGTGCCATTATCTCGGATTGAACAACGGAGTTAAGTGGATGCTTGAAATGGCAAAGCTTAACCGAGTAGTTCAATCCCTCTATTAGCCGCTTGTTTGATACTGAAACGTGATATCAAGTGGCTGCACTTAGCCTAATATAACCTGAAACGGAGTATTAGGTTTGTTAGAACTAGAAGTCTATAACCTGAAACGGAGTAGATTGTGGTGTAAGCGCTTGAAACGGCCTTACATTAGGTTATAACCTGAAACGGAGTAACCACACTTAGGAACATAAAATCAGATAATTAGAAATCAATGATAAACGAAGTCACAATAGAAAACCCTAGACCGAATACTCTCTCTGATTGAAAACACCTTTCACTTTATTTCCTTTTATTGCACTTATTACTCACAAAACCCCAACTGCTTTATTTTACAGAACAACAAGTAACCGAACTAGCTCTCTTGGGTTCGACCCCTACTTACCGCTTTACTAGCCAAGAGTAGTGGACAAATTATAAATGTAAATTTGTCAGGCACGACGACGCCTGTCACTACACTTAATCACGCATAACGACACTTCTTCTTCCTTCGCGGCGGTTATCACGCTTTGTCACGATCACCATGGATTACCACGCTTTGCCGATGTTTGCTGAGATTCTCGGAGCTCCGTCAATGTTTCATATTCTCCGCATATGTATTCTTCCGAGCGGTCACCAATCTGTCGAATTCTTGGCCTATTATTCACTTCCTTCGATGATGGATTATGTTTGTTTTCCCGACATTTTATTGTCATTTAATATTTATTCTATCTTTACAGGTCCATTATCACATTCCTAAGACTTATGGATTGATCCGAAGTGCAACAAAGTACTTGACGAAGATTTGGTTAAAAAGGAACAAAACAAGGCAGACTGACCTTTGGAACTTAATTTGCGTGCTTAGATCTCATATGGTCTCGAAATGGGTCGTTCTATAGCTTGTTGGAAAGCTAATTCAAAGAGCTACAACTTTGTTATTTACACCAAGAGCAAATTCTGATGTTCCCTTGAGTGGCATGTTTTTGGCAAAACGTAGATTAGACAGATCGAACAGGAGTTCAGGGGGAGTTTGAACACTTTCTGAGACTACGATACAGCGTGGAGCTGACGCCAAGAATTTTATCGGAAGGTTCGAAAGATCAAATGTCGTTTCGAGCTGAAGTCGGCCAGCGAAGTAATCGTTCAACAGATATTCGAATGAATATCTACATAAGGCGGCGTGGCTGACTTGGCGGGGAAATCTTCGTATATTCCTCTCACCGATTTGAGAAAGATATACATCGAATATTTAGGAATATTTCCTAAATATTTGATGGGATAATCTTGAGCTGATTTGGATATCGTCCGAGCATATAAATACAATGCTAGGGCGTCCATAATCAGCATCGCTTTCAATATCAAATTCAAACGAGTATACCCTATCGATTGGAGAAGAAGAAAGCGACGGCCGGTTGTTTTTCCCCACGGGAAATTCATCGGTGCAAGTGCAGTCTTATCAACGTGCTACTCAGACTGCCTGGAAGCGATCAAACTGCCGCACACAACAAAGGACAACACGCTTTTGAGAGAAAGCGATCGAGCTTCACGAGAAGGTCGACGACGTTCGGACTGAAGGTTCAGACGAAGGGGATCGAGGTAAACTGCTGTGAACCTCGGTTGCAAATCTAAGAGACGCAGTGTTAGAGGCTAGGCGATTACATGGTGTAAGCGTAAGTCCACGTGTAAGCTCTAAACTCGTAATAAAGATTTGTGTCCCTTCTAGGGTGTGGGAAACCCCCAGAGTAGGCGTAGCCGAACTGGGTAATCATTCTGTGCGTCCCTCTACTTTTGTCCTGTCTACTGAATTGTTGTGAAAAGAGTTCAAGGTCTGTCTCAACTGTACCTTGAACACAAGCTTGAACAGGGGATAGAATTTCAATTGGTATCAGAGCAAACACTCGACACACTGAGTGGGATCCTGAACTGTTCAAGATGACTCTGAAGGAAGGACAAAGCATCACCAGACCTCCGCTGCTTGAAGGATCAAACTATGCCACCTGGAAGCCCGTAATGAGATCCTTTCTGAAATTTCTAGACGAAAGGGCTTGGAAGGCATTCCTGAAAGGTTGGACTGAACCCATGATGAACAATCTCACTGGAGAACCGGTTCCAAAACCAGAAGCTCTGTGGACAGAAGAGGAGGACAAAGCATCTATGGGAAACTCAAAAGCTATGAATGCGATCTTTTCTGCAGTAGATGAAAACGTCATGAAGCTGATCATTAACTGTGAAGTAGCTAAGGAAGCATGAGATATCCTCCAAACAGCCTTTGAAGGCACAGACAAAGTTCGCAACTCTCGCATGCAGGCTGTCACAACCAGGTTCGAAGAGATGAAGATGAAGGAGAGTGAAACCATCACTGAGTACAACACCAGAGTTCTGGAACTGTCCAACGAGGCATCTGCACTAGGGAAACCCATCGATGAAGAAAGATTGGCCCGTAAAGTCTTAAGGTCACTCCCTCCGAGATTTGCCATGAAGGTCACGACCATTGAGGAAATGCATGACATCACCAAACTGAAGCTGGACGAGCTGATGGGTTCTCTCAGAACTTACGAGATCAATCATGATTTCCAACCCGGAGATGTGAAGGGAATCGCCCTAAAAGCAGACATGTCAGAAGACAAACTGGACGCTGGCTGCACCACTGAGCAACTAGCTATGATGGCACTGAACTTTGGCAGAATGGTGCGGAAAATGAACAGACGTGGTCCAGAACAAGGTCAGCCTTCATCAACTAGTTTCCAAAACTGGAAAACCGGCAGGCCAAGGTCCAGTGATATGAGGCACGACTCCTCTGACAAAGGAAAAGAAGAGATTCAATGCCATGAATGCAGGGGTTTCGGTCATATCCAATCACAATGCGCAAATACTCTCATGAAGAAGAAGGTAATAGTCACTAGCTTCAGCGACAGTGAGTCAGATGAAGCAAAAGGAGGAGGTGAAACCACCAACTTTGTGGCTTTCGTCACAACTCTTGGTGAATGCAGCAACACCAGTGAAAGAGTACCATCTCAGTTGGAACTCCCAGCTAAAGACCTCTCAGACAGTGATGATGAAGAACTCACGCAGGAGTCTCTGGCTCAGACATATAAAGATCTGTATGAGAAGTGGTTGCTACTTATCAAAGTCAACAAGAAGCTGAATGACACAGTTGCAAGCGTGACTATAGAAAAGGACAAGGTCTGGTAGGAGGTCGAGATACTGCTTACATAGAAGGTGGAACTCGAAGGCACAGTAGACTCACTGAATACTCAACTGGCTGAGATGAAACAGGAAAGATTGTGTCTTCTTGCTCAGAAAACAGAACTCTTGGGTACTGTCTCTTCACTGAAAGTCGACATGGAGAGGGACCGTGACACTCATCCTGTAGGCATGGCAGGTCTAAGAAAAACCATCACAGACCTGAAGCGCAAGGAGGTGTTCCAACTAAGGAGGGTAGAACAGATGGAACTTCAGCTAGAATCTGAAAGAATGGATCACTCAACCACCAAGAAGGAACTCAATCACCTCAAACAATTGGGAAGGATGCTAAACTCTGGCACTAAAGACTTGAATGATATTCTCAGATCTCAAAGGATGGAGTCTGGACATCGAGGCCTGGGGTTTTGATCGATTGTAATTTAGCGTAAATATTCGAATAGAATTCAAATACTATTGATAGTCACAGTAAATCAAAACATTTATGAAGACTCGGGAATCCGAGGTCGTACCCAAAGGACAAGTGGTTAAACTAATAGTGCTAACGATTAAACTAGATTGTCTAAGGTTTGGGGGGGGGGGGGGTTTGTTCCTTTTGAGAGGGTGATAGCAAGATTTTACTATCCAAATTAAAGGTTTGATCGAGATAAAGGTTAAAAATCAATTCAAAGATGACTAGGGATCTATTTTTCCACCTAGACAATTATTGTGATAGTAAATGGGGATGCCAACGATGAAATCACATGCACATGTTTAGAATCTTGCTATTGCAACATTAATATCAAGTTTAACTCACGCTACAACTTAGTATAAAGAGGTTGCATCTCGCATAATGCCTCACACTCACGCTCTATTGGCATTATAGAATATGAATATCTAGTCTCACACTCACGCTTTATTGACTAGATGATCATACTCTTGTTAGGTCCAAGCCATTCTCATTAGAATAAAAGTGTCGCCATGTAACACAAAAACCCTAATGCTTCTTCATTTAGATCAATTGAAATCATGCTTTTCAACGCAAGTTACATCAAACATGAAATCAAGCATAATTGCTATTGAGGACTTCTCACAAACACCTTATAGGCAATTCGAAACATGAAGTTCAAATGAAGAAGAGTCGTGTGCAAATCATTCATCAATAGCATCCATAATATTTACAACGTCACAAACATGTCTAGGGGGTTCATAGACCCCCAACCAAGGTCACTACTCACTCATGGTGAGGTTACAATCAAAAACAACAATAGATGAACAGAAAATCATGTAGAAAGTTGAGTTTTGAATCTAGAACCAATATGGAGCACTAATGATGAAGGATGATCCACTCTTCGAGTTGTTGATGACTCTCGAAAAATCCGATTTCTTCTCCAAGCAATCTTCTCTCTGAGAACCCAGCAAAATCCCAGAAAAATCCAAGCTACTGCTGAAAAAACCCTAGCTTCCTATTTATACTTTTCCGTAAAAACCCAAACTTTACGACGTCATGCGCTCGCATGAACGCCTGAAAGCTTGGTCTTGCGGGATTGTGGCTTGAGATGATGCGCTCGCATGATATTCTTATGCGACTGGTTTCTCTTATGCGACCGCATGATATGCTTATGCGATCGCATGGTCCTTTGGTTGTGCGATCGCATGGGTTTTGCATGCGACTGGTTTGCTATGCGAGCTCTGGGAAGTCATCCGTGCGAGCGCACGACTTTATCATGTGACTGGTCCGATCCATGCGAACGCATGAATGGATCATGCGAGCGCATTCTTTTGAAGGATTCTTGCACCGACTTCTATTTTGCTCTTTTTCGCTCTAGAATGCTCGGTTTGCTCCAAAATCACTGCTCACTTGTGTTCTCAGCTGAATCTCTGTAATAGGCCTGAAATGAACCACAAAGTATCAAATAGCAAGT
This sequence comes from Rhodiola chrysanthemifolia, assembly GCA_033675395.1. Taxonomy (NCBI): domain Eukaryota; kingdom Viridiplantae; phylum Streptophyta; class Magnoliopsida; order Saxifragales; family Crassulaceae; genus Rhodiola; species Rhodiola chrysanthemifolia. The sequence continues at coordinate 402,087 of JAUDRI010000018.1, read as the reverse complement.
GAAATCGTGAAGGAATGATCGAAACAATAAGCATAGAGGTTGCCTAAGATGCATATATTTTGGTGCTATCAAATCACCCTACACTTATCATTTGATCGTCCCGAGCAAACTAATCATATAGATCGTCAGGAGTATTGCATTACATATAACCAGGATTAGTTCAAAAGAAGCTCCATATGGTCACGAAAAACTAATTCAAAACATTAAGAAACAAATCCTACTTATGATAAACCACTTTCGTAGGTGACACGAGTGCATTTAGCGAATGCACCAAGCCTTTAAACCCCTAGGCTACCCTAGTGGAGGAGTTGTAGTCTCCTGAGAGTTTCCAGACATGGGAATACTCACAAATCCCGCAAAAAGAACAACCATCCAATTAAGCATTTTAAGCTCACAATTTTCAAAGTACTAGGCAAGGTGTTTTTCACGAAGTTCACAATGTATTCAACTAGAGATGTGCATTTCAATCACTACATGAAACCTCTTCGAATCCTTGTGAAAATTCATGCATTAAGACATTCAAGCAAATCAAAGCAAAGACTAATAAATCTTTAATCAAGGATTCTAGTCATTTTCTATGTTAGCGACTTCAAGAAAACAATCTAATAGTCGCAAAGAAATCTTGTTGGATCACTCACCAATGCTAGCAAGGAGGCTAGTCCATTGGCTTGTGAGCTTTGAACTCATTCTCAAGCCTAGGACGCAAAGGTCACTTAGTCATAAGAGAAGAGGAGTTCCAACATTACATTTTTTGTATACACTTGCAAGTCATATCATGCCTAAGTATAAAAGAATACGAGGTTCGTCCCTTAGTGAATTCTTGCTAGTAAGTATCAATTGCCTCATTGGTTTTCATGCTAGAGAATGACGGAATAGCCTATTGTCAAGTCTTATTGCAACATTAAAGGGGGTAGAAGCCGCACTAGGCACTTTCGAGGGGGAACTTACCTTCCTAACCCTCGGCACTTAGCACATACTTCTTTAAAGTCACTTCCTAATGGTGATCAATCATAAGGAAGAATTTGGGGCTTATTTCACATATTTTTTTTTCTTTTTCTTTTTTTCTTTTTTCTTGCCCTCTTTTGACCCCACACTTAGAACTTTGACAAAGGGCTAAGTGTTAAAATGGAGCATGACAAACCACAAGACAAATCCACAAGATAAGCAAGGTCACTAAGGTCACCTAAAGGCAATCATGGCATGCAAGAGTTTTAAAATTATAAAATTTTTCGATTTTATGCTTTCAAAGATCCACTCTTTAGTCTCAACGAGAAAAAGCTTAGAATAAAAGATAAAGAAGTGCTAGTAGATGCTTTGATCCTCAAGAATGAAAGTCAACAATCCAATCCATTAGTCATCTAAAGGATCAATCAAGTGAAATCATGCACGACTAGTTGAATTTAGAGATGAAATTTTTCGAAAATGTAGCCTTGCCTAGACTTTTTGTTTTCATTGATAATTCGAAATTTTTGGATAAATTGCATAGTTGTGTAAGTGTTTTTCCTTAAGCATAAGTTGATTGGATTTTAAACGTGAAAGCATATCAAGCAAGCACAAACATCTCATGTAGTATAGACAATGTTAAACATAGGCCACCCCACACTTATGCCCTATCAAGACATCAAGTTAACCAAGCACATGTTAAGAAATCATCAAATATAGGCATTCACACATGCATAGTTCGAATTCTCAATTCTTGCACAAAGCAATAGGAATCCTATCAAAATAGACATCTTTAAAGATCGGGAGAGAAACACTCACAAGCCTAGTTTAACGTCTTGGCTAAGACGGAGCCGATTCTCCTCTTAGGAGATAAGAAGCACGCTTGAGGAGTCTTTTGCTAAGATCCCTCCTCAAGCGGAGCCTTGGACTTGATCGTGTCAAACCACCTTCAAATCCCATTTGAATTTCTTCCCACCAAGTCTACGATGGGCATCCAATTGCAAGTTCGACCTCTTCGAACATGAAGATCCCTTTATAGCTAAGGGGTCATGGGAGCTTCTTTTGAATAATCTCGTGAAGTATGGTAGGAAGCTCCAAAACTTGTCTCTAGGCTTTGTGACAAAGAAAGGATCTTCAATGCTAGCCTCTAGCGTGATGGGCACACCTTCCTTCAATTTTTCGATGATGTCCTTGGGTGCCCATTCCTCAATCTCCCTCATTAAACTTCCGTTTCCTTGTGTGCGAGGTGGCTCCTTAGTCTCTTCCATGAAAGTCTCAACAAAGTCTCTATACCCATGAAGTTCTCGTGGCTCAATATCCTCTTCCTCGATTCCATCATCAACATGAGAATCGGGTTCACTATTAAGCTTGCAAATAGCGGGAGGGAGGTCTTCTTCATCCAAAAGAGATTTCTCTTCAATGCATGAGTCGTCATCGTTGAAGAATTCCTCATCGGAGAGCCAAGGCTTTGATGGAATGGTGAGCTCTTGTGTGTTCTCGTCCAAATGATCTTGAGGTGTGCTAGTAGTGAAGGATGCTTCACTCTTGCATTCCACCTCCTCTTCGTCACAAGATCACTCTCCATCTCCTCATGAACGGCTTGGCGAACGGCTCTCATGAACTCATCCTCCCCATCTTGATCCCATTCTTCCCTTGAGGCATTAGGTTCAATAACTTCATCTTCGGGTATCTCCTCTTCGACATCCATGTCTCCACATTCCATTGTTTGGTGTTGAGCATTCATCTCCCTCAATTGAGCCCATTCGCTTTTTAACTCATGGTTTCGAGCCTCCAATGTTTTCAACTTAGCGTTCATCTTCTCTTGTTTTTCAAGGAGAGTGGCAAACATGGCTTCAAAATCGGAGGGCTCATTTGAAGGTTGAGGAGGTTGAGGGTTGGAGTCTTCAATTTCAAAACATTGACTATCATTCCAATTTTGAGCGTGGGTATGTGATGGATTCCAAGAGTTTTCCCAATATCCGTTTGGTTGATCCTCTTCTTGGTCATCCCCATCCAAATTATAACAACTATTTTGATAGCCATTCCCTTGGTAATTCTCATATGGTTGCTCCTCCTCTTGATAGTATCCCTCATTAGAATAGACTTGTTGGCTTTGATTGTTCATCCAATAGTCTTCACAATGGGCATTTGGTTGATCATCTTCATAATAATCATCATTGTCTTCATACTTCCTTTTGTCAACCCAAGCCTTAACCATACTCATCATGCTATCCACTTTCTTTTCCAAATCACTAACTTGATCTTTAATCGCATAACTGGAAAAATCTTCTTCATAATAATCTTCATGGTGCATGACGTGTTGGTTGTAGTGATCCATCCTCGCAAAACAAGATTAACGAAGTTAGAAAGGGAAATGAGAGAAAAAGAAGAATATACAAGCATAAGAGAAAGAAAAATATTTACAAGAAAGGACAAACTAAACAATCTATTATCACCTAGTTAATTAACCTATCCCCGGCAACGACGCCATTTGATCGATGGTAATTTAGCGTAAATATTCGAATAGAATTCAAATACTATTGATAGTCACAGTAAATCAAAACATTTATGAAGACTCGGGAATCCGAGGTCGTACCCAAAGGACAGGTGGTTAAACTAATAGTGCTAACGATTAAACTAGATTGTCTAAGGTTTGGGGGGGTTTGTTCCTTTTGAGAGGGTGATAGCAAGATTTTACTATCCAAATTAAAGGTTTGATCGAGATAAAGGTTAAAAATCAATTCAAAGATGACTAGGGATCTATTTTTCCACCTAGACAATTATTGTGATAGTAAATGGGGATGCCAACGATGAAATCACATGCACATGTTTAGAATCTGGCTATTGCAACATTAATACCAAGTTCAACTCACGCTACAACTTAGTATAAAGAGGTTGCATCTCGCATAATGCCTCACACTCACGCTCTATTGGCATTATAGAATATGAATATCTAGTCTCACACTCACGCTCTATTGACTAGATGATCATACTCTTGTTAGGTCCAAGCCATTCTCATTAGAATAAAAGTGTCGCCATGTAACACAAAAACCCTAATGCTTCTTCATTTAGATAAATTGAAATCATGCTTTTCAACGCAAGTTACATCAAACATGAAATCAAGCATAATTGCTATTGAGGACTTCTCACAAACACCTTATAGGCAATTCGAAACATTAAGTTCAAATGAAGAAGAGTCGTGTGCAAATCATTCATCAATAGCATCCATAATATTTACAACGTCAAAAACATGTCTAGGGGGTTCATAGACCCCCAACCAAGGTCACTACTCACTCATGGTGAGGTTACAATCAAAAACAACAATAGATGAACAGAAAATCATGTAGAAAGTTGAGTTTTTGAATCTAGAACCAATATGGAGCACTAATGATGAAGGATGATCCACTCTTCGAGTTGTTGATGACTCTCGAAAAATCCGGTTTCTTCTCCAAGCAATCTTCTCTCTAAGAACCCAGCAAAATCCCAGAAAAATCCAAGCTCCTGCTGAAAAAACCCTAGCTTCCTATTTATACTTTTTCGTAAAAACCCAAACACTTTACGACGTCATGCGATCGCATGAATGGTTCATGCGCTCGCATGAACGCCTGAAAGCTTGGTCTTGTGCGATTGTGGCTTGAGATGATGCGCTCGCATGATATTCTTATGCGACTGGTTTCTCTTATGCAACCGCATGATATGCTTATGCGATCGCATGGTCCTTTGGTTGTGCGATCGCATGGGTTTCGCATGCGACTGGTTTGCTATGCGAGCTCTGGGAAGTCATCCGTGCGAGCGCACGACTTTATCATGCGACTGGTTCGATCCATGCGAACGCATGAATGGATCATGCGAGCGCATTCTTTTGAAGGATTCTTGCACCGACTTCTATTTTGCTCTTTTTCGCTCTAGAATGCTCGGTTTGCTCCAAAATCACTGCTCACTTGTGTTCTCAGCTGAATCTCTGTAATAGGCCTGAAATGAACCACAAAGTATCAAATAGCAAGTGAAATCGTGAAGGAATGATCGAAACAATAAGCATAGAGGTTGCCTAAGATGCATATATTTTGGTGCTATCAGGTTTACGGAAGAAGGCACCTCAAAAGGCACTACCTTTGTTAAAGCTCGACAAGTGATGGATCAACTGCCTGAACAGAAGGTGAAACAGTCCAAAGGAAAGAACCTTGCTGATCACAAGAAGACTCATAGCACACCAAGTGGTGGAAAGACCCGTCCAAAGTCATGATTACTCACCAGTGATGCAAAGGATAGATCAGCACACTTGCTGGTAGTGCCACCAGATGAGACACATCAAACTGAAGTGTCGCCTGTTTCTTGTTGAACGACGGGCATACCAACAACAGACCATACCTCGACAGAAACAGGACTGGGTTCCAAAGGCAGACCAGACCGTATGCATGGTGGCCTGCTGCTCTTCAAGTTACACAGTGCAAGACAATTGGTACTTCGACAGCGGATGCTCCGCCCACATGACAGGTAACTCTACATACCTCACTCATATTAGACCTGTTGAAAAGATGTGGTCTGTCACCTTCGGGGATGGTCGAAAGGGTCAGGTGATCGGCTGTGGGACATTGTCGATTTGCACACACTGTCTAGACTTTTGCAAAGAACATAGAGCACTTGTTCTACTTAGACTAATACCCCATTCCAAGGTATATTAGCCTGTGTGCATCCATTTGATCAGTCATTCCCGAGCAATCAAATGGTGTTGTAGAAAGGTCAAACTCCTCAGATAAGTTTTGCCATTCCAAGCATCCACTTATCCGAGTATGTTTACGAACTCCCACGGAAGAGTTTAGCCATTCCAAGCATCCACTCATCCTTGGAAGTTCTGGCCTAATATATGGCACATAGATCAAGTTTTGAATACAAAGAAAAATTACTAAAGTATAGTCTAAAACATTTTATAATACAAGTCGGTTGAAATTGCCCTTGTTTGGCCTCTACCGGGCTCGGTGCCTTTGCATTGCGTTCTTGTCCATTTGCCGATGGTTCTAGCATATTTGAGTGATTCCAAGTCGGTTCCATAAAGGATGTTAAGGCTGATTTTGAGTGTAGCATGGTCGTTCCTTAGGATGGCCTAGAACTTGGTCCCTTGGCCTTGTGATGACTCGTAATATCTTTTCAGCTTAAAAACTCCTTCTTAGCCTGTATTCTCTCTAGACTCCAAAATACCCTGTAGATAAATATCGGAACTAACAAGCAAAAGTTAAATAGACAAACAGTCTAATTTAGTGGGTTTAACTGTGTTTTTGATTCGTATAATTATGGTCCATCAGTCATTCTCTTGCGACTCATACCTTGTCCTAGACAAGAATGGCGTCATTGTGATGAAAGGAAGAAGGGGTGCAAATAACTGCTATACCACAGGGGTGGGACTGATGCGTCCGAGTGGTCTAGACTGTGTGCACGCCAACCATTGATTTATGCGAGGGGGAGTGGATAAGACCCTGCACACAAGGCCTGATTGGAGTACTACACAAATCTATGTTGACAATTGTACCAGGAAACTGATGGACCATAAGGTGTCACAGTTGCAGAAGGAGTTCGGTCAGAAGGTGTCACATTTACAGAAGGAGTTCGTACAGTACCCTCAGAAATATGCCAGGAACCGGACAAGAAAACGTGAATACGGAGGGCAACAGAGGGCTATAACTCCGACGCATATGACAACGGACGTGGAATTGACCAAGACCTTCATCAACTCACACGGCTTTTCAAAGTTTGGAACACCCAGATCCTCTTCGGGTCTATGGGGTGTCAAACACTAACTATGCCAAACGGTGGTTAGTCAGAGTCGAAACCCCAGCTAAAACAGTTGGACTAACCACCTAAGTAAGAGAGCTGGAACAGAAGGCACAGTACTTGAAGTCAAATATTTTTTGAATATTCTCGAAGATTTTTTACATGCCGTTATTTGAAACGGGAGTTGACTGATGTGGGAAGTTGAAAAGGCCGAAGGATATTTTTGAAACACAAAAATAGTTCAGTGTGTTCAGTTGTCTTCTCACTCTCGTCCAAACCCTAGAATGGCAAAATCTCTCTCAACCGCTCTTTCCTCAACGACGATGGTGAACACTAGAAAGTTAGCAAAATCCGGCGTCAAATCCGCTAAGAAGAAGAGAGAAAGCATGCAGTCTTCGAAGGCACTGACAGCGAAACCCCGAGTCCCGAAATTAAAAGTGCCGACGGTGAAAAAGGTGTCACCTTTACACTCAGACACTGAAGTTTTGGCCGAAGCCAAGAAGACTGGCGGAGGAACCACCGTTGAAATTCCTCAGTCGACCACGGTGGACTCGTCCGAGTCAATCGATGTTGGTTCGACACAAGTCCGTCCCCAATCTGAGGTATTTCCAACTGTTCTTTCAAATTCTGCAAATATTCCGATTGTTGAAAATATTATGCTGAAGGAAGATGCGAATGTGGCTGTTGAAAAGGATGGTAAGTCTGTTGTCTGTGATGAAGCCAGTAGGGCTGTGATTGGTAGTGAAGCCAGTAGGGCTGCTGTGGATGGTGAAGCCAGTAGGGCTGTAGTGGGCAATAAAGCCAGTGCGGCGGTTTTTGGGAATAAAACTGTTAAGACTGTGGAAGGTGGGGAACCCAGCAAGGCGGCTGGAGGCTCAACAAGTTGGAGGGAAAAGATTTTTGCCTCTGGATACGTTCCTCCAAAGGGTGGTCACAGGAAGAAGTTTAGGCGGGCATGTGACTCTCCCAGATTCTAGCACAGATATATGCTACTAGAGGTCGGAAGATTGCAATGTCTGATGAAGAAATAGAGAAGTTTATTGAGGCCTCGGGGAAAAGAATTTTGGAGATTAATAATGCTTCTGATGATGAGTCTACTGAAAAACTTGGAGGATCAAGGGGTGAACAAGTCAGCAAGCAAGTTGAATCTGTGCCCAAGGAGGTTAATCCAGCAGAGAAGGATGAAGAGTTGGAGAAGATGTTCAAAGACATTGATGATGTCATGAAAGATTTGGAAAAGGAGAAGGATCTGGGAGTGGCAAGTTCAGAGGAACCACCTCGTGCCCAGGGTGTTGGGGCAGAAGAGTCTGAAGCTGTGAAAAAGGCAAGTGTTCCATCAGAGGAACCAGTTGTTCAGACAGATGTTGAGACAATTAGTGTTCCAGTGGCAGTTGCTGTTGGAGAAACAGTGGTTGACCCAGTTGGTGTTCCTGATGATAGTCGTAGTGATCATATGGAGGAGGATAGTTCATCCGTTCGTGAGGATACTGCGAAGCCAGTCTCAAAGGAGGTTACTGATGGACCATATTTATATGATTCATTAAGACAGTTAAACCCACCAAATTAGACGCTTTGTCTATTTAACTTTTGCTTGTTAGTTCCACTTTTGTTCTACAGGCTATTTTGAGGTTTAGAGAAGAAACGAACTAAAAAGGGGATTTTACGCCAAAAACATCACATTGGAGACTCAGCCGACCGGCCGAAGCAGTTCCAGGGCCCCAGCCGAGCTGACCAAACACTCAATTCAAGTTGCTCGAGCAAAACAACTAATCTGACAATTCCACCTCGACCAAAATGTTCCAAATGGAAAATAAGGTGGAAGATGTCGAAACTCCAAGGCAAACGCCCATGCCGATTGACAGATGGCCCACATCCAAGTCCAAACCAAAGGTCCCGCGCGCACAAGCACCAAAACCAAGTTGCTCGACCAAACCATGGAATCTGGAAAATCTGGCTCGACCAAAGTGTTTAAAATATCAAATGACTCGTGAATCTCAAATTTTTAGACAAAGCGCCCTAGTGAATTCATCCATGGCCGAGAAAACCAAGTCCTGCGCCCAAGACCAGCGCCCGAGACCAGCATCCGAGGCCTGCGCCCACAATGAACTTCAAACCGATCCATGACAAGGTTCCGGCCATATTCCAGCAAATCCATCTCGACCATTAGTCTTAAAATCACTTGGCCATTCCAAATCAACTATCAAAGAGCCAAAGACCTCCGGTCAAGAATTCCGGCCAAACTCCGGCCAACCTCCGGCGAGCCACCACTTGAGCTCAGGTCGAGGGCATCCATGGACCAATCATGCTCCGGCCAAACTCCGGCAAAGACTAACTAAATTTCCTAAGGATCCAACATTCCCGGTTGGTTTCTAACTAGTTTAGTCGGTAGATATTTTGGGATGAAACTATCCTTGTAACCAAGTCCAAGTATCTAGTCCAAGCTCAACCAAGCCTCAACTAAGCCACGTGGAGCTCTCCTATTGGTCCATGGAGGTAGACTAAGGGGGCAACTAGAGCTTCAACCGGATGACCTTTGGAGAGGAACTATATGCCATTTGGGAACTAGATGCTCAAAGCTTCATTGGGGAGGAACTAGAGGCGGTTGGGAGGGACAAATATCTCCTCCCAAACCGCCTCATATGCCTATAAATAGAGTGCCTCCCCTCCTTGAATCATCACCCCTCATCCTTCCCAAAAATCTCTCTAAGTGCTCTTGTTTGTTCTTGAAGCACTTCTCTCTTGTTCTTGAGTATTCCTGTTTGTACTTGAATACTCATACTTGTTCTTGAATAATACTCATGTTTGTTCTTGAGTATTTTCGTTCTTGAGTTATTCCTGTTTGTTCTTGAATAAGCTCTTTCTTTAGAAAACTCCTGTTTGTTCTTGAGTTTTCAGTCCCTTTCCTTACTTTTCCTGTACTTAGCTATGGTATCCTCCTCAATGGATATTCGTAGCTAAACCCTTCATTCAGTTGAAGGGGTGTGCTTGTATCATGCAAACGTTTTAGACCCTTCTCTTAGTGCCTCTTTGTGTTCAAAACTTGTTCTATGTGCCCTATATTATGTCAGAACGCTATTGGTTGAGTGGAGGTTCGAAAGAGCAAAGCTCTCCCATGGGTTCGTGAACCTTCGTGGTTAAGTGGAGGCTCGAAAGGGCACGGCTTAACTGTGGAGATCAACCTCTTTTAAACACCATTTGGTTGATCGGAAATGATTGATCAAATGGATGCACATAAGCTAAGATACTTCGAAAGGAGGAATTAGCCCAAATAGAACAAGTGTTCTAAATGATGTGGCAAGTCATGTGCTAGAAATAGCCTTGATACATCTTTGAACACTTAGTATGATCATTGGAGGTCGATGATAAACGGACTATGATACAAGGCCCCTAAAACTGAATCTTTCCTTTAATTAAAACATCAACTGCTTACTTTCAGTCCCATATCAACTGCTTACTTTCAGTCCATATCAACTGCTTACTTTCCGCAAGTCTTGTCCTTCAAGCAGTTACTTTCAGTCCCATATCAACTGCTTACTTTCCGCAAGTCTTGTCCTTCAAGCAGTTACTTTCCGCAAGTCTTGTCCTTCAAGCAGTTACTTTCCGCAAGTCTTGTCCTTCAAGCAGTTATTTTACGCAAGTCTTGTCCTTCAAGCACTTACTTTCAGTACTTTATTTTCAGTATTTACTTTTCAGTACTAAAACCACAACCAACGCCAATTGCACTTACATTTCTGTACAAATCCATGAAGAACTTCTATCCCCTAATTCCCTTGGGTTCGACCCCTACTTACCGCTTTACTACCCAATAGTTAAGTAGCGAGTGGTGGATTTATAAATTTATTTTGCACATTTGCCTAGTGACAAGGTATCTGTGTCAAAATTGGCGCCGTTGCCGGGGAATTAGTTAAATCAGATTAGTAGTTCTATTTCTTTTCATTTATCCACTATGTATGCATGGATGACTCAACATCTTCCTCAGTTTGGAGGTACAGTTGGAGAGGACCCTGTGATACATTGCCAACATTTTCACCATATCTGCCGCCACATGAAACCAGAAAATATAATGTTAGAAGAGTTTAAGTTGCAATGCTTTAAACTTACTCTAACTGACTTTGCTACAGTTTGGTATTACACTTCAATTGCTAGTTGTGCAGGATATTATGAGGACCTCCGCGCCCAATTCCTAAAAGAATTCTCCCCACCACTCCCGCAATATCGACAAGAGCCAAGACGAGAACCCGTATTCGATGAGTACTATGGGGACAACAACCTCCGAGAGCCTACTATGGGAGAACTGTCAGCACCAGATTTCAGAAATCAGCCATGGTGCATTTACGAGGGCCCTGAGCTAGAAAACATCGCCATCAACACATCAGTGGCCCATAATTTGCCCAAGTTCTCAGGAACTCCTGGAGAATCAGCAACAACTCATCTCCAACGCTTATATGGCCTTTACCAAAACCTAAAACCCAATGGCGTGAATGTAGACAACTTCAAGTTAAAAGCGTTCTACTTTTCCCTCGTTGACTCGGCGAACGACTGGTTCCTTTCATTGCCTTCGGGTAGCATCAGAACATGGGCTCAGATGCAAAAGAAATTTCTAGACAAACACTACCCAGCTGGAAGAGCAATGCAAGTAAGGAGGCAACTGCATGACATCAAGCAGGGGCCCGATGAAATCATGTACGATTACTTGGAAAAGTTCAACCGCCTGGAAAGAAGCTGCTGCACCCTTGGACTACCGGAGAAACTCATCATCGAGTACCTCATTGATGGATTGAGGCCCTTAGACAAAATGCTCCTAGATGCCTCAGCTGGAGGATCCATGATGAATCTATCACTGAGTGGGGTAAGAAATCTCATCACCAACGTTGCTGAAAATGCCCGATTTAGAGAAGAGACAACTCGGCAGGAAGAATTTTCCCGAACAAAGAATGTGGCAAGGGCTGAAACACCGATGAACTCTATGCCATAAGAGATGAAACAAATGAAGGAAATGATGATTTAGATCCTACGAAGGCAGCCAATTCAATTAAAGCCTTGCGAGTTTTGTAGTTCTACAGACCACAAGACTGACGCATGCCCAACGTTAAGAGTAGAAGAACAGGCAGAAGTAAATGCAGTGGTAGGATACCAAGGATACAACAACAACAATAGCAACGACAGAATCGGACCAAACCGACAGTATAATCAAGCGACCAACCCGAACTGGCAGAACGAAAACCATCCTCCAAGGGAGACACAACAAGCCGCACCGCAATTAGCTCAGTCGTTCTACCAACCTCCACACCGGCAGTACAACCAGAACGCCCCACCAGCAGGCCAGTACCAGCAAAGAGGACCAAATCAATACCCGACAGGTCAGTATCAGCAAAAGGGACCGAATCAGTACCAAGCCGGCCCGAGCAATCCGCAAGGACCAAACAAAACCCTTGATGATACAGTTAAGGGATCGTGGGCTCGATGCATCGATTCCAAGTCGAGACAAAGGGAGATATCTCGGACTTAAAGAAGCAAATGTCCCAGCTCGCCACCTCAATGTCCGCACTCACTAATGAACCTGGCCGACTACCTTCACAAACTATTCAAAATCCGAAGGAAAATGTTGATGACGTGACCCTTAGGAGTGGGAAAAAGCTTGTCGCCAAACCCATGGCGCAAGAGGAGGACAAAAGGCCCGAGGCTCTCGAAACTCTTGAGCAAGACACGACCGAGAAAAATGAGGACGCGACTGTAGGAGAAGGGAACGCGTCTGAGGAACGTAGGCCTGACCCGGTACCAGCAGTCAGCCCGGTTTCAGCGTCCGAAAAGCAATAGGAATGCCCGGTGCCCAGAACCGAGACCTCCAAAATCAGCGCCGCGCTTCCATTTCCAGTGCCATCCCGAGTACCAAAACAACACGTTATGGATGAGGACGTGTTTGAGTTGTTCAGCAAGGTCGAAATCAATATCCCCCTCTTGGAAGCCATCAAGCAAATTCCTCGATACGCTAAGTTTTTAAAAGAGCTTTGTACCAACCGGAGGAGGAGTACTAGATATGATCAAGAGCTGATGAGTAGGAACGTATCGGCCGTCATGCAACGAAAAGTGCCCCCTAAATGTGGCGATCCAGGAACTTACACCATTCCGTGCACAATTGGCAACATCCGGATCGAGAACTGCATGCTAGACCTTGGAGCTTCAATCAATGTCCTTCCATTTTCACTCTATTCATGCCTCAGGATTGGACCCCTAGAACCCACCGGTCTCACTATCCAGCTGGCAGACCGATCTTGTAAACAGCCTGAGGGCAAAATAGAAGACGTCCTGGTTCAAGTAGGAGAATTGGTGTTTCCAGCGGACTTCTACGTCTTAAAAATGGAGAATGGCGGTCCTACAGACCATGCACCCATTCTTCTCAGCCGTCCATTTCTCAAAACATCAAAAATGAAGATAGACTGTGGAAGTGGGATGCTCTCAATGGAAGTAGAAGGAGAGGTCTTCAGCTTCGACATATTCAGAACAATGAAGCATCCCATGGAATTCAAGAAAGTGCACGCTCTCGACACTATGGACGACCTGGTCCAAGAAGTTCAACCAGAACCAAGAGCAGATCCCTTAGAAGCCATACTCTATGGAGCCGAAAGCTCATATGAGTTGACTGAAGACTTGCATGAAACGCTAGCCCACTTAACAATCTTGGAACCTCTCACACCAGGATATGAAGTCAACGAGGTAAAGTTATTCAAATCCAATACCTTTCTGCCCTCAGTAATGCAAGCTCCCCAAATAGAATTAAAACCCCTGCCCGGACATCTGAAGTACGCATTCCTGGGAGATAATGACACTCTCCCTGTAATCATCAAGAGTGGCTTGGAAGCAGGACAGGAACGTAGTTTGATAAAAGTGCTAAGAGAACACAAGTTGGCTATTGGATGGACTCTAGCCGACTTGAGAGGAATAAGCCCGGTGGTATGCATGCATCCCATCCTACTAGAGGATGGAGCTAAGTGACAGGCGTCGTCGGTACCTGCAAATTTGAATTTATATTTTTCCTTACTCTTGGCTATGGGTTAGTACAGCGGCAAGCAAGGGTCGAACCCTAGGGAGCTAGATGGTTACTTGTTGTTCTGCAAACAAAGGCAATTGGGGTTTGTGAGTGATTTGGAAACAAGTGCAAAAGAGTAATAAGCGAAAAGGTAATCAATCAGAGAGGAACATTCGGTCTAGGGTTTTCTATGTGACATGTTTATCATAGATTTCTAATGATCAAATCTTATGTTTCTAATTGTGGTTGTTCCGACAAAGGTAACTCCCCAAGTATCCCGACAAAGGTGATACGCCACAATCTAATCCGACAAAGGTTTTAGACTTCTAGTTCTTCCCTAACTTAATAATCCGACAAAGGTATTACTAAGGATAGGTGTTACGATTTACCTTTACGACAAAGTTTCCAGTAGATATTAACGGTAAGAAGTAATTGTTTGGTTAAGCTTTGCGACAAAGCTTCCACTCAACCTCACAAATTAATTCATAGGATAAAGAACAAGAACTAGAGCAACATAAAAATGCATTAAGAACGGAAATCTCAAAACGTAGTCACAACATATAAAACCCTAAACCGAAATAGAAATTTAACTACTCATAATTATAAACATAAACATAAATAAAAAGAAGTACAGAACTCTAATGTAGAGAGAAGTGTGTTTGATGTTGTGAAGGATGATGAATTGTGTGTGGAATGTCCCAATTTATAGAGCTCAGCCCCTCTCCTTCTTCAAGTTAGACGCTCCCCTTGTGGTCTTTTGCCCAATTGTTCCATCCCACTAGTGCCACTACCCAAGATTCCTTCTCTTTATCCTTGCATGTGGAGGCATTAGTGTCACTCTTGCCATGTGAGCTCCACTTGAATGTGAACTTCACTTGAATGTGGCCTCATGGACTCCATATGGACGTGACTTTTGGATATGAATAAGGAAATGAATCCCACTTGGTACCTTTTGGCACATGTTTGTGTTTTCTGGTAGCTTTCCTTTGACATGGTGGGATTATTCACCTTTCCACCTATTTGGAATATTCTAAGACTATCTGTCGAGCCAGAATTTTGATTTGAATAGTTTTGCTCGACGAAGTCCTTAAATTGCATAATCTGTGCGCCAGGGTCCTGCCGGAAATGAGCCGAAATGGCTTGGCATGAGCCAACAGCCAATCTGTTCGGGCGTTTTGCTTGGGATTGAGTTTGTGCAAGTTATTGGGCATTTAAAACAACTTGGTCGAGCCAGATTCCCTAGTTGATGATTTTGGTTCGAGGATTCTCGCATCGACTTGAATCTGTGCACGCAGGGCCCTGACGGGGCCTGGGACGCGGCTTGGAATTGGGCCAACGGACAATCGGCCTCAGCTTTCATCTTGGTTTTCCGACATTGTCCACCTTATTTTCCATTTGGATCATTTTGGTCGAGTTGGATTTGTCATCGGAGTCCGTTTGGTCGAGCGACTTGATTTCAGCGTTGAACTGCTCGGCCGGGGCTTCGGACACTGTTCGGGCATTGCTTGGGCGAAAGATGCCTTGTGATGTTTTTGGCTTGAAATGCCATCCACTAAGGTAGGGCACTCGTCTGTCTTGTGATATGTAGCTTCACAAAAGTCGCATGGCTTAGTCTGGACTGGTTGCCTCCTGATTACATGCTGCATCATGTCCTTAAGCTCCTTGATCTGTTCGGCCATGGCACTGGCTGAGGGTTCAACTTTTGACACGTTTCTTGTTCGGGCATACTCGTCCTCTCTCGTAGATTCATCCTGGAACCGCTCACTTTCTGCCACTTCTTGTATCTTCTGTCGGACTCTGGCTGGGGTCAGGTTCATGAGGTTGCCTCCAGCTGAGGCCTCTAGTAGTTTCCTATCCAGTCTGCGAAGTCCATCTAGCATATACTCGACGACTAATTTCTCTGGGAGCTCAAGGTTGCAGCAGCTCTTCTCCAAGGCATTGAATTTTTCCACGTACTCGTACATGTTCTCGTTTGGGCCTTGCTTGAGCTCTTGCAACTGTCTCCGGACTTGCATTGTACGCCCTGCTGGATAGTACTTGCTGACGAACTGCCTCTGCATCTGCTCCCATGTGTATATACTACCAGAGGGCAAGGATAAGAACCAATCTGTAGCAGCGTCTGTAAGTGAGAAGTAGAATGCCTTCAGTTTGAATTCATCGACGTCGACTCCGTATGGCTTTAGGTTCAAGCATATCTCGTGATAGCGTGTCAGGTGAGATGTGGCCGACTCTCCCTTGGTTCCAGAGAACTTGGGCAGATGATGAACGACTGAGGTGCTGACTGTAATAGCGGCGAGGTCTGGTCCTTCGTAAATGCACCATGACTGGTCCTTGAAGTTTGGGACCGAGAGCTCGCCCATTGTAGGTCCTTCATTTTCGTTCTCCTCATCATCATCTCTAACTACTGGCTGGCGTGGAGGTCTCTGAGGCGGTGGGTATGGTTGTTGTGGAAGGTATGGTAGTGGTGGGTATTGTGGTGGATATTGTGGGTAGGGCGGTTGTGGATACTGTGGATATGGAGGTGGTGGGTACTGTTGATATGGGGGTGGATATTGTGGGTATTGCTGGTACGGTTGTGGTTGGATTGGTTGTTGTTGAAATTGTCCCGGGATAGCCCCCCGGATCTCTGCATTCTGGACCATCGGTCCCTGTTGTTGTGGCAGCACTCCTTCTCTGTTTCGGATAGCCTGTTCTACTTCTTCATTGTGAATATTGCCACCAACTACACTGCCTGCGTGAGACATGTTACGAGAATAGCAAGCACCGAATATCAAGCGCCGAATAACAAGAACAGACTAGCAACAAAGGGTCCCCAGGAGATTGGAGGAGTCACAGCGGTCTCACTTAAAACCCAATCTCCTTAGACTCGTAAGTCTTGGTGACAGAACCCTCTAAAAGCTAGAAATTGAAATCGAAATAATCGGAAATCGGAAAACAAGGCAGTTGAAAATAACGAACTAGGAGAATTCACCGAATAGCAAGAAATACGAAATAAACTTTCCCAAAAAAAAGAAAAAAAAAGAAAAGAAATAAACAAAAAATTGTAAGAACAAAATTCACCGTGCGTAGCTCCCCGGCAACGGCGCCAAAATTTGACAGGCGTCGTCGGTACCTGCAAATTTGAATTTATATTTTTCCTTACTCTTGGCTATGGGTTAGTACAACGGCAAGCAAGGGTCGAACCCTAGGGAGCTAGATGGTTACTTGTTGTTCTGCAAACAAAGGCAATTGGGGTTTGTGAGTGATTTGGAAACAAGTGCAAAAGAGTAATAAGCGAAAAGGTAATCAATCAGAGAGGAACATTCGGTCTAGGGTTTTCTCTTGTGACATGTTTATCATAGATTTCTAATGATCAAATCTTATGCTTCTAAGTGTGGTTGTTCCGACAAAGGTAACTCCCCAAGTATCCCGACAAAGCTGATACGCCACAATCTAATCCGACAAAGGTGTTAGACTTCTAGTTCTTCCCTAACTTAATAATCCGACAAAGGTATTACTAAGGATAGGTGTTACGATTTACCTTTACGACAAAGTTTCCAGTAGATATTAACGGTAAGAAGTAATTGTTTGGTTAAGCTTTGCGACAAAGCTTCCACTTAACCTCACAAATTAATTCATAAGGTAAAGAACAAGAACTAGATAAACATAAAAATGCATTAAGAACGGAAATCTCAAAACGTAGTCACAACATATAAAATCCTAAACCGAAATAGAAATTTAACTACTCATAATTATAAACATAAACATAAATAAAAAGAAGTACAAAACTCTAATGTAGAGAGAAGTGTGTTTGATGTTGTGAAGGATGATGAATTGTGTGTGGAATGTCCCAATTTATAGAGCTCAGCCCCTCTCCTTCTTCAAGTTAGACGCTCCCCTTGTGGTCTTTTGCCCAATTGTTTACTCCATCCCACTAGTGCCACTACCCAAGATTCCTTCTCTTTATCCTTGCATGTGGAGGCATTAGTGTCACTCTTGCCATGTGAGCTCCACTTGAATGTGAACTTCACTTGAATGTGGCCTCATGGACTTTATATGGACGTGGCTTTTGGATATGAATAAGGAAATGAATCCCACTTGGTACCTTTTGGCACATGTTTGTGTTTTCTGGTAGCTTTCCTTTGACATGGTGGGATTATTCACCTTTCCACCTATTTTGAATATTCTAAGACTATCTGTCGAGCCAGAATTTTGATTTGAATAGTTTTGCTCGATGAAGTCCTTAAATTGCATAATCTGTGCGCCAGGGTCCTGCCGGAAATGAGCCGAAATGGCTTGGCATGAGCCAACAGCCAATCTGTTCGGGCGTTTTGCTTGGGATTGAGTTTGTGCAAGTTATTGGGCATTTAAAACAACTTGGTCGAGCCAGATTCCCTAGTTGATGACTTTGGTTCTAGGATTCTCGCATCGACTTGAATCGGTGCACGCAGGGCCCTGACGGGGCCTGGGACGCGGCTTGGAATTGGGCCAACGGACAATCGGCCTCAGCTTTCGTCTTGGTTTTCCGACATTGTCCACCTTATTTTCCATTTGGATCATTTTGGTCGAGTCGGATTTGTCATCGGAGTCCGTTTGGTCGAGCGACTTGATTTCAGCGTTGAACTGCTCGGCCGGGGCTTCGGACACTGTTCGGGCATTGCTTGGGCGAAAGATGCCTTGTGATGTTTTTGGCTTGAATTGCCATCTTTTAAGCCCGATTCCTCTTTAGACTCCAAAAGTGCCTGAAATGCAAAACGACATTAACAAGCAAATGTTCGTATGACCAAGTGTCGTATTTGGTGGGAATTGTTGACTCGATGAGTCGTATAAATACGGCTCATCACTAAGCCATCAAGAGAACCTCAGCGACGACTCAACCCGATCATGATGGAAATCATCCAGAAAGAAATACAGAAGCTACTGGATGTGGACGTTATCTATCCCATCTCGGATAGCCAGTGGGTGAGTCCTGTTCATGTGGTCCCGAAGAAAGGTGGGATCACAGTTGAGGAAGATGCCGAAGGAAAAATGGTGACCACAAGGGTCAAGAACGGCTGGAGAATGTGCATCGACTACAGAAAATTAAACGCCGTCACAAGAAAAGACCATTTCCCTCTACCATTCATCGATCAAATGTTAGACCGACTGGCAGGCAAGCAATACTTTTGCTTCCTGGACGGGTTCTCAGGCTACAATCAAATCCCCATAGCACCTGAGGACCAAGAAAAGACTACATTCACCTGCCCATTCGGCACATTCGCCTTCAGAAGAATGTCGTTCGGGCTATGCAATGCTCCGGGGACTTTTCAAAGGGTAGTGACCAGCATTTTCTCAGACATGATTGGAGAATTCATCGAGGTCTTTATGGACGATTTCACCATCTATGGAGACACATTTGACGCATGCCTAAGCAACTTGAGCACGGTTTTGGCGCGATGTGTGTCAATGAACTAAGTGCTCAATTACGAGAAATGCCACTTCATGGTAACACACGGAATAGTCTTGGGACATATCGTCTCACAAGAAGGCATGGAAGTGGACAAAGCAAAGATCGACCTGATCCTGACTCTACCATACCCATCCACAGTCCGAGACATCCAATCATTCCTCGGCCATTGATGGACCCAAATTATACGAATCATAAACACCGTAAAACCCCCTTAATTAGACTGTTGGTCTATTTAACTTTTGCTTGTTAGCACCGATATATTTATACAGGGTATTTTGGCGCTTAGAGAGAAAACACGCTAAGGAGAGGATTTTACGCTGAAAAGATATTAAGAGTTATTCCAAGGTCAAGATCAGACGCCGACTGAAGAAATCTCAAGGATCCTGACATGGAATCACTCCAAACAAATCAAACCGGAGAGGAATTTGCATTAAAGACTCAACCGACCGGGTGGGAAAATGCCTCGAAAACCACCCGACCGGTTGGAGCAGTCCAGTGCCCAGCGTCCAGCGCGCCTGCCGAGCTATTCAAGTCCAAATTCAAGTTGCCCGAGCAAATCATCTCATTTGACAATTCCGCCTTGACCAAAGTGTTTAAAATGGAAAATAAGGTGGAAGTTGTCGAGACTCCAAAGAGAATGCTCGAGCAGATTGTCAGTTGGCCCAATGCAAAGGCAAAGGCACCGCGCACATTGGCACCTAAACCAAGTCGCTCGACCCAACGGATGAATCTGGAGATTCTGGCTTGAACAAGATGCTTGGAATGCCCAACAAGTCGGACAATCTCACTTCCTAGACAAAACGCTCGAGTAGATTGGCAGATTAGCCAAATTCCAAGTAAAGGCCGCGCGCATAGGCACCAAGACCAAGTTGCTCGACCAAACCAACGAATTTGGAAAATCTGGCTCGACCATTAGTCTTAGAATCACTTGGCCATTCAAAATCAACTATCAAAGTGCACGTTTGGACAAGTTGACCGGCCACCACCCTTGGAGGTGGCAAATGGAGGAGCTCCTCCCTCAAAACCACCTGCTACCGGCGGCTCCACCACCCATGACCGGCGGCTCCTCCTCCCCACAGGTGGCGCCTCCTCCTTGCTCCTCCCTTCTCCTCCCTTGGATCAAAAGACACTTGCCCCTCATCTCCACCCTCCATTCTCCTCCCCTTAGCCTATAAATACAACCCCAAACCTCATTTGTAAAACATCCAAAAATTGTAATTCACTTCTCTCTCTAAGTTTTGTAAGTGTGGTTTTGGAAATAAAGCTTGCTTCCTTGGCGCTTCAACGGTTGTAAGTCTTTCTTTGTATTTAATTTACTATTTTTATAATGTTTAGCGCGATAAATAGTAGCTAAACTAGTCGTTCGGTAGAAGGGGCGGACTTGTTTTATAAAATGTTTTAGACTATTTTAGTGTTTATTCTCTGTATTCAAGTGCCATATATTAGATCAGAACTTCCATGGTTGAGTGGATGCTTGAAATGGCAAAGCTCTTCTGTGGTAGTTCGTAAACATACTCGGATAAGTGGATGCTTGAAATGGCAAAGCTTATCTGAGGAGTTTGATCTCTCTCAAACACCATTTTGGGTAAATCGGAAAAGACAACCCAAAATGGATGCACATAGGTTAGCATATCCTGAAAGGGGTATTGGCGCTAGTCTAAATAGAACAAGGGTTTACGTTTTTTTGCAAAAGATTAGACAGTGTTGCAAGTCGAGTGCTTGAAATGGCCTTGATTCACTTTCAAACACTTTTGCAAAAGACTAGACAGTGTGGCAAATCGAGCGCCGGAAAAGGCCTTGATGCACGGTTGAATACTTAGAAGACTCACTAAGGGTCAATGATAAACAGGATATAATACAAGGCCCCTGAAACCGAACACTTTCTTTTAATTGTAATAATTATCAGTTACTTTCCAGTACTAAAACCAACCAACCAACCAATCAATCACTTAGCTGGTAGCTTTAAAACCAACCAATCCCAAAATTGTCCAACGTAAAGAACAATTATCCCCCTAATTCCTTTGGGTTCGACCCCTACTTACCACTTACTACCCAGTAGTTAAGTCGCGAGTAGCGGACTTATAAATTTATTTGTACAAATCGCTTCGACGACAAGCGGTCTGTCAAATTGGCACCGTTGCCGGGGAATTAGCCATCGGATAAGTTCTTTAAATCAATACGCGCTCGAAACAACCATGTCTCGCGAAGAAAGTCATCATGACTACCAGGATGACGACGAGATAAACCTGTACGATCGAAACAATGAGGAGCCACTTCCATTTATGGATGATCCGGAGCAACTCATTCGCAGCAGACGAGCTCGTGATAGGGAAGCCATCAGAAGAAACCAAGAACCACCCCCACAACCTAGACAAGTGCCAAGACGAGAACCCGCTTTCGATGACTACTACGGAGATAACAACAACTACCGTGAACCTACATTGAGAGAGCTCTCGGCACCAGATTTCAGAGTTCAGCCGTGGTGTATCTATGAAGGCCCGGAGCTAGAAAACATCGTCATCAACACTTCAGTGGCCCACAACTTGCCAAAATTCTCAGAAACTCGCGGAGAATCAGCAATGACTCATCTCCAGCGCTTACATGGGATTTGCCAAAACCTCAAACCAAATGGCGTAAACGTAGACGACTTTAAGTTAAAGGCGTTCTATTTTTCCCTCATTGACGAGGCAAACGACTGGTTCCTTTCATTGCCTTCCGGAAGCATCAGAACATGGGCTCAGATGCAGAAAAAGTTCTTAGACAAATATTACCCAGCAGGAAGAGCAATGCAAGTAAGAAGGCAACTGCAGGACATCAGGCAAGGACCCAACGAAACCATGTACGATTACCTGGAAAAATTCAACCGCCTGGAGAAAAGCTGCTGTACCCTTGGACTGCCTGAGAAACTCACCGTCGAGTATCTCATTAACGGATTAAGACCCTTAGACAAAATGCTCCTGGATGCCTCAGCTGGAGGGTCCATGATGAATCTATCATTAAGTGGGATAAGGGATCTTATCACCAATTTTGCTGAGAATGCCCGATTCAGAGAAGAGACAACTCAGCAGGAAGAATTCTCCCGGACAAAAAATGTGGCAAAAGCGGAAACGTCGATGAGCTCTATGCCTGAAGAGATGAAGCAGCTGAAGGAGATGATGATTCAGATTCTACGAAGGCAGCCAGTTCTGATAAAACCTTGCGAGTTCTGTGGTTCTGCAGACCACAAAACTGACGCATGTCCAACATTAATAGAAGAGGAGCCGGCAGAAGTGAATGCAGTTGGAGGATACCAGGGATACAACAACAACAATAATGACAGAGCCGGACAAAACAGACAGTATGGTCAAGCAACCAACCCGAGCTGGCGTAACAATAACTATGCTCAGAAAGACGCACAACCAGCTGTCCCTCAACTAGCTCAGTCATTTTGCCAACCCACCCACTGGCAGTATAACCAGAATGCTCCATCAGCAGGCCAATATCAGCAAAGAGGACCAAATCAGTACCAAACCGGCCCGCATAATCAGCAAGAACCAACCAAGTCGCTTGATGACACTATGAAGGAGCTCGCAGGAAGCATTAGTCAATTGGGTACTTCGCTACACCAATACCAAGCAAAAACTGACGGGGCAATTTCAGAATTAACCAAACAAATGTCCCAGCTCGCCACGACAATATCAACATTCACTAATGAACCTGGCAGACTCCCTTCACAAACCATCCAAAACCCAAAGGCGAATCTTAGCATGATAAAAAGGTCAAACGAAAAGGCGACGCTAGGAGAAGTTGCACAACCCCCAACTTACAAATTTACGAACAAGCACTTCACGCGTAGGCATCGTCCTGATTGGAATCAAGAGGAAGACCGACCCAATGATGGCAAAACATGGGCCACGCATGCTGACAATGGACGGTATGCATTCACCGTTTGCATAACACCACCGCCAATTATACACTCCGACGTACCAGCATCTGGATGGGATGACACTGACAATTTAAGGAGTGGGCAGAGTAACCCGACAATTACAAAAGCCCTCACTTCAGATCATGAGTCACAACCGGAAAGAGATAAAGACCCTGGGGCTTTCACAGTCACCTGCGGTATTGGTGAAACTCAGATTCATAAGTGCTTGGTCGATCTTGGAGCTGCTGTCAACGCCATGCCCTCCTCCTTATATTACTTATTAGGACTTGGTCCATTGAAGCCACCCAGGACAAATATCGAGCTAGGAGATAAATCATGCATCCGTCCAATTGGAGTGCTGGAAGACGTAATACTCCATGTGGGAGAGCTCGTCGTTGCTGCAGACTTCTATGTAATACAAACGGGAGAGACCAGCGAAGACGACCCTCCAACAATAATCTTGGGACGACCATTCCTCTACGCTACTAAGGCAAGGATCGATGTGGGCAAGGGCTCATTATCACTTAAGTTCGGCGGCAAAATTGCATATTTCTACATTGACAATAGCCGCACGGATGCGAAGAAACCGCCGGATATAATACATATCTCAGATCGCGGTATGCAGATTTCCGACCTGCCAAAAGAGACTGAAAAAGTAACAAGACCAGCAGCTATGGTCAAAATTCCTTCACATTCTCAGAAGCAATGGAGAGAAAAAGTACCAAAACCATGGGGTTCTAACACGCACAAGAAATCGGGTAAAGGCAAGGCAAAAAGCAACACAGGAACGGTGGCAAAATTCGACCTGAGCCACCCATGGGACCCCAACCAGTAATCCACAAATAAGGTATCGTCGAGCCAACGACGTTAAACAAGTGCACTGGTCGGGAGGTAACCCGACACTATCTTACTTTCTGTCATTTAAATTCTGTCATTTAATTTTCTGTCTTAGTCATTCTCACATATATATATTAGCTTGCATGACTTTTGAACTAAGGCACGCCTTCGTTCAAAAGTGTGGGGTGAGAACCACCATTGTATATAAATAACATGCTTGCTGTTTTCTTTTTTAGTAATAGTAGCTTTTTGAAAATATGAACTTAAGAATGTGAAAAAGATAGACCGAAATTCATGCATTTACCTTGTGAAAATTCAACTATCTAAAAACTTAGAACGTAACTTTTCATTTGTCCTTTGTGCTGAGATTAACTAGGGATGTGGAGTTGACATAAATCGCCTAGAAAGGCTTGGGAAGCAATCAAAGGATCAGATCAAACTATATGGTTTTCGAAGTCAGTGGAGGCTGCACTTCGGGTTTCAGTGAAGATTGAAGTCATCTCCGCCATGCAGTGTTTATGCAAAAAGAAAAGAAAAGGCGAGGACGGGAATCAGACCGTCCTCTCTCTAGTTAAAGTAGCCGAGAAAATAGATGAGCGACCCTCATCTTGACCCGCGCAAAACAACAACGATGAGAGGAGCGGGGAGGTATTTCCATAGGCTAGCGGGCGATGATTGGACCTCCCAAAAAGGCTTGAGAAAATGGACTAGCAAAGCCACAAAAAGGCAAAAAGCTCGAAGAAGCAAATCAAGAGGCCAAAGGCCCAACATTGTGAAGGTTTTAACCGAACAAAAAAGTGAAGTACTCAAAAAAGTCAAATCAAAGGCCAAAGGCCGATTCACTACAAAAGCAGTCCCTCGCCAAAAGAAAAAAAAATCAAAGTACTCAAACCAGTGAAACCCGAACCAAATCACGTGCTAGAGAAAGCTACAAGGAAACCATATAGTGCGAGACGGTCCCGAAGTTGCAGTCCAAGAACCTGAAAAGGGCTATCTCCCGAGACATTCGGAACAATTTGCCTCTCGGCACGGAGGTACAAGTATTAAGTTTCTTCTATTTATTTACACAGTTCAATTTGGTAATAAGTAAGTAATGCATGAATTAGGATAAATCGAGTCCCACAGTCTAATTTTCATATAATCCAAAACCAAACTTAGAATGCCGCCCTTTAATAGCATTGTTCGGGACGAACAACTAAAAGTGTGGGGTGATATGATGGACCCAAATTATACGAATCATAAACACCGTAAAACCCCCTTAATTAGACTGTTGGTCTATTTAACTTTTGCTTGTTAGCACCGATATATTTCTACAGGGTATTTTGGCGCTTAGAGAGAAAACACGCTAAGGAGAGGATTTTACGCTGAAAAGATATTAAGAGTTATTCCAAGGTCAAGATCAGACGCCGACTGAAGAAATCTCAAGGATCCTGACATGGAATCACTCCAAACAAATCAAACCGGAGAGGAATTTGCATTAAAGACTCAACCGACCGGGTGGAAAAATGCCTTGAAAACCACCCGACCGGTTGGAGCAGTCCAGTGCCCAGCGTCCAGCGCGCCTGCCGAGCTATTCAAGTCCAAATTCAAGTTGCCCGAGCAAATCATCTCATTTGACAATTCCGCCTCGACCAAAGTGTTTAAAATGGAAAATAAGGTGGAAGTTGTCGAGACTCCAAAGAGAATGCTCGAGCAGATTGTCAGTTGGCCCAATGCAAAGGCAAAGGCACCGCGCACATTGGCACCTAAACCAAGTCGCTCGACCCAACGGATGAATCTGGAGATTCTGGCTCGACCAAGATGCTTGGAATGCCCAACAAGTCGGACAATCTCGCTTCCTAGACAAAACGCTCGAGTAGATTGGCAGATTCGCCAAATTCCAAGTAAAGGCCGCGCGCATAGGCACCAAGACCAAGTTGCTCGACCAAACCAACGAATTTGGACAATCTGCCTCGACCATTAGTCTTAGAATCACTTGGCCATTCAAAATCAACTATCAAAGTGCACGTTTGGACAAGTTGACCGGCCACCACCCTTGGAGGTGGCAAATGGAGGAGCTCCTCCCTCAAAACCACCTGCTACCGGCGGCTCCACCACCCATACCGGCGGCTCCTCCTCCCCACAGGTGGCGCCTCCTCCTTGCTCCTCCCTTCTCCTCCCTTGGATCAAAAGACACTTGCCCCTCATCTCCACCCTCCATTCTCCTCCCCTTAGCCTATAAATACAACCCCAAACCTCATTTGTAAAACATCCAAAAATTGTAATTCACTTCTCTCTCTAAGTTTTGTAAGTGTGGTTTTGGAAATAAAGCTTGCTTCCTTGGCGCTTCAACGGTTGTAAGTCTTTCTTTGTATTTAATTTACTGTTTTTATAATGTTTAGCGCGATAAATAGTAGCTAAACTAGTCGTTCGGTAGAAGGGGCGGACTTGTATTATAAAATGTTTTAGACTATTTTAGTGTTTATTCTCTGTATTCAAAACTTGTTCTATGTGCCATATATTAGATCAGAACTTCCATGGTTGAGTGGATGCTTGAAATGGCAAAGCTCTTCTGTGGTAGTTCGTAAACATACTCGGATAAGTGGATGCTTGAAATGGCAAAGCTTATCTGAGGAGTTTGATCTCTCTCAAACACCATTTTGGGTAAATCGGAAAAGACAACCCAAAATGGATGCACATAGGTTAGCATATCCTGAAAGGGGTATTGGCGCTAGTCTAAATAGAACAAGGGTTTACGTTTTTTTGCAAAAGATTAGACAATGTTACAAGTCGAGTGCTTGAAATGGCCTTGATTCACTTTCAAACACTTTTGCAAAAGACTAGACAGTGTGGCAAATCGAGCGCCGGAAAAGGCCTTGATGCACGGTTGAATACTTAGAAGACTCACTAAGGGTCAATGATAAACTGGATATAATACAAGGCCCCTGAAACCGAACACTTTCTTTTAATTGTAATAATTATCAGTTACTTTCCAGTACTAAAACCAACCAACCAACCAATCAATCACTTAGCTGGTAGCTTTAAAACCAACCAATCCCAAAATTGTCCAACGTAAAGAACAATTATCCCCCTAATTCCTTTGGGTTCGACCCCTACTTACCACTTACTACCCAGTAGTTAAGTCGCGAGTAGCGGACTTATAAATTTATTTGTACAAATCGCTTCGACGACAAGCGGTCTGTCAGCCATGCTGGGTTCTATCGACGATTCATCAAAGACTTCTCCAAAAAGGCGTTGCCTTTAACCACTCTTCTCCAAAAAGAAGTCCCTTTTGAATTCACCAATGCATGCAAGGAGGCCTTTGATCTGAAGAAAGCCCTCACTAGCACACCCATCATCCAAACTCCGGATTGGGGAAAACCATTTGAAATCATGTGCGACGCAAGCCATTTTGCTGTAGGGGCAGTTCTCGGCCAAAAGTTTGATAAGAAGGCGGTAGTGATCCACTACGCCTCAAGAACCCTAGATTCAGCCCAACGAAACTACTCCACCACCGAGAAGGAACTCCTGGCAGTGGTATTCGCCCTAGAAAAGTTCAGATCTTATTTGCTTGGAGCAAAAGTGATAGTCTTCTCTGACCATGCTGCCATCCGATACCTAATGAAGAAAAAGGAGGCCAAGCCAAGGCTAATTCGGTGGATCTTGCTACTGCGAGAATTCGATGTGGAGATAAGGGACAAAAAGGGGATTGAGAATACTGTGGCCGACCATCTAAGCAGAATTGTCCGAAAGGAAGAAGAGGGGCACATAACCGAGACATTTCCAGACGAACACCTCTATGCAGTCTCTACCAAGGTTCCGTGGTATGCCTCAATCGTCAATTACCTTGTAGGAGGTACATTTCCTCCTTTTACTAAAGCACAATGCATGAAACTTAGGCATGATGCTAGACGTTACTTATGGGATGATCCTTATTTGTGGAAAATAGGAGCAGATCAAATACTTAGGAGATGCATCCTCGATAATGAAATAGCTTCTGTTATTAGCTTTTGCCATGAGTTTGCATGTGGAGGACACTTCGGGCCTAGGAGAATCGCTAGGAAAATCCTAGATAGCGGCTTCTTTTGGCCGAGTATATTTAGAGATGCCTATGAGAAGTGTAAGAAATGTGATAGGTGCCAAAGAGTAGGAAATGTGTCAGCTAGAAATGAGATGCCTATTATCTTTTTGAAAATATGAACTTGAGAATGTGAAAAAGATAGATCATAATTCATGCATTTACCTTGTGAAATCTCAACTGTATAAAACTTAGGATGTAACTTCTTAATTGTCCCTTTGTGCTGAGATATACAGGGGATGTGGAGTTGACATAAAATGCCCTAGAGAGGCTTGGAAAGCACTCGAAGGACCGGATTTAGCTATGTGGTTTACGAAGTCAGTGGAGGCTGCACTTCGGGTTTCATTGGATTCAGAATCATCTCCGCCATGCAGCGTTTATGCAAGAGGCGGGACGGGAATCAAACCGTCCTATCTCTAGTCCAAGTAGCCGAGAAAATAGATGAGCGACCCTCATCTTGACCCGCGCGAAACGACGAGGATGAGAAAGAGCGGGGAGGTATTTCCATATGCTCTCGGGCGATGATTGGACCTCCCAAAAGATTGAGGAAATGGACAAGCAAATCACAAAGAAGCAAAGCTCGAAGAAGCAAATCAAAGGCCAAAGGCCAAATTCTGTGAAGGTTTTAACCGAAACAAAAGTGAAGAAGCTCCAATTCAAAATCGAAGGCCAAAGACCAAATCACTTCAAAAGCTGTCCCTCATTAAAAGGAAATCAAAAGAGCTCAGATCATTGAAACCCGAACCAAATCATGTGCTAGAAAAAGCTACAAGATAACCATATAGCGCGAATCGGTCCCGAGAATGCAGTCCAAGAAGCCTAAAAAGGGCTATCTCCAAAATCATCCGAATTAAATTGCATCTCGGCTCGAAGGTACAAGTATCAAGTTTCTTCTATTTATTTACGCGGTTTATTTTGGTAACAAGTAAGTATTGCATGAATAGGATAAATCTAGTCCACTTTCTCACTTTCGTATTTAGAACTTTAGCATGAAGTATGAGTACATCTTTCGAATAGCATTGTTCGGGACGAACAACTAAAAGTGTGGGGTGATCTGATGGACCATATTTATATGATTCATTAAGACAGTTAAACCCACCAAATTAGACGCTTTGTCTATTTAACTTTTGCTTGTTAGTTCCACTTTTGTTCTACAGGCTATTTTGAGGTTTATAGAAGAAACGAGCTAAAAAGGGGATTTTACGCCAAAAACATCACATTGGAGACTCAGCCGACCGGCCGAAGCAGTTCCAGGGCCCCAGCCGAGCTGACCAAACACTCAATTCAAGTTGCTCGAGCAAAACAACTAATCTGACAATTCCACCTCGACCAAAATGTTCCAAATGGAAAATAAGGTGGAAGATGTCGAAACTCCAAGGCAAACGCCCATGCCGATTGACAGATGGCCCACATCCAAGTCCAAACCAAAGGTCTCGCGCGCACAAGCACCAAAACCAAGTTGCTCGACCAAACCATGGAATCTGGAAAATCTGGCTCGACCAAAGTGTTTAAAATATCAAATGGCTCGGTGAATCTCAAATTCCAGACAAAGCGCCCGAGTGAATTCATCCATGGCCGAGAAAACCAAGTCCTGCGCCCAAGACCAGCGCCCGAGACCAGCATCCGAGGCCTGCGCCCACAATGAACTTCAAACCGAGCCACGACAAGGTTCCGGCCATATTCCAGCAAATCCATCTCGACCATTAGTCTTAAAAGCACTTGGCCATTCCAAATCAACTATCAAAGAGCCAAAGACCTCCGGTTAAGAATTCCGGCCAAACTCCGGCGAGCCACCACTTGAGCTCAGGTCGAGGGCATCCATGGACCAATCATGCTCCGGCCAAACTCCGGCGAAGACTAACTAAGTTTCCTAAAGATCCAACATTCCCGGTTGGTTTCTAACTAGTTTAGTCGGTAGATATTTTGGGATGAAACTATCCTTGTAACCAAGTCCAAGTATCTAGTCCAAGCTCAACCAAGCCTCAACTAAGCCACGTGGAGCTCTCCCATTGGTCCATGGAGGTCAGCTAAGGGGGCATTTAGAGCTTTAACCGGATGACCTTTGGAGAGGAACTATATGCCATTTGGGAACTAGATGCTCAAAGCTTCATTGGGGAGAAACTAGAGGCAGTTGGGAGGGACAAATATCTTCTCCCAAACCGCCTCATATGCCTATAAATAGAGTGCCTCCCCTCCTTGAATCATCACCCCTCATCCTTCCCAAAAATCTCTCTAAGTGCTCTTGTTTGTTCTTGAAGCACTTCTCTCTTGTTCTTGAGTATTCCTGTTTGTTCTTGAATACTCATACTTGTTCTTGAATAATACTCCTGTTTGTTCTTGAGTATTTTCGTTCTTGAGTTATTCCTGTTTGTTCTTGAATAAGCTCTTTCTTTAGAAAACTCCTGTTTGTTCTTGAGTTTTCAGTCCCTTTCCTTACTTTTCCTGTACTTAGCTATGGTATCCTCCTCAATGGATATTCGTAGCTAAACCCTTCATTCAGTTGAAGGGGTGTGCTTGTATCATGCAAACGTTTTAGACCCTTCTCTTAGTGCCTCTTTGTGTTCAAAACTTGTTCTATGTGCCCTATATTAGGTAGAAACGCTATTGGTTGAGTGGAGGCTCGAAAGAGAAAAGCTCTCCCATGGGTTCATGATCCTTCGTGGTTAAGTGGAGGCTCGAAAGGGCACAGCTTAACTGTGGAGATCAACCTCTTTTAAACACCATTTGGTTGATCGGAAATGATTGATCAAATGGATGCACATAAGCTAAGATACTTCGAAAGGAGGAATTAGCCCAAATAGAACGAGTGTTCTAAATGATGTGGCAATTCATGTGCTAGAAATAGCCTTGATACATCTTTGAACACTTAGTATGATCATTAGAGGTCGATGATAAACGGACTATGATACAAGGCCCCTAAAACTGAATCTTTCCTTTAATTAAAACATCAACTGCTTACTTTCAGTCCCATATCAACTGCTTACTTTCAGTCCCATATCAACTGCTTACTTTCCGCAAGTCTTGTCCTTCAAGCAGTTACTTTCAGTCCCATATCAACTGCTTACTTTCCACAAGTCTTGTCCTTCAAGCAGTTACTTTCCGCAAGTCTTGTCCTTCAAGCAGTTACTTTCCGCAAGTCTTGTCCTTCAAGCAGTTATTTTACGCAAGTTTTGTCCTTCAAGCACTTACTTTCAGTACTTTATTTTCAGTATTTACTTTTCAGTACTAAAACCACAACCAACCCCAATTGCACTTACATTTCTGTACAAATCCATGAAGAACTGCTATCCCCTAATTCCCTTGGGTTCGACCCCTACTTACCGCTTTACTACCCAATAGTTAAGTAGCGAGTAGTGGATTTATAAATTTATTTTGCACATTTGCCTCGCGACAAGGTATCTGTGTCAGTTACCGTTTCGGAAGATGACCAGGACCTTGTTCCTCTTGTCAATCTCAAAAGGACAAAGAAGGACAAGGAAAAGAAGAAGGTAGCATTTGCTAAATCTACAAAGGGGTCAGTTCAGAATGATGCTGAGGTGGGCATCGTGGCAGGGGGAGCTGCTCCAGCCAAGAAAAGGAAGCGTGATGCTGCGATTCCTGTCTCTTAGGATGCGAAGTTCCATCCCCAGAGTCTGATACTGTTCCAGTAGGTGTGGTCAAGAAAGGAGTTTGGTTTGTCAATCGTGATGCTGCTAAAAAATGGAGTTGTGTGCTGAAAAGGAAGATCATCCCTGAGAGGGTGATGGAGGAGTCTAGGTATAAAGGGAAGGAGGTGATTGAAGTGCTGAAACAATCTGATCTGTTCTGGACGTTGGACAGATGCAAACCCTTCGACGAACAGTTGGTTCGTGAGGCTATGGCAAACCTTCCCCCTCGGTTTGGGGTCATTGGAGAAGCAGAGTATGGTGTCTTCTTTGTCCGAGGAAGGCAGATCAAGCTTGACCCTCTCATAAATGTTTACTTCTCCTTGGATGATCCAGTTGCTGATGAAGAAGAATCAGACTTTGAAAAGGTGATAGAGACCATCACTGCAGGCTCAGTTCGGTGGAGGCCTGACACTGTGGTGCATACAGCTTATCTCTCCACGTTCTATTCCATGCTTTTCTTCATTTCGGTGTTCAACTGGAGACCCTCAACTCACCGTTCAACGGTAAACCGGGACATGGCCCAACTGATCTATCAGATAGGGAATAAGCTGAAGTTCAACCTGGGCAGAGTTATGTTCAAACAGATCGCTGATCATGCTACCTCTAAGAGAACTCTACACCAGATTTGCTTCCCACCTCTGATATATGAGTTGATCATCCATCAAGCTCCAGATTTGAAATCCTCGACTGACTATCTCTCAAAGGTACCCAGCAAGTTCATCGTTGACCACAAGCTGTATAAAGGCCGTCACGTGAACGATCTCAAGGAGGGGAACCAGCAAGGAAAAGATACTGGGGAGTCAAGTCGAGGGGGAATGATGAGCCGTATTTATACGACTCAGCGAGTCATCAAGTCTCACCAATTCCAACAATTTATCATACGAACAGTTACTTCTTAGTGTTGTTTCGTGTTTCAGGTGTTTTGGAAGCTGATGAGCCGTATTTATACGTCTCATCGAGTCATCAAATCCCACCAATTCCAGCAATTTATTATGCATACAGTGACTTCTTAGTGTTGTTTTTGCATTTCAGGTGATTTGGAAGCTCTAGGAGGAATCACACTTAAAAGATGGCATTTGGAGCCAAAAACATCACAAGGAGTTCTAGACCGTCTTTTACACAAGTTGAAGAACAAAGCCAGAGGAGCGTCGCGAACAGTATTTTTCGGCTCGTGAACAGTAATTCTGGCATGAACAGTGTTCGGGATGAACAGTATTTTCGGGTCGTGAACAGTGATTTTCGGGAAATTTCCCAATTTCGTCCTTGGCGGTTTAGAGGCTCCTAGAACCTCTTGGAAGAATCTGGAAGACTTGTTGGCCAAGTTAGCTTACAATCTAAGTTAACTTGCTCCCCAAGTTAGCTTACATACCAAGCAAACCGGATTTGGAAACAAACGAGATCAGGCATGGCCCATAATTAGACTATAAATAAGAGCTCTCCTCAGCCCTTCAAATCATCCCAAAAAACGTGGAGAGCTCCTCTCTCTACAAGATCCCACAATCGAGCATTCCTTCTCACAAGCGAGCTCACCTCTCCTCCTCTCGGTTGAAACCGTCAGGCGTTCCTAGCATCCTCGGCGCTCAGCCCTCACGGCCCGGTCCTTAGTCCCATTCGGCATAAAGAAGTCACTGTGTTCCCTTTTTATTTATTGTTTTGCTTTAATGGCCATGTGTAACTAAACCCGTTATTCGGGCTAGGGTTTCAATTGTTGTGACAAGCGTTTTGAGATTTCATGCTTAATATTATTCTGCATTCTACTAGTTCTTGTGCACATTAATTCGGTTTGAATTGCAAGGTTAAGTGGAGACCCGAAACGGTAAAGCTTAACCGAGCAATCCTCACCCTCTATTTCCTACTTATTTGATACTGACCCGTTAGAATTAGTAGACGCACTAAACCAAATATAACCTGACCAGGAGTATTAGGTTTGCTAGAACTAGAATTATATAACCTGACCAGGAGTAGATTGTGGCGTAGTGATCTGACGGTCCTACCTTAGGTTATAACCTGACCCGGAGTAACCACACTTAAAGAACGCAGAATTAAACACTTAAAAATCAAGGATAAACCAAGTCACGATTAGAAACCCTAGTCTGAATATTCTCTCTCATTGATACACACTCGTCTTGTTTCCTATTTTTGCACTGTTTCCTAAATTGCTCACAACCAATTGTCTTCTTTCTTACAGAACAATAAGTAGCCATCTAGCTCTCTAGGGTTCGACCCTTGCTTGCCCACTGTACTAACCCACAGTCTATAGTAACGAACTATAAATTCCAATTTGCAGGTACCAACGACGGGCTGTCAGAAGCTCTAGGAGGAATCATGCTTAAAAGATGGCTTTCTGA
Source organism: Rhodiola chrysanthemifolia (assembly GCA_033675395.1). Classification (NCBI taxonomy): domain Eukaryota; kingdom Viridiplantae; phylum Streptophyta; class Magnoliopsida; order Saxifragales; family Crassulaceae; genus Rhodiola; species Rhodiola chrysanthemifolia. Next base: position 368,131 of record JAUDRI010000018.1, on the reverse strand, counting down.
GCCAAAAACATCGCAAAAAGTTGAGGACCGACCAATCCACACATTAACCCGAGGAATGCCCGAGAAAAGCTGGCAAAGGCCCGAGAGCCCCAGAAGCCCAGGTCGCGCCCCAGGCTTTGCCCGAGCGCCCCGAGCACCCCAGGCTGCGCCCGAGCACCCCAGGTCAGTGCCCCAGCGCCCCAGACCGCGCCCCAGGTCCCAGTCGAGCAGACCAGCACCAAATCCAAGTTGCTCGGGCAAACGAGCTGATCTGACAATTCCACCTCGAGCAAAGTGTTCAAAATGGAAAATAAGATGGACAATGTTGGAAAATCAAAGAGAACGCCCGAGCCGATTGGCTGTTGGCCCATGCGAAGCCTTTTCGGCTCATTTCCGACAGGGCCCTGCGCGCACAGATTATGCCTTTTAAGGACATCTTCGAGCAAAACTCTTCAAATCAAAATTCTGGCTCGACAGATAGTCTTAGAATATTCCATATAGGTGGAAAAGTGAATAATCCCACCATGTCAAGGCAAAGCTACCAGAAAACACAAATATGTGCTTAAAGGCACCAAGTGAGGTGTATATTCAAAGGGGCATTATCTTGAAGCCAACCATTGGAGTCATTATGGAGCTGGAAAGGGTAGCCAAAAAACATACAAAACTCTTTGTGGATCAATATTGTCCACTTGCCAACATCAAGCCTTGAATCATGGGTGAGTGGCACTAGTGGAATGGAGTAAACAATTGGGCAAGGGCCGCAAGGGCCACAAAAGGAGCCTATGTTTTGAGTTTGTTTTCAACAAGGGGCTATAAATAGGAGGACTTGGGAGAGGGTTCAAATCATCCGCCACAATCCAACACAACACAAACACACATTTCCCTTACTTCTCTCTAGTCTTTATTTCCTTATTTTCAAGTATTTCCTTATTTTCAAGCATTCCTTTACTTTCTTGTATTTCTTTCTTGTCATTCCCATTGCTATTGTATTCTCTTCATGAATACTAGTAGCTAAACCCCTATTCGGTTTTGGGTTTCACATATGTGAACACATTTTGAGACTCTTGTACTCAATGCTATTTTACATTTCACTAGTCCTTGTGCTCATTCCCACGGATCAAACCGCTAGACCAAGTGGATGTTTTGTCACAAAGCTTAGTTGAACGATTGATCCTTATAGTTAATATCTATTGGATGCCTTGCAGCAAAGATAGATAGTAACATCTAGATTGAATAACACCCTTTTCAAGCTTAGTTATGGAGTATCACCTTTGTCGGGATACTAGGGTGTCACCTTTGTCGGGACACCACATAACACCTTGACGGGTTGTTTGATCTAGGGAAGGACTAGAAGCCTAAAACCTTCGTCAAGCTTAGTTGTGGAGTATCACCTTTGTCGGGATACTAGGGTGTCACCTTTGTCGGGACACCACATAACACCTTGATGGGTTAAGGGTGTGGAGTATCACCTTTGTCGGGATACTAGGGTGTTACCTTTGCCGGAACACCACACTTGGAAATGTGAAATAGATCATTTGATGTCTATGATAAATGTGTCACAAAAGAAACCCTAGACTGAATATTTCCTCTTATTGCATCACCTTTTAGTTATTTACTTTTGCACTAGTCTAAAAAACCATTTACAAAACCCCAACTGTTTTACTTTCCTTATAGCTTTTCAAGAACAACAAGTAACCGAACTAGCGCTCTTGGGTTCGACCCCTACTTACCGCTCTACTAATCCAATAGTGAGCCACAAGTAATGGAATTATAAATGTTAATTTGAGAGGTCACGACGACGGCCTGTAAGGGAGCAAGAATGGGGCCGGGATGAAAGAAGCAAGCTGCTCAAGGACCTTCATGTCATCATTGCTGTGGACAAAGAACAGTGGCGACGGATCAACAAGCTGGCTCGTGCTCTCAGCTACCCAAGCGAGGATGAATCTGAGGCCACATTTGCTGGTGAGGGAGGATTCAAATGATGAGTCGTCTGCATAAAGGTCCCCTGAAAAACTATCTCTCTGAACTCAGTTTTTTAAAAACTTTCGTTATTTGTGCTTGTTCTGGCACTTTTTGATTGGCTGTTCAAACTTAGCTTGGACCCCTTGCCAGTTTGTTGCAAAAAGGGGGAGTATTTTAGGAGGAGACAATTTTTGTTCCCTCAAAGTTGTCTATTGTCTAGATAGTTAGATAGACTTAGTTATCTAGTAGATTTGGTTATGCCAAAATGTCAAGGGGGAGATTGATGTTCCCTTGAGTGGCATGTATTTGGTAAAACGTAGATTAGACAGTTCGAGCAGGAGTTCAGGGGGATTTCGAACACTTTCTGGGACTACGGTACAGCGTGGAGCAGACGCCAAGAATTTTACCGAAAGGTTCGAAATATCGAATGTCGTTTCGATCTGAAGTCCGCCAGCGAAGAAATCGTTCAATAGATATTCGAATGAATATCAACATAAGGCGGCGTGGCTGACTTGGCGGGGAAATCTTCGTATATTCCTCTCACCGATTTAAGAAAGATATACATCGAATATTTAGGATTATTTCCTAAATATTTGATGGGATTATCTTCAGCTGATTTGGATATCGTCCGAGCATATAAATAATATGCTAGGGCGTCCATAATCAGCATCGCTTTCAATATCAAATTCACACGAGTATACCCTATCGACTGGAGAAGAAGAAAGCGACGGCCTGTTGTTTTTCCCCACTGGAAATTCATCGGTGCAAGTGCAGTCTTATCAACGTGCTACTCAGACAACCTGGAAGCGATCAAACTGCCGCACACAACAAAGGACAACACGCTTTTGAGAGAAAGTGACTGAGCTTCAAGAGAAGGTCGGGGACGTTCGGACTGAAGGTTCGGACGAAGGGGATTGAGGTAAATTGCTGTGAACCTCGGTTGCAAATCTGAGAGACGCAGTGTTAGAGGCTAGGCGATTACAAGGTGTAAGCGTAAGTCCACATGTAAGCTCTAAACTCGTAATAAAGATTTGTGTCCCTTCTTGGGTGTGGGAAACACCCTAGAGTAGGCGTAGCCGAACTGGGTTATCATTCTGTGCGTCCCTCTACTTTTGTGCGGTCTACTAAACTGTTGTGAAAAGAGTTCAAGGTCTGTCTCAACTGTACCTTGAACACAAGCTTGAACAGAGGATAGAATTTCAAATTCAGAAGTTAAAACAGCGAAACGGGCATGAGAAGTCTCTGTCGTATATGTATTCTTCATCGCGGTTGCTACGCTCAATCACGCATAATGACGCTTCTTCATCCTTCGTGGTGGTCATCACGCTTTCCCACAATCACCACGGATTACCACGCTTGGCCGATGTTGGCCGAGATTCTCGGAGCTTTGTCAACGTTTCATATTCTCCGCATATGTATTCTTCCGAGCGATCACCGATCTGTCAAATTCTTGACCTATTATGCACTCTCTTCGATGATGGATTATGTTTGTTTTCCCGATATTTTATTGTCATTTAATCTTTATTCTATCTTTACAGGTCAAATATCACATTCCTAAGACTCATGGATTGATCCGAAGTGCAACAAAGTACTTGGTAAAGATTTGATTAAAAAGGAACAAAATCGGACAGACTGACCTTTTGAACTTAATTTGCATGCTTAGATCTCATATGGTCTCCAAATGGCTAGTTCTATATCTTGTTGGAAAGCTAATTCAAAGAGCTACAACTGGATAGTTTACTCTAAGAGCAAATTCGGAAGTTAAAATAGCGAAACGGGCATGAGAAGTCTTTGTCGTATATGTATTCTTCATCGCGGTTGCTACGCTTAATCACGCATAACGACGCTTCTTCATCCTTCGCGGCGGTCATCACCCTTTCCCACGATCACAACGGATTACCACGCTAGGCCAATGCTGGCCGAGATTCTCGGACGTCAATGTTTTATATTCTCCGCATATGTATTCTTCCGAGCGGTCAGCGATCTGTCGAATTCTTGACCTATTATTCACTTCCTTCGATGATGGATTATATTTGTTTTCCCGACATTTTATTGTCATTTAATCTTCATTCTATCTTTACAGATCAAATATCACATTCCAAAGACTTGTGGATTGATCCGAAGTGCAACAAAGTACTTGGTGAAGATAAGGTTAAAACGGAACAAAATAGGGCAGACTGGCTTTTTGAACTTAATTTGCATGCTCTCACATGGTCTCCAAATGGCTTGTTATATAGCTTGTCAAAAAGCTAAGTCAAAGAGCTACAACTTTATAGTTTACACCAAGAGCAAAATCGGAAGTTAAAACAGCGAAACGGGCATGAGAAGTCTCTGTCGTATATGTATTCTACATTGCGGTTGCTACGCTTAATCACGCGTAACAACACTTCTTCATCCTTCGCGGCAGTCATCACGCTTTCCCACTATTACCAAGGATTACCACGCTTGGCCGTTGTTGGCCGAGATTCTCGGAGCTCCGTCAATGTTTCATATTCTCCGCATATGTATTCTTCCGAGCGGTCACCAATCTGTCGAATTATTGACATATTATTCACTTTCTTCGATGATAGATTACGTTTGTTTTCCCGATATTTTATTGTCATTTAATATTTATTCTATCTTTACAGGTCAATTATCACATTCCTAAGACTTATGGATTGATCCGAAGTGCAACAAAGTACTTGACGAAGATTTGGTTAAAATGGAACAAAACCAGGCAGACTGACCTTCGGAACTTAATTTACATGCTTTGATCTCATATGATCTCGAATTGGGTCGTTCTATAGCTTTTTGGAAAGCTAATTCAAAGAGCTACAACTTTGTAGTTTACACCAAGAGCAAATTCGGAAGTTAAAACAGCGAAACGGGCATGAGAAGTCTCTGTCGTATATGTATTCTTCATCGCGGTTGCTACGCTCAATCACGCATAACGACGCTTCTTCATCCTTCGTGGCGGTCATCACGCTTTCCCAGGATCACCACGGATTACCATGCTTGGCCGATGTTGGCCGAGATTCTCGGAGCTTTGTCAATGTTTCATATTCTCCGCATATGTATTCTTCCGAGCGGCCACCGATCTGTCGAATTCTTGACATATTATGCACTTCCTTCGATGATGGATTATGTTTGTTTTCCCGATATTTTATTGTCATCTAATCTTTATTCTATCTTTACAGGTCAAATATCATATTCTAAGACTTATGGATTGATCCGAAGTGCAACTAAGTACTTGGTGAAGATTTGGTTAAAAAGGAACAAATATGGGCAGACTGACCTTTCGATTTTAATTTGCATGCTTAGATCTCATGTGGTCTCCAAATGGCTCGTTCAAGAGCTTATTGGAAAGCTAATTCAAAGAGCTACAACTTTGTAGTTTACTCCAATAGCAAATTTGGAAGTTAAAATAGGGAAACGGGCATGAGAATTCTCTGTCGTATATGTATTCTTCATCGCGGTTGCTACGCTTAATCAGGCATAACGACGCTTCTTCATCCTTCGCGGCGGTCATCACGCTTTCCCATGATCACCACGGATTAACACGCTTGGCCGATGTTGGCCCAGATTCTCGGAGGTTCGTCAATGTTTTATATTCTCCGCATATGTATTCTTCCGAGCGGTCAGTGATCTGTCGAATTCTTGACCTATTATTCACTTCCTTCGATGATGGATTATATTTGTTTTCCCGACATTTTATTGTCATTTAATCTTCATTCTATCTTTACTGGTCAAATATCACATTCCTAAGTACTTGGTGAAGATTTTGTTAAAAAGGAACAAAACAGGGCAGACTGTCCTTTGGAACTTAATTTGCATGCTTAGATCTCATATGGTCTCCAAATGGCTCGTTCTATAGCATGTTTAGAAGCTAATTCAAAGAGCTACAACTTTGTAGTTTATATAGGAGCGGTGAAATCCTAAACGATTAAGATTTCCAATCTTCAACCGCCCATCTCTTTAGGAAATCTTTCCTAAATCTTTAGGAAACATTCCTAAATCCTTGCGAATCTATCTCTTGATAATCTTCAAAATATCTTCAAGTAGATCTTTGATTACCTTCTTCTCTAAATAATCTTCAAGCGCAAGTATTCTTCTCAACCGACTTGCATAATATCTTCAGTCCTAATCTGTTTTAGGAAACTACTTCACTATCTAACTTGTGGTACGTCGGTTGGAACAAGTTTCCAAATCTGAATTAGGAAACTTCCATCTTCTGTCCTTCCATATGCAACCGCCTTGTTCTACAACGGTTGACTGTGTTTCCTAATCTGAATTAGGAAACATCTCATCTGCTCCAACTTGTTCCAAGACAGTTGTCTCTTCTAAATTTGAACAACAGCTTGAACAACTATACTAAGTTTTGCAAACTACATGCCATAAAACTAACACTAAGACTTATGGATTTATTTGAAGTACAACAAAGTACTTGGTGAAGATTTGGTTAAAAAGAAACAAAACAGGGCAAACTGACCTTTCGAACTTAATTTGCATGCTTAGATCTCATATGGTCTCCAAATGGCTCGTTCTATACCTTGTTTAGAAGTTAATTCAAAGAGTTACAACTTTGTAGTTTACACCAAGAGCAAATTCGGAAGTAAAAACAGCGAAATGGGCATGAGAAGTCTCTGTCGTATATGTATTCTTCATCGCGGTTGCTACGCTGAATCACGCATAACGACGCTTCTTCATCCTTCACGACGGTCATCACCCTTTCCCACGATCACCATGGATTACCACGCTTGGCCAATGCTGGCCGAGATTCTCGGAGCTTCGTCAATGTTTCATATTCTTCGCATATGTATTCTTCCGAGCGGTCACCGATCTGTCAAATTTTTGACCTATTATTCACTTCCTTCGATGATGGATTATGTTTGTTTTCCTCATATCTTACTGTCATTTAATCTTTATTCTATCTTTACAGGTCAAATATCACATTCCTAAGACTTATGGATTGATCCGAAGTGCAACAAAGTACTTGTTGAAGATTTGGTTAAAAAGGAACAAACTAGGGCAGACTGACCTTTTGAACTTAATTTGCATGCTTAGATCTCATATGGTCTCCAAATGGCTCGTTCTATAGCTTGTTGGAAAGCTAATTCAAAGAGCTACAACTTTGTAGTTTACTCCAAGAGAAAATTTGGAAGTTAAAATAGGCAAACGGGCATGAGAATTCTCTGTCGTATATGTATTCTTCATCGCGGTTGCTACTCTTAATCAGGCATAACGACGCTTCTTCATCCTTCGCGGCGGTCATCACGCTTTCCCACGATCACCACGGATTAACACGCTTGGCCGATGTTGGCCGAGGTTCTCGGAGGTTCGTCAATGTTTTATATTCTCCGCATATGTATTCTTCTGAGCGGTCAGTGATCTGTCGAATTCTTGACCTATTATTCACTTCCTTCGATGATGGATTATATTTGTTTTCCCGACATTTTACTGTCATTTAATCTTCATTCTATCTTTACAGGTCAAATATGACATTCCTAAGACTTATGGATTGATCCGAAGTGCAACAAAGTACTTGGTGAAGATTTGGTTAAAAAGGAACAAAATAGGGAAGACTGACCTTTCGAACTTAATTTGCATGCTTAGATCTCATATGGTCTCCAAATTGCTCGTTCTATAGCTTATCGGAAAGCTAATTCACTAAGAGCAAATTCGGAAGTTAAAATAGCAAAACGGGAATGAGAAGTCTCTGTCATATATATATTCTTCATCGCGGTTGCTATGCTTAATCACGCATAACGACGCTTCTTCGTCCTTTGCGGTGGTCATCACGCTTTCCCACGATCACCACGGATTACCCCACTTGGCCGATGTTGGCCGAGATTCTCGAAGCTTCGTCAGTGTTTCATATTCTCCGCATATGTATTCTTCCGAGCGGTCACCGATCTGTCGAATTCTTGACCTATTATTCACTTCCTTCGATGATGGATTATGTTTGTTTTCCTGACATTTTATTGTCATTTAATCTTTATTCTATCTTTACTGGTCAAATATCACATTCCTAAGACTTATGGATTGATCCGAACATCAACAAAGTACTTGGTGAAGATTTGGTTAAAAAGGAACAAAACAGGGCAGACTGACCTTTGGAACTTAATTTGCATGCTTAGATCTCATATGGTCTCCAAATGACTCGTTCTACAGCTTTTTTAGAAGCTAATTCAAAGAGCTACAAGTTTGTAGTTTATATAGGAGCGGTGAAATCCTCAACGATTAAGATTTCCAATCTTCAACCGCCCATCTCTTTAGGAAATCCTTCCTAAATCTTTAGGAAACATTCCTAAATCCTTGCGAATCTATCTCTTGATAATCTTCAAAATATCTTCAAGTAGATCTTTGATTACCTTCTTCTCTAAGTAATCTTCAAGCGCAAGTATTCTTCTCAACCGACTTGCATAATATCTTTAGGAAACTACTTCACTGTCTAACTTGTGCTACGTCGGTTGGAACAAGTTTCCAAATATGAATTAGGAAACTTCCATCTCCAGTCCTTCCATATGCAACCGCCTTGTTCTACAACGGTCGACTGTGTTTCCTAATCTGAATTAGGAAACATCCCATCTGCTCCAACTTGTTCCAGGACAGTTGTCTCTTCTAGTCTTGAACAACAACTTGAACAACTATACTAAGTTTTGCCAAACTACATGCCATAAAACTAACACTAATACTTATGGATTGATCTCAAATGCAACAAAGTACTTGGTGATGATTTGGTTAAAAAGGGACAAAACAGGGCAGAGTGACCTTTCGAACTTAATTTGCATGCTTAGATCTCATATGGTCTCCAAATGGCTCGTTCTATACCTTGTTTAGAAGTTAATTCAAAGAGTTACAACTTTGTAGTTTACACCAAGAGCAAATTCGGAAGTAAAAACAGCGAAACGGGCATTAGAAGTCTCTGTCGTATATGTATTGTTCATCGCGGTTGCTACGCTTAATCACGCATAAAGACGCTTCTTCATCCTTCGCGGCGGTCATAATGCTTTCCCACGATCACCACAGATTACCACTCTTGGCCGATGTTGGCCGAGATTCTCGGAGCTTCGTCAATGTTTCATATTCTTTGCATTTGTATTCTTCCGAGCGGTCACCGATCTGTCGAATTTTTGACCTATTATTCACTTTTTTCGATGATGGATTATGTTTGTTTTCTGATATCTTATTGTCATTTAATCTTTATTCTATCTTTACAGGTCAAATATCACACTCCTAAGACTTATGGATTGATCCGAAGTGCAACAAAGTACTTGGTGAAGATTTGGTTAAAAGGGAATAAAATAGGGCAGACTGACCTTTTGAACTTAATTTGCATGCATAGAGCTCATATGGTCTCCAAATCGCTCGTTCTATAGCTTGTTGGAAAGCTAATTCAAGGAGCTACCACTTTGTAGTTAACACCAAGAGCAAATTCGGAAGTTAAAATAGCAAAACGGGCATCAGAAGTCTCTATCGTATATGTATTCTTCATCGCGGTTGCTATGCTTAATCACGCATAACGACGCTTCTTCATCCTTCGAGGCGGTCATCACGCTTTTCCATGATCACCACGGATTACCACTCTTGTCCGATGTTGGCCGAGATTCTCGGAGCTTCGTCAATGTTTCATATTCTCCGCATATGTATTCTTCCGAGTGGTCACCGATCTGTCGAATTCTTGACCTATTATTCACTTCCTTCGATGATGGATTATCTTTGTTTTCTCGACATTTTATTGTCATTTGATCTTTATTCTATCTTTACTGGTCAAATATCACATTCCTAAGACTTATGGATTGATCCGAACATCAACAAAGTACTTGTTGAAGATTTGGTTAAAAAGGAACAAAACAGGGCAGACTGACCTTTGGAACTTAAGTTGCATGCTTAGATCTCACATGGTCTCCAAATGACAGCTTGTTTATAAGCTAATTCAAAAAGCTACAACTTTGTAGTTTATATAGGAGCGGTGAAATCCAAAACGATTAAGATTTCCATTATTCAACCGCCCATCTCTTTAGGAAATTTTTCCTAAATCTTTTAGGAAACATTCCTAAATCCTTGCGAATGTATCTCTTGATAATCTTCAAAATATCTTCAAGTAGATCTTTGATTACCTTCTTCTCTAAGTAATCTTCAAGAGCAAGTATTCTTCTCAACCGACTTGCATAATATCTTCAGTCCTAATCTGTTTTAGGAAACTACGTCACTGTCTAACTTGTGCTACGTCGGTTGGAACAAGTTTCCAAATCTGAATTAGGAAACTTCCATCTGCTGTCCTTCCATATGCAACCGCCTTGTTCTATAACGGTCGACTGTGTTTCCTAATCTGAATTAGGAAACATCCCATCTGCTCCAACTTGTTCCAGGACAGTTGTCTCTTCTAGTCTTAAACAATAGCTTGAACAACTATACAAAGTTTTGTCAAACTACATGCCATAAAACTAACACTAAGACTAATGGATTGATCCGAAGTGCAACAAAGTACTTGGTGAAGATTTATGTTAAAAAGGAACAAAACAGGGCAGAATGACCTTTCGAACTTAATTTGCTTGCTTAGATCTCATATGGTCTCCAAATGGCATGTTCTATACCTTGTTTAGAAGTTAATTCAAAGAGTTACAACTTTGTAGTTTACACCAAGAGCAAATTCGGAAGTTAAAACAGCGAAACGGGCATGAGAAGTCTCTGTCGTATATGTATTCTTCATCGTGGTTGCTACGCTTAATCATGCATAACGACGCTTCTTCATCCTTCGCGGCGGTCATTGATGAGTCGTAGTTGTACGACTATTTTCTTTGTTAAAACCTCGTCTCTTAGTATTTGCCTGTATATTATTTCACTACCTGTGTGTAGTTTTCGTTCTCAGGTGCATTCGGAGACCATGGAAGGAATATCGGCTAAGGGGAGCCTGTTAGAAGATGTTTTGCGTCGAAGAAATGAAGTCCGAAGTGCTTGAAGTTTAAGTCAGTGCAAACCGCTTACGTCTGAAGAATAAAAGCGCCCACGTCTGAAGAGTTTCGATAATTGTTCAGACCTCCGCGGTAGTTAAATCAAGAGACGTCCGCGGGTCCAGCTGGCAGTCAAATTTACTAATTTCGGATTTGTAATCTCGGGAAGAAAAACAGCTGAACTAAAAGAGACATTTTCTCGGGGAAGAAGAAATAGAATTCGAGGAGGCTAGCTCTCAATTGGGAGAAGATAAAAGGTAGAAAATAGAAGAGAAGTGGATCAATCTTTGGCTGTGGAAGAAAAGAGTTCTAGAGTTTGGAGTGCTAGATTTCGGAGTAGAGGATTGGAGAAGAGAACTCTCGGAGTAGGGTTCCAATTGAAGAAGCTTGAGCGTGGATTCGTTGCTGGATTCGAGTATTGGAGTTGAGCTGCAGCTTGGGGAGAATTCATCATTAGTAATTTCGTTTCATTCTATTCAAAAACTTGATGATGTATTCCCTTACGATGAGTAGCTAAACTCATATGTGTAGGCTAGAACTCGACATTGTGATGTTTTGACTTGAGACCTATATTGATTTTTGTGTTTTGTGTCATACTACTATGCATTGTTTATGGAGTTGATTTTGCTAACATGAGTGGAAACCTAGCGGGGGAGCTTTTGTTTGTTTGTTGATTCCAATTGTCATGTTTACTAGCAACCTAGCGGGGATAGCAAACTAGGACACGAGTAATATACCACTAGGATTAAACACCCTAGGACAACTTGTTTAAATCTTCATGCAACTCTAGCGAGTTAGGGTCTTGATTATAGCTAGCGCGAGATTAAGTACTAGAACAAGAGCGGGGAGTATAACCTTAGCGGGGGAGCTCTAAGTTTTAGAACATTAGAAATCAAAACGGATTTGTCAATGATTTGGTCTTGCATCACAGTCGAAGGTTCTAGCTTGCACTACTCTTTGATATTATATACTTGAATTAGTGGGATGATTGCTCTCTTGATAAGCCATCATTGTTGCTTGCTTTTGTTTTCTATTTACTTATTTGAATTTTCCATTGTCACTTTCATACTTAGTGAACAGATTCTCATATCGATCTCTGTGGGTACGACCCGACTTACCACTTGCTAGTCGGAACTATAAATATTATTTTTGACGGGTACAACGACACTTGTGAAATTTTGGCGCCGTTGCCAGGGATCAGTAACGAAGAATCTTACTAAGTATTTCTTTATTTTAGTTTTATTTTATTGTCTTCTATTTTGTCACTTGATTATTTTTTGTTTAACTAACAATGTCACATAGAAGTATTGAACGTTATCATGAAGAGCGAAGTAGTGTACAAGAAGATAACATGCAAGAACAGAGGCGAGGAATGCCCGCTGTTAATCAAAGAATACCACCCCCCAGAAATCAGCAATATGAGGATGAGTTGGATCGAGAATACCTCGGTGGAGGAAACCAATATGGACAGTTAGCTTAGCATCGGGATTTGGGACGCACTATGAGAGGAGTTTGTGCGCCATATATTGATGATGCACCTTGGTGCATTAGATTGGATGAGGACGCAGAAGATATCGAGATAAAGGGTGGGGTGATACACCACTTATCCAAGTTTCGAGGAATGCCCGATGAGAACCCCCTAAGACATTTGTAGGAATTTCATGGGGTTTGCATGTCCATGAAATCGGCATCAGTTCTGGAAAATATTTTTAAATTAAAGGCATTCCCTTTTTCTTTAGTAAGTCAAGCTAAATCTTGGTTAATGTCTTTGCCTTCAGGTTCGATTATTTCATGGGATCAAATGCAAAGGAAGTTCATGGACAAGTACTACTCCCATTCGAAGGCGGCTCAAACAAGAAAGGAGCTCTCTATGCTCAGACAAGGACGTGGAGAAACGTTGTTCGATTATTTGGAGAGGTTTAGGCAATTGGAAGAGAATTGTCCGAATCATGGAGTCCCACAAAGGATGTTGCTTTAATACTTCATGGATGGGATGATTCTAATGGAAAGAAGAATGCTAGATGCCTCCGCTCAAGGGTCTATCCTTGACATGTACCCCGAGGAGATATGGGAGTTGATTGAGAGAGTTGCCAAGAGCACAAGGTATTTAGAAGAAACACATAAACCTGCACCAGTTGCTAACGTGACTGTACATTCTGAATTGCAGGAACTGAAGAATATGATGGCTCAAATAGTGACGCAACAACCACAAGGCAATCAACAAGTGGAGTGTAAGGGAAACAAGTCCACTTTTAATTCAATGAATAATGATAACGCTGTTTTTCAGGAAAGAACAGAGGACGTGAATATAGTGGGGTACATGAAAAAGGGAGATTTGCCACCAAGGAGGTATGATGGATACCAAGGCAACAACAAATGGCAACCTAGGCAAAATGATGGTGGTTGGCAAAGGAACAACAATTATGATGTGGGGCAATCCTTGTACCCACAAAACCAACCGTACAAACCACCACACATCACACAAGGAGACGAGGACCCGATCAAGGAATTGAGAGAGGAAATGAGAGGCATGTTCAAAGAACTCACTCAAAAGATGGGCCAACAAGCTAGAGACGTTAACGAGTGACAGGCCGTCGTTGAGGCACTGCAAAATTTACATTTATAATTCCACTACTTGTGGTCACTATTGGATTAGCAGAGCGGTAAGTAGGGGTCGAACCCAAGAGAGTCAGTGTGGAATAGTTGTTCTTTTAAAAGACAGAAAGAAAGAAAGTAAAGACAGATTGGGGTTGGTGTTTTAGACTGAAAGTAATAACTGAAAGTAAAGTGCTGAAATTAAGTGTTGAAAGTAAGACTGAAAGTAAGTGCAAGAAAGTAAGTGCGAGAAAGTAAGTGCTGAAAGTAAAGTGCGTAAGTAAGTGCGTAAAGTAAATACTGAAAGTAAAGTGCGTGAAAGTAAAGTGCTGAAAGGTAAGGACGAAAGATATTCAGTCTAGGGTTTCTACTTGTGAAACATCCATCATAGACTTCAAATGATCTTACTTTGTGTTCATAAGTGTGGGTTTATTCCATTTCAAGACATAAACCCTAAAGTAAGGCCATTTCAAGCACTTACACCACAATCTACTCCAAAATCAAGACATAGACTTCTAGTTCTAACTAATACTCCAGTTCAAGATGTATTAGTATAAGTGCAGCCACTTGATCTCACATTTCCGATCAACCAAGCGACTTAAAGAGGGTTTGAACTACTCGGAAAAGCTTTTCCATTTCAAGCATCCACTTAACTTCGTTGTTCAAACCGAATGTATGGCACAAGAACTAGTTGACACACAAAGTAGCATTAAGTTCAAGTCTCAAGATGCATACTCAAGTATGAACACCCTTGACCGAATATATGCTTAGCTACTTGTATTCATGTCAAGGAATACAAGTAGCATGACTGAAAAGTAAAGGTAACCGAAAAGTAAAGACAAGTACAAGAAAAGTAAAGATTTTCGGACTTGACAAGAAAAGTAAAGAGAAGCCGTGGCTTTACAAGGAAAGTAAAGGAGAGGAGCTCCAAATCAAGAACAAGACAAGAAAGTAAAGAGGGATTCAGACTCAAGAACAAAGAACAAGGCAAAGAGCAACTTGGAAAACAAGAACAATTAAAAGTAAAGGTGTTTGTATTGAAGTGGGAAGAAGAGAGAGAAGCTCTCAACTTCAAGTCTGTGTGTACATTACATTTCTAAGGCCAAGGCCTCTATTTATAGGCAAGCAAAACCGACCTAGGGGGAGTAAACCCTTGGATTGGTTCTTCCAAAAGCAAACCCACTTGAGCAAGTTGAAGTCATCCACTTGGAGCACCAACCGACTTGAGCTTGGTTCCCCATGGTTCCACCGACTTGGCTAGTTTGAAGCCAAAGGGCAACCGGACTTGAATAGTAAAGGCCAACCGGAATCCAAAAGCCAACCGAAATGAATAGTAAGTAACCGGAATATTGAGACTCAGTTGGTTCTTGGCCGGAACTTGATTGGTTCTTGGTTGGACTTGATCAGAGCTTGATCGGAGCTCGATCGGAGTTTGGCCGGAAGTTGCCAGAATTAGGTCGGAATTTTGGTCAGAGGTTCTTGGCTGTTGGACCACTGATTTGGAACGACAAAGTCCATAGAAATCGGGCTCAAGAAGGATGCTAAGCCGTAATCTTCCCAGAACTAGGTCGGAATCCCAAAATTACCAGAATTGCCCTAGCTTGGTGTTGAGCGGGCTTGAGTCCTTGGCATTGCGTTTTCAGCCAATGGCCGACCGTTCTGGCATGGGCAAGCCATTTGAAGTTGAGTGCCCGAAGTGGTTTTGCCGGAGCCTGGTCGGAACCTTGAAATGGCCCACGTTTTCTCTGTCGGGCATGGGCTCCTCGGGCACGGCCTGGATTTCTCGGACGCGGGCCTCGGACAGGGACCTGCTTCTCTCGGACATGGGCCTCGGGCAGGGACCTGGCATTTCTCGGATGGGCCCGGGTGAAGTTTCTCGGTCCCTGGCCTGCGGTGCTCGGTACTGGGACCGAGACCATTACTATTCCTCTCGGGACTGCACGAGACTCGGTCCCGGATGAGGCTCCTCGGTCCCTGGTTGGGTTTTCTCGGGCCTTGGCTGAATTTCCTCGGGCCAGAAATGACTAGGCATGCTTTTTGGCACAATTCTCCCTTTTTAAGCGTGATTCCTCTTTAGACTCCAAAATTGCCTGAAATGCAAAACGACATTAACAAGCACATGTTCGTATGACCAAAAGTCATTTTTGGTGGGTTTTAGTTGACTCGATAAGTCGTATAAATATGTCCCATCAACGAGCTAAAGAAGCAAGTGTCTCAAATCGCCAGCGCCGTTTACGAAAAGCGAGAAGGCAAAGGGAAGCTTCCGTCGCAAACGATTCCCAACCCAAAGTCCAACATTAGCGCTGTAATGCTTAGAAGTGGAAAGCAAGTGAAGAATGGAGAAGAAGAGCTGAATGAAGATTCGCTCTCAGTGGATCAGGCGGACGTCTCACCAATTAAAGCGCGGACGCCTGATGTATTACAAGATAATCAAGAGACGTCCGCGGACGATAATCAGAAGACGTCCGCGGGTTCCCCTGATTCTGGTAAAAAAAATTCCAAATTCTAACATTCCTCTACCATTCCCAATGCAGGTTTCTAAGACCAACAAGAAGTCTATCACAGACAAGGAGGTTTGGGAATTATTTAGCAAGGTGGAAATCAACATTCCACTCATTGAGGCTATTCGGCAAATTCCAAGGTACGCAAAATTTCTTAAAGGTTTATGTACTAACCGTAGGCGTACAACTAAGAATGAGGAGGTCATGCTTGGAGAAAGTGTATCAGCAGTGATACAAAGGAAGGTGCCCAAAAAGTGTAAGGATCCCGGGACTTTTACTATTCCATGTGTCATTGGTAACATGAAGATCGAAAATTGCATGCTTGATCTTGGTGCTTCCATAAATGTTCTACCTTACTCTTTGTACTTATCTTTGTGTATTGGTCCACTTAAACCCGGGGGTTTGACCATTCAATTGGCTGACCGATCATGCACCGATCATGCACCCAACCTTTGGGTGTGATCGAGGATGTTTTGGTGCAGGTAGAAAATCTTATTTTTCCTGCAGATTTATATGTGCTGAAAATGGATGATGAAGGAGCACAAGATCAGCCAGCAATTCTATTTGGTAGGCCATTCTTGAAGACGGCTAGAGCTAAGATCGATGTGGATAGAGGCACGCTTTCCATGGAGGTGGAAGGTGAGGTAATAAACTTTAATATATATAAAGCTATGCAATATCCACCTGATGATGTAGGAGTACACGCTTTGGATGCGATCGATGAGCTGGTGGAGTCTTCAGATATTCCCTATGGGAATGATGTGCTTGAAATAATTTTGAGGGAGGCTATTGAGTGACGTAGAGCATCAATAGGGATGCTTCGTGATACTAGTGACATGCTATAGGAGCTTAGAGTTTCGGCACCATTAACCCCAAGGTATGAGGCTAATCAAGTTACTTTAACTAATAAATCTACACTTGTACCATCTGTTGTACAGGCACCTGAGTTGCAGCTTAAGCCATTACCCGAGCATTTAAAGTATATCTTTTTGGGAGATGGTGAGACGTTGCCGGTCATAATCAAGAAAGGCTTGGAGCCTGATCAGGAGGAGAGATTGGCAGCGGTATTGAAGAAACATAAGACCGCGATTGGATGGACACTTGCGGACATCAAAGGAGCGAGCCCGACCATGTGCATGCACCGGATTTTACTCGAGGATGGAGCCAAACCTGTGAGACAGCCGCAGCGTAGATTGAACCCACTGATGATGGAGGTGGTTCAAAAAGAGGTACAAAAGCTCTTAGATGCTGACGTGATTTATCCCATTTCAGATAGTCAATGGGTGAGCCCCGTACATGTAGTACCGAAGAAGACAGGAATTAATGCTGAAGGTGAGTTGGTGACAAAGAGAATCCAGAACGGATGGCACGTGTGCATCGACTACAAAAAGCTAAATGCCGTGACACGCAAGGATCACTTTCCTTTGCCATTCATTGACCAGATGTTGGATAGGCTCGCAGGTAAGCCTTACTTTTGTTTTTAGATGGATTTTCTGGGTATAATCAAATTCCGATTGCAGCCGAAGACCCGGAGAAGACTACTTTCGGTACATTCGCGTTTTGACGCATGTCTTTTGGTTTGTGCAACGCGCCTGGTACCTTCCAGCGTGTGGTAATGAGTATTTTCTCGGAATTGATTAGGGACTGTGTTGAAGTGTTCATGGATGATTTCACTGTATATAGAAATACTTTTGATGAATGCTTACTTAATGTTGGTAGAGTGCTTGCACGTTGTGAGGGGACAAACTTGGTTTTGAATTATGAAAAATGTCATTTTATGGTCACCCACGGTATAGTATTGGGACATGTTGTTTCTAGAGAAGGAATACAAGTAGATAAGGCTAAAATTGATTTGATTATTAGCTTGCCTTACCCTTCTGATCAGCGTGGTGTGAAGTCTTTTTTGGGACATGCAGGATTTATCGCAGGTTTTTAAAGGACTTCTCAAAAAGGGCGCTACCTCTCTCTAGATTGCTGCAAAAGGATGTACCATTTGAGTTTACGGAGGAATGCAAGGCGGCATTCGATGATCTTAAGGCGGCACTGACTAGTGCACCCATCATTCAAGCACCGGATTAGACACAACCCTTCGAGATAATGTGTGATGCTAGCGACTACGCAGTTGGAGCGGTGCTCGGACAAAGGGAGGAAAAGAAGCCTGTGGTGATCCATTATGCGTCTAGGACGCTTGATGCGGCTCAGTGAAATTATTCCACAACCGAAAAAGAGCTTTTAGTTGTTATATTTGCTTTAGAAAAATTTCGCCCATATTTGCTTGGTTCTAAAATTATTGTCTTTTCTGATCATGCAGTTATTCGCTATTTGATGACGAAAAAGGAGTCCAAGCCGCGGCTGATTAGATGGATCCTCTTGCTACAAGAGTTCGATGTGGAAATAAAAGAAAAGAAGGGCATTGAGAACACCGTGGCCGATCACTTGAGCCGAATAGTGAGAGAGGAGGAAACCAGAGCTATAATCGAAACATTACCGGACCAGTATTTATTTGCTGTCAAATAAACAGCACCATGGTACGCTAACATAGTTAATTACCTGGTGGGAGGTAAGTTTCCTTCGTCATTCACTATTGCTCAACGTTCGAGGCTTAAGCATGATTCGAGATATTATATTTGGGATGACCCTTATTTGTGGAAAATTGGTTCGAATCAAGTTGTTAGAAAGTGTGTGCCTGAGATTTCTTCTATGCTTACTTTTTGTCATGAACATGCGTGTGGTGGTCATTTTGGACCGAAGAGAACATCTAGGAAAATACTTGATAGCGGCTTCTATTGGCCACATTTGTTTCGGGATGCATATAACCATTGCAAAGCATGTGATAGATGTCAACGAGTAGGAAATATTTCTGCTAGAAATGAAATGCCTCAAATGCCCATTGTTGTTGATGAGATATTTGATATATGGGGTATTGATTTTATGGGACCGTTTCCCTCTGCGTATGGTTTGCAATATATATTGGTTGCTGTTGATTATGTGTCTAAGTGGGTTGCGGCTAAGGCCACCAAACATGATGATGGTAAGACGGTGGTAGATTTCTTGCGTACTAATATTTTTTGTAGGTATGGAGTACCAAAGGCGGTGATCAGTGACTGATGGACCATAATTGTATGAATCATAAACACAGTTAAACCCACCAAATTAGACTCTTTGTCTATTTAACTTTTGCTTGTTAGTTCCGATATTTATCTACAGAGTATTTTGAAGTCTAGAGAGAATACAGGCTAAGGAGGAGTTTTAAAGCTGAAAATGAATTACGAGTCATTCCAGGTCACGACCAAATTCTGACTTTGAAGAACCTGGAATTTGGTCGAAACAAGTCAAACCGAAGAGCAACCAGAATCAGACCGGAGCTGAAAGGACCGATGGCTTTTGTGAAAAGATCACAAACTCACCACTCACTCTCCTCCACCTCACATGGCCGGCGGCTTCAAGGAGGAAGTGACACATGGGGGGGGGGGGGGGGGGGGCGGCTAAGGGAGGTGATGACTCACCCCGATGGCTTTTGCTTCTCCTCCCATTTTGTGACATATGGTGGCCTCTCATCCACATCCATCCCTTGCCCTCAGCCTATAAATAGCGATGCCCTCTCCTTGTAAATGTATCCCATCCACAATCCACAAGTCTTTAGAGAGATAGAGGGCTTAACCCTCTTCTCTTCACTTTCAATACACATTTTGTTCTTCATTTTGGAGCTACTTTTCCTTGCTTGGATCTTGCTTAGGAGCTCCTCTCCTCCACTTATTGTAGGTACAAAAGCCACGGCTTTTCCTTTACTTTCTGTATATATTGTTCTTACTTCAAAGTTATTCTCCTTTTCGGTATCCTTGTTCAAAGCCATGGTTTGTTTGTATTCCTTGACATGAATACAAGTAGCTAAGAGCTTGTATTCTGTAGAGGGAGTATTTATATCATAAACCGTTCTAGACTCTATGCTTAATGCTACTTAGTGTTTCAAAACTTGTTCTATGTGCCACATATTAGGTTAAAACTTCCAAGGTTGAGTGGATGCTTGGAATGGCAAAACTCTTCCGTGGGGTTCGTAAACATACTCGGATAAGTGCATGCTTGGAATGGCAAAACTTATCTGAGGAGTTTGACCTCTTTAAAACACCATTTGGTTGATCGGGAATGATTGATCAAATGGATGCACATAAGGCTAATATACCTTGGAATGGGGTATTAGTCTAAATAGAACAAGTGCTCTATGTCTTGGAATGGACTAGACAGTGTGGCAAATCAAGTGCTTGGAATGGCCTTGTTACACTTTTGAACACTTAGTATGATCATTAGAGGTCAATGATGAACGATGATATGATATGAAACCCCTAAACCGAATCCTTTCCTTACAGTCCATTATCAACTGTTGTAATTTACTTTCAGTTCTCAAAGCACACTCAAACCCAACCCCAATCGCATTAAATTTATGCATAAGCTTCATTAAAGAACAACTAATCCACCAATTCCCTTGGGTTCGACCCCTACTTACCCTTTACTACCCACTAGTAGAGTACGAGTAGCGGAGATATAAATTTATTTTGCACAGAGAACATCGCACCTTAACGACAGTGCAGTGGGCTCCGTCAGTGACCAAGGGTCACACTTTTGCAATCGTTCCGTCGCGTCGGTGTTCAAACACCTTGGTGTTTATCATCGAGTATCCACTGCCTACAACCCTCAAACTAATGGACAAGCTGAAGTGTCGAACCGAGAGATCAAGTCTATACTAGAGAAGATGGTGAAGCCGTCGAGAAAGGATTGGCCAATAAGACTTGAAGAGGCATTGTGTGCTTACAGGACCGCCTACAAGACGCCAATTGGAATGCCCCCTTTTAGACTGGTTTATGGGAAGGCTTTTCATCTCCCGGTTGAGGTACAACATAAAGCTTTTTGGGCAATTAAAACATGCAACTTTGATCTAACCAATGCAGGGGTTGAAAGAAAGCTACAGTTGAGTGAGTTGGAGGAGCTCCGCTTAGAGGGTTATGAGAGCCAGTCAGACTACAAAGCGAGAGCGAAATGTACCATGACAAGTACATATTGAGGCGCAACTATGAAGTGGGGCAAAAGGTACTTTTATTTTCTTCAAGATTAAGATTTGTGCCTGGAAAATTGCGTTCTCGTTGGACAGGTCCATACGTCGTTGTAAAGGTGCACAATCATGGGGCGTTGGAATTGCGAAAACCCGAAGGAGGAGAGAGTTTCAAAGTGAATGGGCAAAGAGTGAAGCCATACAATGATGGGTTTGAGGCAACCACGGAGGACGTTGAACTGGCGGAGCCGGTGTATTCTACCTAGCTAGAGGTAATGTCCAGCCAAGGACGTAAAACAAAGGCGCTTACCGGGAGGCAACCCGGTGTGTTTTTACTTTACACATGTTAGGAGTAAATTAATTAGTAGAATTGGTACCCTGATAGTGCGCCCCGAGTGCATTTTTCTGTATGGTTTTAGGTGATTAAATGAAGAAAAGAACTCAATATCAGTGGATTGGGCGAACGTCTGAACAATTAAATCGCGGACGCCTAAACAACTTATGCTAAATCATCAAACGTATGCGGAATGAAATGATGAAGACGTCCGCAGTACTTCGCAGACTATTAGGGGAGTACCAGTTCCTTATTTTATTTTTATTTTTGAGTCTGTTTTATTTGTCCATCTTATCTCTTGAGTTGTACCGTGAGGACACGGGTAAATTTAAGTGTGGGGTGGGATGTTATAGAGTCAGTCGTGTGTCGTGTCTGTTTTAAATTTTTATGTCGCATGTTATGTGTCTTGATGAACTCGTGATGAACTGATGATGCACTGCTATGCTTTTCTCCTTTGTCGAAATCTTATTTCCAGCTTCATTTGACTAAAAATGCGAAATTTCAAAAAAATTCAATGCTTTGTTCTTGTGAGTTGTGATATGCAGGGATGTGGAATTGACAGAAATGTCCTAGAAAGGTACGGCAAATTGCAGGAAGTTCTGAGTTTTGGTTCTGATGATTGAGAAAAGCGGTGGAGGTTGACGCTTCACTAGCATAGTCCTGAGAGTAGCTCAGTCACCAAGTTATACACATCTATTCATGCGTTCACAGTGGTGGCGGGACAGAGAAAACAAACTGTCCATCTCTAGTCGGAGTATCTGGGAATGGGTGGGTAACCCCTACCTTGCCTCCTGCAGAAAGGACGATGATGAGAAAAGAGCGGGAGGCACTCCTATGCTGTTATCCGGAGGCTATGATTAGAGTGGTTCAAGGGCGCAAATGATTATGTGGACAAGAAACAAATTCAAAAGCCGAAGGCAAACCATCAAGTAAGAAAAAAAATCAAAATCTGATTGATTCAAGCAAGATGTGTCGTTTATCAAAGTCCATACAACTTAAGGAATTCAAGACTCAACGGTATGAAAGAGGTGAATTAATCATGTGTCAGAGAAAGCCACCGACTCAATCAAAAGACCAGAACTCAGAAAAGAATGCAGTGTCCGTGGTACCTATAGGGGACTATCTCCCACTCATCCAAGGTCATTTCGATTTCAACTCGCGAGGTAACAAGTATCGAAAAATCTATCTATACTCGCAATGTTAGAATCCTAAGCATGATAAGATTATAGGCTGGATTTGGGATTGAGATGTAAGGATTGGCATGACTAGTGCGTTGTAATTCTTTCTATGGCTTTGTTCTTATTCGGGACGAACAAATTCAAGTGTGGGGTAGTTTGATGAGTCGTAGTTGTACGACTATTTTCTGTGTTAAAACTCCGTCTCTTAGTGTTTGCCTGTATATTATTTCACTACATGTGTGTAGTTTTCGTTCTAAGGTGCATTCGGAGACCATGGAAGGAATATCGGCTAAGGGGAGCTTGTTAGAAGATGTTTTGCGTCGAAGAAATGAAGTCCGAAGTGCTTGAAGTTTAAGTCAGTGCAAACCGCTTACGTTTGAAGAATAAAAGCGCCCACGTCTGAAGAGTTTCGATAATTGTTCAGACCTCCGCGGTAGTTAAATCAAGAGACGTCTGCCGGTCCAGCTGGCAGTCGAATTTACTAATTCGGATTTGTAATCTCGGGAAGAAAAATAGCAGAATTAAAAGAGACATTTTCGCGGGGAAGAAGAAAGAGAATTTGTGGAGGCTAGCTCTCAATTGGGAGAAGATAAAAGGTAGAAAATAGAAGAGAAGTGTATCAATCTTTGGCCGTGGAAGAAAAGAGTTCTAGAGTTTGGAGTGCTAGAGTTCGGAGTAGAGGATTGGAGAAGAGAATTCTCGGAGTAGGGTTCCAATTGAAGAAGCTTGAGCGTGGATTCGTTGCTGGATTCGAGTATTGGAGTTGAGCTGCAGCTTGGGGAGAAGTCATCATTAGTAATTTCGTTTCATTCTATTCACAAACTTGATGATGTATTCTCTTATGATGAGTAGCTAAACTCATAAGTGTAGGCTAGAACTCGACATTGTGATGTTTTGACTTTAGACCTATATTGATTTCTGTGTTTTGTGTCATATTACTATGCATTGTTTATTGAGTTGATTTTGCTAACATGACTGGAACCCTAGCGGGGGAGCTTTTGTTTGCTTGTTGATTCTGATTGTCAAGTTTACTAGCAACCTAGCGGGGATAGCAAACTAGGACACGAGTAATATACCACTAGGATTAAACACCCTAGGACAACTTGTTTAAATCTTCATGCAACTCTAGCGAGTTAGGGTCTTGATTATCGCTAGCGCGAGATTAAGTACTAGTGATGTTCCCTTGAGTGGCATGTATTTGGCAAAACGGAGTTAGACAGTTCGAGCAGGAGTTCAGGGGGAGTTCGAACATATCCTAGCACTCATGTACAGTGTGGAACAGACGCAAGGATATTTCCCGGAAGGATTTGGACAGCGAAGATATCATCATCTTGAAGTCGGCCAGCGACTTATTCGATCATCAGATATTCGAATGGATATCTACATTGAAGGCGGCGTGGATGACTTGGGCAAGAAGTCTTCGTATATTCTTCCAACCGATTTGAGAAAGATATACATCGAATATTTAGGAATATCTCCTAAATATTTGATGGGATTATCTTGAGCAAATTTGAATATCAACCGAGCATATAAATTCAATGCTAGGGCATCCGGATCGGTGTCGCATCCTACGAGAAAAGAAAAACACGAGAGTTCATGAGATTGGGGGAGCGACGGCCAGACATTCCACATCGGAATATCAGTGGCAAAGCAACAGTCTGTTCGGTGTGGATTTCAGGCTGTACTTGAGGAACAACAAAGCGCACACACATAGTAATCAAACTACGTCTTTGAGAGAAGGCGACTGGGCTTCCGAGAGGTCCAAGACTAGGCCGAGAGGGAAGTCTCGTCCTACCCATAGGGGATCGAGGGGAACTGCGGTGAACCAAGATTGCAAATCCGAGAGACGGAGAGGTAGAGGCTAGGCGATTACAAACAAGGGGTTGTGTAAGAGTAAGACCACTTGTAGCCCTAATCTCGTAATACGACTTGTGTCCCTTTTTAGGGTGTGGGAAACCTGATGAGTCGTAGTTGTACGACTATTTTATGTGTTAAAACCCTGTCTTTTAGTGTTTGCCTGTATGTTATTTCACTACCTGTGTGTAGTTTTCATTCTCAGGTGCATTCGAAGACCATGAAAGGAATATAGGCTAAAGGGAGCCCATTAGAAGATGTTTTGCATCGAAGAAATGAAGTCCGAAGTGCTGAAGTTTGAGTCAGTGCAGCCCACTTACGTCTGAAGAATTACTGTCACTTACGTCTTCTGAATTTCCATAATTGTTAAGACGTCCGCGGAGCATAAATCTAGAGACGTCCGCGGATGACAACTGGCAGTTGAAATCATTATTTCTCATTTGCAATCTCGAAAGGAGTAAGAGAGAAGTCGAGGGGACGGAGACTCGGGGGCTGGCTCTCGATTTCGGATTTGAGTATTGGAGAAAAGGAGTTCTTGGATAGAGAAGATTGGAGACAAAGAGGAGAAGGTTTGGAAGAAGAACTCGTCAATATCATAAGCTTGAGATTGGATAGGTGCTGGATTCAAGTATTGGAGTGGAGCTGCAGCTTGGTGGAGAGTTCATCATCAGTAACTTCGTGTCATTCTATTCAAATACTTATGATGTATTCCATTTCGATGAGTAGCTAAACTCATTTGTGTAGGCTAGAACTCGACATTGTGACGTTTTGACTTGAGACCTATATTGATTTCTTTGTTTTGTGTCATATTACTATGAAATGTTTATGGAGTTGATGTGCTAGCACGAGTGGAACCCTAGCGGGGGAGCTTTTGTTTGTTTGTTGATTCCGATTGTCATAGTTACTAGCAACCTAGCGGGGATATCAAACTAGGACACGAGTAATATACCACTAGGATTAAACACCCTAGGACAACTTGTTTATATGTTCAGGCAACTCTAGCGAGTTAGGGTCTTGATTATCGCTAGCGCGAGATTAAGTACTAGAACAAGAACGGGGAGTACAACCTAGCGGGGAGCTCTAAGTTGTAGAACATTAGAAATCAAAACGGTTTGTCAATGATTTAGTCTTGCATCACAGTCGAAGGTTCTAGCTTGCACTTCTCTTGGATAATGTATACTTGAATCTTTGCGACGATTGCTCTATTGATAATTGATCATTGTTACTTACTTGCGTTGTTATTTACTTGCTCGAAATTACCACCATTGTTACTCTTGTACTTAGTGAAACAGATTCTTATACCGATCTCTGTGGATTCGACCCGACTTACCACTTGCTAGTCGGAATTACAAAAGTTTTTGCACAGGTACAACGACACCTGTCAAAACCCCCAGAGTAGGCGAGGCCGAACTGGGTAACATATCGTGTGTGCTCCTTTTTTCTACCTTTTCAGTTCTGTTTCATAAACTATTTAGACCACTGTTGGAACACGACCTTGTAGAGTTCGTGTCCAGTAAACTGTGCTTGCCTGAGTTACCTTCTGCGCCTGCTGAATCATTGTGAAAGGAGTTCAAGGTCTGTCTCAACTATACCTTGAACACAAGCTTGAACAGCGGATAGAATTTCAAATGGTATCATAGCAAACACTCGACACACTGAGTGGGATCCTTGAGCTGTTCAAGATGACTGCAAAGCAAGGACAGTTACCCTCAAGCATGGTCCATGACTGGAAGATAGATACGGAGACTTACAGAAGTAAAGATGTTTGCATGGTTGCGTTCGGCTCTTCAAGGCACATGGAGAAAGATCGATGGTACTTCGATAGCGGATGCTCCGCCCATATGACAGGAGACTCCAAGTTCCTTACACAGATTCGACCTGTTATTAAGAAGCCGTTCGTGACCTTCGGAGATGGAGGAAAGGGACAGGTGATCGGCTACGGAACATTGAAGGTTCCGGATCTACCTGTCCTCAAAGACACTCTCCTAGTTGAAGGACTGAAAGTGAACCTGATCAGCATAAGTCAAATTTGCGACGGGGGATATCATGTCAAATTCACTCACAACTCATGCCAAGTTCTCGATAAAGATGGAGGAATATTGATGAAAGGAAGCAGAGCAGCCAACAATTGTTACCTCATCGGCTCCACTGGAACAGGTGCTGGACTAGCCTGCTTGTCTAGCCAAGCAGAAGAGATATCCCTTTGGCACAGACGTTTGGCTCATCTGAACCTCAAGACATTGAAGAAACTCTGCTCATCTGGACTCATCAGAGGAATGCCGAATGTCAAAGGAAATCAGGACGTGGTGTGTGGAGAATGCTAGATCGGAAAACAGACCAAAGCATCACACCCCAAGATCTCTCAAATTAGCACCAACAGGCCACTGGAACTGATCCATATGGACTTGATGGGACCAATGCAAACTGAGAGCTATGGTGGGAAGAAGTATGTTCTGGTCTGTGTTGACGACTTCACCCGATTCACTTGGACAAGGTTCCTTCGGGACAAGACTGAAGCCGCTCAACAATTCATAGAACTTGCTACCTTGATCCAACGAGAAAGGGAAGACAAAGGAGAAAAATTGGTGTCCATCAGGAGTGATAATGGCACAGAATTCAAAAATGTTACTATGGGAACCTACTCTGCGAAACACGGGATTGCTCATCAGTTCGCATCAGCAATCACCCCTCAGCAGAATGGAGTTGTGGAACGGAAAAATCATACCATTCAAGAGATGGCCCGGGTGATGATCCATGCCAAGAAGATTCCTCTGAAGTTCTGGTCCGAAGCTATGAATACAGCATGTCACATCATAAATCGAGTTACTATACGCACTGGAACGGAGAAGACGTGCTATGAACTTTGGAAAGGAAAGAAGCCCACTGTCAAATACTTCCACATTTTTGGAAGTGAGTGCTACATTCTGAACGACCGGGAGTACCGACAGAAGCTGGATCCAAAGAGTGATGAGGGGTTCTTTCTAGGGTATTCTTCAAACAGTCGAGCATACCGGGTGTTCAACAAGCGCACAGGATGAGTTATGGAATCTTTAAATGTCAAAGTCAAGGATGAAGTGTTTGTACAGGCTGTCTCGGACGACACTGGCGACAGTACTAGTACAGTACCTGAGACACAACCATCATCCCAGCAGACTGAGCATGAACCGACTGAAGACGCCTCTGACAACTTCCCGGAAAATTCCTCATCTGACGAAACCGATATTGTCAACACTCAGGAGATTGTCACTACATTACAACCCTCCCGACGAATTGCCAGGGATCACCCAATCTCTGAGGTTATTGGATCACCAAGTGACGGAGTTCAAACTCGCAAAAAACTGAGCAACTCCAGAGAATTGGCTACCTGCTCGTGCTTCCTCTCCTCAATTGAGCCGAAAAGCATTAAGGAAGCATTACTTGATGAGTATTGGGTCCTCGCCATGCAGGAGGAACTGGAAGAATTTGCTCGAAATGATGTCTGGGATATAATTCCAAGACCTGATGGGGTAACGTCATTGGCACAAAATGGATTTTCAAAAACAAGTCCGACGCATCAGGGAACATCACAAGAAACAAAGCTCGCCTTGTTGCACAAGGATACACTCAGATAGAAGGGATAGACTTTGAGGAAACCTTTGCTCCGGTCGCACGTCTTGAAGCCATTCTCTTACTGGTTGCTCTGGCATGTCACTTGAAATTTCGACTGTTCCAGATGGATGTCAAAAGTGCTTTCCTAAACGGATTTCTGAATGAGGAAGTTTACGTTGCTCAGCCGAAAGGATTTGAGGATCCGCATCACCCAGCATCTGTGTACCACCTGAAGAAAGCCCTGTACGGCCTTAAACAAGCACCCAGAGCTTGGTATGAGCGCCTCACTGTGTTCCTCGTCGATCATGGATATGTGCGAGGGGGAGTGGATAAGACCCTGTTCGTTAAACATACGAGGTCAGACTTTATTATCGCACAAATCTATGTTGACGATATTGTGTTTGGGTCCAATACCCAAATACTGGTGGATCAGTTTGTAGAACAGATGTAGAAGGAGTTCAAGATGAGCATGGTTGGGGAGATGAACTACTTTCTAGGACGCCAGGTGACTCAGAAGGAAGATGGCATTTTCATCTCACAAAGCAAGTATGTCAAGAATCTGATAAAGAAATTTGATCTTGAGAAGGCAAGTCACAAACGAACTCCGGCTGCTACGCACATAAAGATAACCAAAGACGAGGCTGGAACAAAAGTCGATCAGACGCTGTACAGGAGTATGATTGGAAGCCTGTTGTACTTGACCGCCAGTAGACCAGACATAGCATATGCCGTAGGTGTTTGTGCAAGATACCAGTCGGATCCAAAGGAAAGTCATCTCCTACAAGTAAAGAGAATCATAAAGTATGTATGCGGGACAGTTGACTTCGGAATCTGGTACACCAAGGACACCAACCCACATCTGGTTGGCTACTGCGATGCTGACTGGGCAGGAAACGCTGAAGATCGAAAGAGCACATCTGGAGGATGCTTCTTCTTAGGAAATAACTTGGTTTCATGGTTCAGCAAAAAGTAAAATAGCATCTCACTGTCTACGGCGGAAGCAGAATATATCGCAGCAGGAAGCAGCTGCACTCAACTGCTATGGATGAAGCAAATGCTGTCTGAATACGAAGTTAAACAAGAAGAGATGACCATGTACTGTGACAATATGAGCGCAATTAGCATTTCGAAGAATCCAGTGCAACACTCCGGGACGAAGCACACAGACATCAGACATCATTTCATCAGAGAGCTGGTTGAACAGAAGGTTGTTACACTTACGCATGTTACAACAGACAAACAATTGGCAGACATCTTCACCAAACCTCTTGATGCCGCTCAGTTTGAAACACTCAGATCCTCCCTAGGTCTTTGTGTTATCAAAAACTAAGTGTTCCAGATAGTGGTCAGTCACAGGCAGAACACCAGCTCAACAGTTGGGCTGACCATTTTTTTCAGAGAGCTGGAACAGAAGGTACATGCTTAGAAGACCAATATTATTTATATACTCGGAAATCACCCCTATTCCATTTCAAAACGAAGGAGAAGAAGTTGCTGTAACAGAACTGAAAGAAACTTCTTTAAAGGCGCCAAAGGTTGATCCCAATCCAACTGAAGGGAGTGTGCAGACCGCAAAGGAAAAACAAGCGATTACTCAACTACCCTATATAAGGTAATCCCTTGTTCTCATCCCCATGCTACTGCACTAAACTCTGTTAAGGAGGAAGTATGGGCGATTCGTCAAGTTTCAGTGAGATAGAGGTAACAATGTGGTTAATGAGAAGACGAAAGGATTGAATATTGTTGTAGACTCTGTGGCCGATACTGCAGAAGAAGGTAGAGCCAGTAGGGCTAAGATTGTGGTTCTGATAAGCAGAAGCTGTTGAATGCAAAGGTAGATGTCACTGGTTTCGTGCTGAATAAGACATGAATCTGCTTGAAAGTCGTGCCTTGAAGGAACAGAACTCCCAGTAAATACGTTGCAAGATTTTGTGCTGTTAGGGGGAGGAAAATTGGCAAGTCAAACTCAGAAATTAAGCAGTTTTGTTGAATACCCTCGCAAGAGAAGTTTGGCACTGGATGAAGAGTCAGATGAAGGCCGAGCACAAAAGACTACTGAGGTAGTCGTTGAAGTGAAGGAGACAGATCAAGTAGAAGAACAAGTCGTTGTTGAACCTGTCGTCTAGAAGAAGATTGCTGAAAATGCATCTGGTGAACCAGTTGTGCCGAATGTGCTGGAACATCCAGCTGATACAGATGTAGAGATGCAATTATCGGATCAAGAAGAGGCTGAAAATGAGAACACTCGGAAGGAGGTTCAGGACACAGTTTCACTGTCTGAGCTCAAGAAAGCTGAAAAGAAGATACCCGAGAAGAAAGTGACCTTCCAAGCATGCTCTTCTAGGCAACTTTCAAGATGTTTGGAACACAGACGCAGAGGGAGAAAGTGCGGGCCTTGTCCAAATCCTGTTCCTGCCCATGGTCCAATTGGAATTGTGAAAAATGGAGTATGGTGTGACACTACTTAATGAGAATACAGTTCCATCTTAGTAGCAGATCTATCTATACTCCAGTCGGTGTTGTTCCGAAGACTGATGAATCTGAAAAGTGGAACAGTGTCAAGGACGAATGTGAATCAGTTCAAGACATCAAAGAAGATGTTGATCTCTGGATCAAACGTCCTAGATACGATCCTGAAGTCCCGGAGGATGAGTGGAGGACATAGAGGCACTGCCGACACTGATGGAAGTAGTTCAGGATTGACTAAGCTCGTCGAAGCTGAACAGTCGGTGAACAGAGAGATAAACAGGTACCCTCTGGCCAACATGAAGAGTTCTAACGGAGAATGGAGTCAAGACTCCAGAACCTGTTGGAACTGTCACAAGAAGGGGCACATCAAGCCAAAGTGTCACGAGTTCATGGCTGTGCGCAGAAAGTTGCAATAGAACAATATTCCAAGGATGACACGGAAATGGAGAGTGAGAACGTGGGCCGAGAATCTCTGATGGAGGGAACCTGATCATCAAAAACCTATCAGTTGCTGACCTGTGGTCGAACAGCTGCTGAGACACCATGGTTTGACAGACTCACAGCATGTGTCACTGTCCCAGGCTATGTTCGAGGGGGAGTTGACAAGATTCCAGATGCCGAAGAGAGCAAAGTGCTCAGTTATGCTTGCACTGTTGGATTGGCTGTTCGTACCGAGATTGGACCCCTTGCCAGTTTGTGGCAAAAAGGGGGAGTATTTTGAGGTAACTGTTCTGGTTCCTCAAGTTGTGTCTAAAGCGTAGATTTGGTATTGCCAAAATGCCAAGGGGGAGATTGATGTTCCCTTGAGTGGCATGTATTTGGCAAAACGGAGTTAGACAGTTCAAGCAGGAGTTCAGAGGGAGTTCGAACATATCCTAGCACTCATGTACGGCGTGGAACAGACGCAAGGATATTTTCTGGAAGGATTTGGACAGCGAAGATATCGTCATCTTGAAGTCGGCCAGCGACTTATTCGATCATCAGATATAGAATGACCCATTTAAAGACAATATGATATCTAAGCATGCAAATTAAGTTCGAAAGGTCAACCTGCTCTGTTTTGTTCCTTTTTAACCAAATCTTCACCAAGTACTTTGTTGCACTTCGGATCAATCCATAAGTCTTAGGAATGTGATTTTTTACCTGTAAAGATAGAATAAAGATTAAATGACAATAAAATATCGGGAAAACAAACATAATCCATCATCGAATGAAGTGAATAATAGGTCAAGAATTCGACAGATCGGTGAACGCTCGGAAGAATACATATGCGGAGAATATGAAAACATTGATGAAGCTCCGAGAATCTCGGCCAACATAGGCCAAGCATGGTAATCCAAGGTGATCGTGGGAAAGCGTGATGACCTCCGCGAAGGACGAAGAAGCGTCGTTATGCGTGATTAAGCGTAGCAACCGCGATGAAGAATACATATACAACAGAGACTTCTCATGCACGTTTCGCTATTTTAACTTCCGAATTTGCTCTTGGTGTAAACTACAAAGTTGTAGCTCTTTGAATTAGCTTTCCAACACGCTATAGAATGACCCATTTGAAGACAATGTGAGATCTAAGCATGCAAATTAAGTTCGAAAGGTCAGTCTGCATTGTTTTGTTCCTTTTAAACCAAATCTTCACCAAGTACTTTGTTGCACTTCGGATCAATCCATAAGTCTTAGGAATGTGATATTTGACCTGTAAAGATAGAATAAAGATTAAATGACAATAAAATGTCGGGAAAACAAACATAATCGATCATCGAAGGAAGTGAATAATAGGTCAAGAATTCGACTGATCGGTGACCGCTCGGAAGAATACATATGCGGAGAATATGAAACATTGACGAAGCACCGAGAATCTCGGCCAACATCGGTGACCACGTGGTAATCCGTGGTGATCGTAAGAAGCGTGATGACCTCCGTGAAGGATGAAGAAGCGTCGTTGTGCGTGATTAAGCGTAGCAACCGCGATGAAAAATACATATACGACAGAGACTGCTCATGCCCGTTTCGCTGTTTTAACTTCCGAATTTGCTCTTGATGTAAACTACAAAGTTGTTGCTCTTTGAAATAGCTTTCCAACAAGCTATAGCACGACCCATTTGGAGGCAAAATATGAGATCTAAGCATGCAAATTAAGTTCGAAAGGTCAGCCTGCCCTGTTTTGTTCCTTTTTAACCAAATCTTCACCAAGTACTTTGTTGCACTTCGTATCAATCCATAAGTGTTAGGAATGTGATATTTGACCCCTAAAGATAGAAATATGATTAAAACACAATAAAATCTCGGGAAAACAAACATAATCCATCATCGAAGAAAGTGAATAACAGGTCAAGAATTCGACAGATCGGTGACCACTCGGAAGAATACATATGCGGAGAATATGAAACATT
This sequence comes from Rhodiola chrysanthemifolia, assembly GCA_033675395.1. Lineage (NCBI taxonomy): Eukaryota > Viridiplantae > Streptophyta > Magnoliopsida > Saxifragales > Crassulaceae > Rhodiola > Rhodiola chrysanthemifolia. The sequence continues at coordinate 335,304 of JAUDRI010000018.1, read as the reverse complement.
GACGAAGCTCCGAGAATCTCGGCCAACATCGGCCAAACGTGGTAATCTGTGGTGATCGTGGAAAAGCGTGATGACCTCCACGAAGGATGAAGAAGCGTCGTAATGCGTGATTAAGTGTAGCAACCGCGATGAAAAATACATATACGATAGAGACGTCTCATGCCTGTTTCGCTATGTTAACTTCCGAATTTGCTGTTGGTGTAAACTACAAAGTTGTAGCTCTTTGAATTAGCTTTCCAACAAGCTATAGAACGACCCATTTGGATACAATGTGAGATCTAAGCATGCAAATTAAGTTTGAAAGGTCAGCGAGCCCTGTTTTGTTCCTTTTTAACCAAATCTTCACCAAGTACTTTGTTGCACTTCGGATCATTTCATAAGTCTTAGGAATGTGATATTTGACCTGTAAAGATAGAAGAAAGATTAAATGACAATAAAATTTTGGGAAAACTGACGGAGCCCACTGCACTGTCGTACTCTACTTGTGGGTAGTAAAGGGTAAGTAGGGGTCGAACCCAAGGGAATTGGTGGATTAGTTGTTCTTTTATGAAGCTTATGCATAAATTTAATGCGATTGGGGTTGGGTTTGAGTGTGCTTTGAGAACTGAAAGTAAATTACAACAGTTGATAATGGACTGTAAGGAAAGGATTCGGTTTAGGGGTTTCATATCATATCATCGTTCATCATTGACCTCTAATGATCATACTAAGTGTTCAAAAGTGTATCAAGGCCATTCCAAGCACTTGATTTGCCACACTGTCTAGTCCATTCCAAGACATAGAGCACTTGTTCTATTTAGACTAATACCCCATTCCAAGGTATATTAGCCTTATGTGCATCCATTTGATCAATCATTCCCGATCAACCAAATGGTGTTTTAAAGAGGTAAAACTCCTCAGATAAGTTTTGCCATTCCAAGCATCCACTTATCCGAGTATGTTTACGAACCTCACGGAAGAGTTTTGCCATTCCAAGCATCCACTCAACCTTGGAAGTTCTAACCTAATATGTGGCACATAGAACAAGTTTTGAAACACTAAGTAGCATTAAGCATAGAGTCTAGAACGGTTTATGATATAAATACTCCCTCTACCGAATACAAGCTTTTAGCTACTTGTATTCATGTCAAGGAATACAAGCAAACCATGGCTTTGAACAAGGATACCGAAAAGGAGAATAACTGTAAAGTAAGAACAATATAGACGGAAAGTAAAGGTCAAGTCGTGGCTTTTGTACCTACAATAAGTGGAGGAGAGGAGCTCCTAAGCAAGATCCAAGCAAGGAAAAGTAGCTCCAAAATGAAGAACAAAATGTGTATTGAAAGTGAAGAGAAGAGGGTTAAGCCCTCTATCTCTCTAAAGACTTGTGGATTGTGGATGGGATACATTTACAAGGAGAGGGCATCTCTATTTATAGGCTAAGGGCAAGGGATGGATGTGGATGAGAGGCCACCACATGTCACAAAATGGGAGGAGAAGCAAAAGCCATCGGGGTGAGTCATCACCTCCCTTAGCCGCCCCCCCATGTGTCACTTCCTCCTTGAAGCCGCTGGCCATGTGAGGTGGAGGAGAGTGAGTGGTGAGTTTGTGATCTTTTCACAAAAGCCATCGGTCCTTTCAGCTCCGGATTGATTCTGGTTGCTCTTCGGTTTGACTTGTTTTGAGTGATTCCACGTCAGGTTCTCGAAAGTCAGAATTTGGTCGTGACCTGGAATGACTCGTAATTCATTTTCAGCTTTAAAACTCCTCCTTAGCCTGTATTCTCTCTAGACTTCAAAATACCCTGTAGATAAATATCGGAACTAACAAGAAAAAGTTAAATAGACAAAGAGTCTAATTTGGTGGGTTTAACTGTGTTTATGATTCATACAACTATGGTCCATAAAAACAAACATAATCCATCATCGAAGAAAGAGAATAATAGGTCAACAATTCGAAAGATCTGTGACCGCTCGGAAGAATACATATGCGGAGAATATGAAATATTGACGAAGCTCCGAGAATCTCGGCCAACATCGGCCAAGCGTGGTAATCCGTGGTGATCGTGGGAAAGCATGATGACCTCCGCGAAGGATGAAGAAGCGTCGTTATGCGTGATTAAGTGTAGCAACCACGATCAAAAATACATATACGACAGAGACTTCTCATGCTCGTTTCGCTGTTTTAACGTCCGAATTTGCTCTTGGTGTAAACTACAAACTTGTAGCTCTTTGAATTAGCTTTCCAACAAGCTATAGAATGACCCATTTGAAGACCATATGAGATCTAAGCATGCAAATTAAGTTCGAAAGGTCAGCATGCATTGTTTTGTTCCTTTTAAACCAAATCTTCACCAAGTACTTTGTTGCACTTCGGATCAATCCATAAGTCTTATAAATGTGATATATGACCTGTAAAGATAGAATAAAGATTAAATGACAATAAAATGTCTGGAAAACAAATATAACCAATCATCGAAGGAAGTGAATAATCGGTCAAGAATTCGACAGATCGGTGACCGCTCGGAAGAATACATAGGCGGAGAATATGAAACATTGACGAAGCTCCGAGAATCTCGGCCAACATCGGTCAAGCGTGGTAATCCGTGGTGATCGTGGGAAAGCGTGATGACCTCCGCAAAGGATGAAGAAGTGTCGTTATGCGTGATTAAGCGTAGCAACCGCGATGCAAAATACATATACGACAGAGATTGCTCAAGCCCGTTTCGTTGTTTTAACTTCCGAATTTGCTCTTGGTGTAAACTACAAAGTTGTAGCTCTTTAAATCAGCTTGCCAACAAGCTATAGAACGACCTATTGGGAGACCATATGAGATCTAAGCATGCAAATTAAGTTCGAAAGGTCTGGCTGCCCTGTTTTGTTCCTTTTTAACCAAATCTTCACCAAGTACTTTGTTGCACTTCAGATCAATCCATAAGTCTTAAGAATGTGATATTTGACCTATAAATATAGAAATATGATTAAATGACAATAAAATGTCGGGAAAACAAACATAATCCATCATCGAAGAAAATGAATAATAGGTCAAGAATTTGACAGATCGGTGACCGCTCGGAAGAACACATATGCGGAAAATATGAAACATTGACGAAGCTTCGAGAATCTCGGCCAACATCGGCCAAGCGTGGCAATCCGTGGCGATCGTGTAAAAGCGTGATGACCTCCGCGAATGATGAAGAAGCGTCGTTATGGGTGATTAAGCGTAGCAACCGCGATGAAAAATACATATACGATAGTGACTTCTCATGCCGGTTTCGCTATTTTAACTTTCGAATTTACTCTTGGTTTAAACTACAAAGTTGTAGATCTTTGAATTATATTTCCAACAAGCTATAGAACGACCCATTTGGATACAATATGAGATCTAAGAATGCAAATTAAGTTCGAAAGGTCAGCGAGCTCTGTTTGTTCATTTTTAACCAAATCTTCACCAAGTACTTTGTTGCACTTCGGATCAATCTATAAGTCTTAGGAATGTGATATTTGACCTCTAAAGATAGATTAAAGATTAATAAAATTTTGGGAAAACAAACATAATCCATAATCGAAGAAAGGGAATAATAGGTCAAGAATTCGACAGATCGGTGACTGCCCGGAAGAATACATATGCGGAGAATATGAAACATTGACGAAGCTCCGAGAATCTCGGCCAAAATCGACCAAGCGTGGTAATCCGTGGTGATCGTGGGAAAGCATGATGACCTCCGCGAAGGATGAAGAAGCGTCGTTATGGGTGATTAAGCATAGCAACCACGATGAAAATACATATACGACAGAGAATTCTCATGCTCGTTTCGCTGTTTTAACTTCCGAATTTCCTCTTGGTGTAAACTACAAAGTTGTAGCTCTTTGAATTAGCTTTCCAACAAGCTATAGAAGGACCTATTTGAAGACTATATGAGATCTAAGCATGCAAATTAAGTTCGAAAGGTCAGCCTGCATTGTTTTGTTCCTTTTAAACCAAATCTTCTCCAAGTACTTTGTTGCACTTCGGATCAATCCATAAGTCTTAGGAATGTGATATTTAACCTATAAAGATTGAATAAAGATTAAATGACAATAAAATTTCTGGAAAACAAATATAATCCATCATCGAAGAAAGGGAATAATAGGTCAAGAATTCGACAGATCGGTGACCGCTCGGAAGAATACATATGCGGAGAATATTAAACATTGACGAAGCTCCGAGAATCTCGGCCAACATCGGCCAAGCGTGGTAATCCGTGGTGATCGTGGGAAAGCGTGATGACCTCCGCGATGGATGAAGAAGCGTCGTTATGCGTGATTAAGCGTAGCAACCGTGATGAAAAATACATAAACGATAGAGACTTCTCATGCTCGTTTCGCTGTTTTAACTTCCGAATTTGCTTTTGGTGTAAACTAAAAAGTTGTAGATCTTTGCATTAGCTTTCCAACAAGCTATAGAACGACCCATTTGGAGACAATATGAGATCTAAGCATGCAAATTAAGTTCGAAAGGTCAGCTTGCATTGTTTTGTTCCTTTTTAACCAAATCTTCACCAAGTACTCTGTTGGACTTCGGATCAATCCATAAGTCTTAGGAATGTGATATTTGACCTGTAAAGATAGAATAAAGATTAAATGACAATAAAATGTCAGGAAAACAAACATAATCGATCATCGAAGGAAGTGAATAATAGGTCAAGAATTCGACTGATCGGTGACCGCTCGGAAGAATACATATGCGGAGAATATGAAACATTGACGAAGCACCGAGAATCTCGGCCAACATCGGTGACCACGTGGTAATCCGTGGTGATCGTAAGAAGCGTGATGACCTCCGTGAAGGATGAAGAAGCGTCGTTGTGCGTGATTAAGCGTAGCAACCGCGATGAAAAATACATATACGACAGAGACTGCTCATGCCCGTTTCGCTGTTTTAACTTCCGAATTTGCTCTTGATGTAAACTACAAAGTTGTTGCTCTTTGAAATAGCTTTCCAACAAGCTATAGCACGACCCATTTGGAGGCAAAATATGAGATCTAAGCATGCAAATTAAGTTCGAAAGGTCAGCCTGCCCTGTTTTGTTCCTTTTTAACCAAATCTTCACCAAGTACTTTGTTGCACTTCGTATCAATCCATAAGTGTTAGGAATGTGATATTTGACCCCTAAAGATAGAAATATGATTAAAACACAATAAAATCTCGGGAAAACAAACATAATCCATCATCGAAGAAAGTGAATAACAGGTCAAGAATTCGACAGATCGGTGACCACTCGGAAGAATACATATGCGGAGAATATGAAACATTGACGAAGCTCCGAGAATCTCGGCCAACATCGGCCAAACGTGGTAATCTGTGGTGATCGTGGAAAAGCGTGATGACCTCCACGAAGGATGAAGAAGCGTCGTAATGCGTGATTAAGTGTAGCAACCGCGATGAAAAATACATATACGATAGAGACGTCTCATGCCTGTTTCGCTATGTTAACTTCCGAATTTGCTGTTGGTGTAAACTACAAAGTTGTAGCTCTTTGAATTAGCTTTCCAACAAGCTATAGAACGACCCATTTGGATACAATGTGAGATCTAAGCATGCAAATTAAGTTTGAAAGGTCAGCGAGCCCTGTTTTGTTCCTTTTTAACCAAATCTTCACCAAGTACTTTGTTGCACTTCGGATCATTTCATAAGTCTTAGGAATGTGATATTTGACCTGTAAAGATAGAAGAAAGATTAAATGACAATAAAATTTTGGGAAAACTGACGGAGCCCACTGCACTGTCGTACTCTACTTGTGGGTAGTAAAGGGTAAGTAGGGGTCGAACCCAAGGGAATTGGTGGATTAGTTGTTCTTTTATGAAGCTTATGCATAAATTTAATGCGATTGGGGTTGGGTTTGAGTGTGCTTTGAGAACTGAAAGTAAATTACAACAGTTGATAATGGACTGTAAGGAAAGGATTCGGTTTAGGGGTTTCATATCATATCATCGTTCATCATTGACCTCTAATGATCATACTAAGTGTTCAAAAGTGTATCAAGGCCATTCCAAGCACTTGATTTGCCACACTGTCTAGTCCATTCCAAGACATAGAGCACTTGTTCTATTTAGACTAATACCCCATTCCAAGGTATATTAGCCTTATGTGCATCCATTTGATCAATCATTCCCGATCAACCAAATGGTGTTTTAAAGAGGTAAAACTCCTCAGATAAGTTTTGCCATTCCAAGCATCCACTTATCCGAGTATGTTTACGAACCTCACGGAAGAGTTTTGCCATTCCAAGCATCCACTCAACCTTGGAAGTTCTAACCTAATATGTGGCACATAGAACAAGTTTTGAAACACTAAGTAGCATTAAGCATAGAGTCTAGAACGGTTTATGATATAAATACTCCCTCTACAGAATACAAGCTTTTAGCTACTTGTATGCATGTCAAGGAATACAAGCAAACCATGGCTTTGAACAAGGATACCGAAAAGGAGAATAACTTTAAAGTAAGAACAATATATACAGAAAGTAAAGGACAAGCCGTGGCTTTTGTACCTACAATAAGTGGAGGAGAGGAGCTCCTAAGCAAGATCCAAGCAAGGAAAAGTAGCTCCAAAATGAAGAACAAAATGTGTATTGAAAGTGAAGAGAAGAGGGTTAAGCCCTCTTTCTCTCTAAAGACTTGTGGATTGTGGATGTGATACATTTACAAGGAGAGGGCATCTCTATTTATAGGCTAAGGGCAAGGGATGGATGTGGATGAGAGGCCACCACATGTCACAAAATGGGAGGAGAAGCAAAAGCCATCGGGGTGAGTCATCACCTCCCTTAGCCGCCCCCCCATGTGTCACTTCCTCCTTGAAGCCGCTGGCCATGTGAGGTGGAGGAGAGTGAGTGGTGAGTTTGTGATCTTTTCACAAAAGCCATCGGTCCTTTCAGCTCCGGATTGATTCTGGTTGCTCTTCGGTTTGACTTGTTTTGAGTGATTCCACGTCAGGTTCTCGAAAGTCAGAATTTGGTCGTGACCTGGAATGACTCGTAATTCATTTTCAGCTTTAAAACTCCTCCTTAGCCTGTATTCTCTCTAGACTTCAAAATACCCTGTAGATAAATATCGGAACTAACAAGAAAAAGTTAAATAGACAAAGAGTCTAATTTGGTGGGTTTAACTGTGTTTATGATTCATACAACTATGGTCCATCAAAAACAAACATAATCCATCATCGAAGAAAGAGAATAATAGGTCAAGAATTCGAAAGATCGGTGACCGCTCGGAAGAATACATATGCGGAGAATATGAAATATTGACGAAGCTCCGAGAATCTCGGCCAACATCGGCCAAGCGTGGTAATCCGTGGGGATCGTGGGAAAGCATGATGACCTCCGCGAAGGATGAAGAAGCGTCGTTATGCGTGATTAAGCGTAGCAACCACGATGAAAAATACATATACGACAGAGACTTCTCATGCTCGTTTCGCTGTTTTAACGTCCGAATGTGCTCTTGGTGTAAACTACAAACTTGTAGCTCTTTGAATTAGCTTTCCAACAAGCTATAGAATGACCCATTTGAAGACCATATGAGATCTAAGCATGCAAATTAAGTTCGAAAGGTCAGCATGCATTGTTTTTTTCTTTTAAACCAAATCTTCACCAAGTACTTTGTTGCACTTCGGATCAATCCATAAGTCTTATAAATGTGATATATGACCTGTAAAGATAGAATAAAGATTAAATGACAATAAAATGTCTGGAAAACAAATATAACCAATCATCGAAGGAAGTGAATAATCGGTCAAGAATTCGACAGATCGGTGACCGCTCGGAAGAATACATAGGCGGAGAATATGAAACATTGAAGAAGCTCCGAGAATCTCGGCCAACATCGGTCAAGCGTGGTAATCCGTGGTGATCGTGGGAAAGCGTGATGACCTCCGCAAAGGATGAAGAAGCGTCGTTATGCGTGATTAAGCGTAGCAACCGCGATGCAAAATACATATACGACAGAGATTGCTCAAGCCCGTTTCGTTGTTTTAACTTCCGAATTTGCTCTTGGTGTAAACTACAAAGTTGTAGCTCTTTAAATCAGCTTGCCAACAAGCTATAGAACGACCTATTGGGAGACCATATGAGATCTAAGCATGCAAATTAAGTTCGAAAGGTCTGGCTGCCCTGTTTTGTTCCTTTTTAACCAAATCTTCACCAAGTACTTTGTTGCACTTCAGATCAATCCATAAGTCTTAAGAATGTGATATTTGACCTGTAAATATAGAAATATGATTAAATGACAATAAAATGTCGGGAAAACAAACATAATCCATCATCGAAGAAAATGAATAATAGGTCAAGAATTCGACAGATCGGTGACCGCTCGGAAGAACACATATGCGGAAAATATGAAACATTGACGAAGCTTCGAGAATCTCGGCCAACATCGGCCAAGCGTGGCAATCCGTGGCGATCGTGTAAAAGCGTGATGACCTCCGCGAATGATGAAGAAGCGTCGTTATGGGTGATTAAGCGTAGCAACCGCGATGAAAAATACATATACGATAGTGACTTCTCATGCCGGTTTCGCTATTTTAACTTTCGAATTTGCTCTTGGTTTAAACTACAAAGTTGTAGATCTTTGAATTATATTTCCAACAAACTATAGAACGACCCATTTGGATACCATATGAGATCTAAGAATGCAAATTAAGTTCGAAAGGTCAGCGAGCTCTTCTTTTGTTCATTTTTAACCAAATCTTCACCAAGTACTTTGTTGCACTTCGGATCAATCTATAAGTCTTAGGAATGTGATATTTGACCTCTAAAGATAGATTAAAGATTAATAAAATTTTGGGAAAACAAACATAATCCATAATCGAAGAAAGGGAATAATAGGTCAAGAATTCGACAGATCGGTGACTGCTCGGAAGAATACATATGCGGAGAATATGAAACATTGACGAAGCTCCGAGAATCTCGGCCAAAATCGACCAAGCGTGGTAATCCGTGGTGATCGTGGGAAAGCATGATGACCTCCGCGAAGGATGAAGAAGCGTCGTTATGCGTGATTAAGCGTAGCAACCACGATGAAAATACATATACGACAGAGAATTCTCATGCTCGTTTCGCTGTTTTAACTTCCGAATTTCCTCTTGGTGTAAACTACAAAGTTGTAGCTCTTTGAATTAGCTTTCCAACAAGCTATAGAAGGACCCATTTGAAGACTATATGAGATCTAAGCATGCAAATTAAGTTCGAAAGGTCAGCCTGCATTGTTTTGTTCCTTTTAAACCAAATCTTCTCTAAGTACTTTGTTGCACTTCGGATCAATCCATAAGTCTTAGGAATGTGATATTTAACCTATAAAGATTGAATAAAGATTAAATGACAATAAAATTTCTGGAAAACAAATATAATCCATCATCGAAGAAAGGGAATAATAGGTCAAGAATTCGACAGATCGGTGACCGCTCGGAAGAATACATATGCGGAGAATATTAAACATTGACGAAGCTCCGAGAATCTCGGCCAACATCGGCCAAGCGTGGTAATCCGTGGTGATCGTGGGAAAGCGTGATGACCTCCGCGATGGATGAAGAAGCGTCGTTATGCGTGATTAAGCGTAGCAACCGTGATGAAAAATACATAAACGATAGAGACTTCTCATGCTCGTTTCGCTGTTTTAACTTCCGAATTTGCTTTTGGTGTAAACTAAAAAGTTGTAGATCTTTGCATTAGCTTTCCAACAAGCTATAGAACGACCCATTTGGAGACAATATGAGATCTAAGCATGCAAATTAAGTTCGAAAGGTTAGCTTGCATTGTTTTGTTCCTTTTTAACCAAATCTTCACCAAGTACTCTGTTGGACTTCGGATCAATCCATAAGTCTTAGGAATGTGATATTTGACCTGTAAAGATAGAATAAAGATTAAATGACAATAAAATGTCAGGAAAACAAACATAATCCATCTCGAAGGAAGTGAATAATAGGTCAAGAATTCGACTGATCGGTGACCGCTCGGGAGAATACATATGCGGAGAATATGAAACATTGACGAAGCACCGAGAATCTCGGCCAACATCGGTGACCGGGTGGTAATCCGTGGTGATCGTAAGAAGCATGATGACCTCCGTGAAGAATGAAGAAGCGTCGTTATGCGTGATTAAGCGTAGCAACCGCGATGAAAAATACATATACGACAGAGACTGCTCATGCCCGTTTCGCTAATTTAACTTCCGAATTTGCTCTTGATGTAAACTACAAAGTTGTAGCTCTTTGAATTAGCTTTCGAACAAGCTATAGAACGACCCATTTGGAGACAATATGTGATCTAAGCATGCAAATAAAGTTCGAAAGGTCAGCCTCCATTGTTTTGTTCCTTTTAAACCAAATCTTCTCCAAGTACTTTGTTGCACTTCGGATCAATCCATAAGTCTTAGGAATGTGATATTTGACCTATAAAGATTGAATAAAGATTAAATGACAATAAAATGTCTGGAAAACAAATATAATCCATCATCAAAGAAAGGGAATAATAGGCAAGAATTCGACAGATCGGTGACCGCTCGGAAGAATACATATGCGGAGAATATGAAACATTGACGAAACTCCGAGAATCTCGGCCAACATCGGCCAAGCGTGGTAATCCGTGGTGATCGTGGGAAAGCGTGATGACATCCGCGATGGATGAAGAAGCGTCGTTATGCGTGATAAGGCGTAGCAACCGTGATGAAAAATACATATACGATAGAGACTTCTCATGCTCGTTTCGCTGTTTTAACTTCCGAATTTGCTTTTGGTGTAAACTACAAAGTTGTAGCTTTTTGAATTAGCTTTCCAACAAGCTATAGAGCGACCCATTTGGAGACAATATGAGATCTAAGCATGCAAATTAAGTTCGAAAGGTCAGCCTGCCCTGTTTTATTCCTTTTTAACCAAATCTTCACCAAGTACTTTGTTGCACTTCGGATCAATCCTTAAGTCTTAGGAATGTGATATTTGACCCGTAAAAATAGAAATATGATTAAATGAAAATATAATGTCGGGAAAACAAACATAATCCATCTTCGAAGAAAGTGAATAATAGGTCAAGAATTCGACATATCGGTGACCGCTCGGAAGAATACATATGCGGAGAATATGAAACATTGACGATGCTCCGAGAATCTCGGCCAAGCGTGGCAATCCGTGGTGATCGTGTGAAAGCTTGATGACCTCCGCGAAGGATGAAGAAGCGTCGTTATGCGTGATTAAGCGTAGCAACCAGGATGAAAAATACATATACGATAGTGACATCTCATGCCGGTTTCGCTATTTTAACTTTCGAATTTGCTTTTGGTGTAAACTACAAAGTTGTAGCTCTTTGAATTAGCTTTCTAACAAGCTATAGAACGACCTATTTGGAGACCATATGAGATCTAAGCATGCAAATTAAGTTCGAAAGGTCAGCGAGCCCTGTTTTGTTCCTTTTTAACCAAATCTTCACCAAGTACTTTGTTGCACTTCGGATCAATCTATAAGTCTTAGGAATGCGATAGTTGACCTGTAAAGATAGAATAAAGATTAAAAGACAATAAAATTTTAGGAAAACAAACATAACCCATCATCGAAGAAAAGGAATAATAGGTCAAGAATTCGACAGATCGGTGACCGCTCGGAAGAATACATATGCGGAGAATATGAAACATTGACGAAGCTCCGAGAATCTCGGCCAACATCGGCCAAGCGTGGTAATCTGTGGTGATCGTGGGAAAGCATGATGACCTCCGCGAAGGATGAAGAAGCGTCGTTATGCGTGATTAAGCGTAGCAACCACGATGAAAAATACATATACGACAGAGAATTCTCATGCTCGTTTCGCTATTTTAACTTCCGAATTTCCTCTTGGTGTAAACTAAAAAGTTGTAGCTCTTTGAATTAGCTTTCCAATAAGCTATAGAATGACCCATTAGAAGACCATATGAGATCTAAGCATGCAAATTAAGTTCGAAAGGTCAGCCTGCATTGTTTTGTTCCTTTTAAACCAAATCTTCTCCAAGTACTTTGTTGCACTTCGGATCAATCCATAAGTCTTAGGAATGTGATATTTAACCTATAAAGATTGAATAAAGATTAAATGACAATAAAATTTCGGGAAAACAAATATAATCCATCATCGAAGAAAGGGAATAATAGGTCAAGAATTCGACAGATCGGTGACCGGTCGGAAGAATACATATGCGGAGAATATGAAACATTGGCGAAGCTCCGAGAATCTCGGCCAACATCGGCCAAGCGTGGTAATCCGTGGTGATCGTGGGAAAGCGTGATTACCTCCGCGAAGGATGAAGAAGCTTCGTTATGCGTGATTAAGCGTAGCAACCGCAATAAAAAATACATATATGACAGAGAGTATTCAAGCCCGTTTCGTTATTTTAACTTCCGAATTTGCTCTTGGTGTAAACTACAAAGTTGTAGCTCTTTAAATTAGCTTTCCAACATGCTATAGAATGACCCATTTGGAGACCATATAAGATCTAAGCATGCAAATTAAGTTTGAAAGGTCAGGCTGCCCTATTTTGTTCCTTTTTAACCAAATCTTCACCAAGTACTTTGTTGCACTTCAGATCAATCCATACGTCTTAGGAATGTGATATTTGACCTGTAAAGATAGAAATATGACAATAGAATGACAATAAAATGTCGGGAAAACAAACATAATCCATCATCGAAGAAAGTGAATAATAGGTCAAGAATTCGACAGATCGGTGACCGCTCGGAAGAATACATATGCAGAGAATATGAAACCTTGACGAAGCTCCGAGAATCTCGGCCAACATCGGCCAAGCGTGGTAATCCGTGGTGATCGTGGGAAAGTGTGATGACCGCCGCGAAGGATGAAGAAGCGTCGTTATGCGTGATTAAGCATAGCAACCGCGATGAAGAATACATATACGACAGAGACTTCTCATGCCCGTTTCGCTATTTTAACTTCGGAATTTGCTCTTGGTGTAAACTACAAAGTTGTAGCTCTTTGAATTAGCATTTCAAAAGGCTATAGAACGACCTATTTGGAGACCATATGAGATCTAAGCATGCAAATTAAGTTCGAAAGGTCAGCCTGCCCTATTTTGTTCCTTTTTAACCAAATCTTCACCTTCGGATCAATCCATAAGTCTTAGGAATGTGATATTTGACCTGTAAAGATATAATAAAGATTAAATGACAATAAAATGTCACGAAAACAAACATAATCCATCATCGAAGGAAGTGAATAATAGGTCAAGAATTCGACAGATCGGTGACCGCTCGGAAGAATACATATGCGGAGAATATGAAACATTGACGAAGCTCCGAGAATCTCGGCCAACATCGGCCAAACGTGGCAATCCGTGGTGATCGTGTGAAAGCTTGATGACCTCCGCGAAGGATGAAGAAGCGTCGTTATGCGTGATTAAGCGTAGCAACAGCGATGAAAAATACATATACGATAGTGGCATCTCATGCCGGTTTCGCTATTTTAACTTTCGAATTTGCTTTTGGTGTAAACTACAAAGTTGTAGCACTTTGAATTAGCTTTCTAACAAGCTATAGAACGACCTATTTGGAGACCATATGAGATCTAAGCATGCAAATTAAGTTCGAAAGGTCAGCGAGCCCTGTTTTGTTCCTTTTTAACCAAATCTTCACCAAGAACTTTATTGCACTTCGGATCAATCTATAAGTCTTAAGAATGTGATAGTTGACCTGTAAAGATAGAATAAAGATTAAATGACAATAAAATTTTAGGAAAACAAACATAACCCATCATCGAAGAAAGGGAATAATAGGTCAAGAATTCGACAGATTGGTGACTGCTCGGAAGAATACATATGCGGAGAATATGAAACATTGACGAAGCTCCGAGAATCTCGGCCAACATCGGCCAAGAGTGGTAATCTGTGGTGATCGTGGGAAAGCATGATGACCTCCGCGAAGGATGAAGAAGCGTCGTTATGCGTGATTAAGCGTGGCACCCACGATGAAAAATACATATACGACAGAGAATTCTCATGCTCGTTTCGCTATTTTAACTTCCGAATTTCCTCTTGGTGTAAACTACAAAGTTGTAGCTCTTTGAAATATCTTTCCAACAAGCTATAGAACGACCCATTTGTAGACCATATGGGATCTAAGCTTGCAAATTAAGTTCGAAAGGTCAGCCTGCCCTGTTTTGTTCCTTTTTAACCAAATCTTCACCAAGTACTTTGTTGCACTTCGGATCAATCTATAATCCGTGGTGATCGTGGAAAAGTGTGATGACCTCCGCGAAGGATGAAGAAGCGTCGTTATGCGTGATTAAGCGTAGCAACCGCTATGAAGAATACATATACGACAGAGACTTCTCATGCCCGTTTCGCTATTTTAACTTCCGAATTTGCTCTTGGTGTAAACTACAAAGCTGTAGCTCTTTGAATTAGCTTTCCACCAAGCTATAGAACGATCCATTTGAAGACCATATGAGATCTAAGCTTGCAAATTAAGTTCGAAAGGTCAGCCTGCCTTATTTTGTTCCTTTTTAACCAAATCTTCACCAAGTACTTTGTTGCACTTCGGATCAATCCATAAGTCTTCGGAATGTGATATTTGATATGTAAAGATAGAATAAAGATTAAATGACAATAAAATGTCGGGAAAACACACATAATCCATCATCGAAGGAAGTGAATAATAGGTCAAGAATTTGACAGATCGGTGACCGCTCGGAAGAATAAATATGCGGAGAATATGAAACATTGACGAAGCTCTGAGAATCTCGACCAACATCGGCCAAGCGTGGTAATCCGTGGTGATCGTGGAAAAGTGTGATGAACTCCGCGAAGGATGAAGAAGCGTCGTTATGCGTGATTAAGCGTAGCAACCGCTATGAAGAATACATATACGACAGAGACTTCTGATGCCCGTTTCGCTATTTTAACTTCCGAATTTGCTCTTGGTGTACACTACAAAGTTGTAGCTCTTTGAATTAGCTTTCTAACAAGCTATAGAACGACACATTTGAAGACCATATGAGATCTAAGCTTGCAAATTAAGTTCGAAAGGTCAGCCTGCCTTATTTTGTTCCTTTTTAACCAAATCTTCACCAAGTACTTTGTTGCACTTCGGATCAATCCATAAGTCTTCGGAATGTGATATTTGACATTTAAAGATAGAATAAAGATTAAATGACAATAAAATGTCGGGAAAACACACATAATCCATCATCGAAGGAAGTGAATAATAGGTCAAGAATTTGATAGATCGGTGACCGCTCGGAAGAATAAATATGCGGAGAATATGAAACATTGACGAAGCTCCGAGAATCTCGACCAACATCGGCCAAGCGTGGTAACCCGTGGTGATCGTGGAAAAGTGTGATGACCTCCGCGAAGGATGAAGAAGCGTCGTTATGCGTGATTAAGCGTAGCAACCGCTATGAAGAATACATATACGACAGAGACTTCTCATGCCCGTTTCGCTATTTTAACTTCCGAATTTGCTCTTGGTGTAAACTACAAAGCTGTAGCTCTTTGCATTAGCTTTCCAACAAGCTATAGAACGACCCATTTGAAGACCATATGAGATCTAAGCTTCCAAATTAAGTTCGAAAGGTCAGCCTGCCTTATTTTGTTCCTTTTTAACCAAATCTTCACCAAGTACTTTGTTGCACTTCGGATCAATCCATAAGTCTTCGGAATGTGATATTTGACATGTAAAGATAGAATAAAGATTAAATGACAATAAAATGTCGGGAAAACACACATAATCCATCATCGAAGGAAGTGAATAATAGGTCAAGAATTTGATAGATCGGTGACCGCTCGGAAGAATAAATATGCGGAGAATATGAAACATTGACGAAGCTCCGAGAATCTCGACCAACATCGGCCAAGCGTGGTAATCCGTGGTGATCGTGGAAAAGTGTGATGACCTCCGCGAAGGATGAAGAAGCGTCGTTATGCGTGATTAAGCGTAGCAACCGCTATGAAGAATACATATACGACAGAGACTTCTCATGCCCGTTTCGCTATTTTAACTTCCGAATTTGCTCTTGGTGTAAACTACAAAGCTGTAGCTCTTTGAATTAGCTTTCCAACAAGCTATAGAACGACCCATTTGAAGACCATATGAGATCTAAGCTTCCAAATTAAGTTCGAAAGGTCAGCCTGCCTTATTTTGTTCCTTTTTAACCAAATCTTCACCAAGTACTTTGTTGCACTTCGGATCAATCCATAAGTCTTCGGAATGTGATATTTGACATGTAAAGATAGAATAAAGATTAAATGACAATAAAATGTCGGGAAAACACACATAATCCATCATCGAAGGAAGTGAATAATAGGTCAAGAATTTGATAGATCGGTGACCGCTCGGAAGAATAAATATGCGGAGAATATGAAACATTGACGAAGCTCCGAGAATCTCGACCAACATCGGCCAAGCGTGGTAATCCGTGGTGATCGTGGAAAAGTGTGATGACCTCCGCGAAGGATGAAGAAGCGTCGTTATGCGTGATTAAGCGTAGCAACCGCTATGAAGAATACATATACGACAGAGACTTCTCATGCCCGTTTCGCTATTTTAACTTCCGAATTAGCTCTTGGTGTAAACTACAAAGCTGTAGCTCTTTGAATTAGCTTTCCAACAAGCTATAGAACGACCCATTTGAAGACCATATGAGATCTAAGCTTGCAAATTAAGTTCGAAAGGTCAGCCTGCCTTATTTTGTTCCTTTTTAACCAAATCTTCACCAAGTACTTTGTTGCACTTCGGATCAATCCATAAGTCTTCGGAATGTGATATTTGACATGTAAAGATAGAATAAAGATTAAATGACAATAAAATGTCGGGAAAACACACATAATCCGTCATCGAAGGAAGTGAATAATAGGTCAAGAATTTGACAGATCGGTGACCGCTCGGAAGAATAAATATGCGGAGAATATGAAACATTGACGAAGCTCTGAGAATCTCGACCAACATCGGCCAAGCGTGGTAATCCGTGGTGATCGTGTGAAAGCTTGATGACCTCCGCGAAGGATGAAGAAGCGTCGTTATGCGTGATTAAGCGTAGCAACCAGGATGAAAAATACATATACGATAGTGACATCTCATGCCGGTTTCGCTATTTTAACTTTCGAATTTGCTTTTGGTGTAAACTACAAAGTTGTAGCTCTTTGAATTAGCTTTCTAACAAGCTATAGAACGACCTATTTGGAGACCATATGAGATCTAAGCATGCAAATTAAGTTCGAAAGGTCAGCGAGCCCTGTTTTGTTCCTTTTTAACCAAATCTTCACCAAGTACTTTGTTGCACTTCGGATCAATCTATAAGTCTTAGGAATGCGATAGTTGACCTGTAAAGATAGAATAAAGATTAAAAGACAATAAAATTTTAGGAAAACAAACATAACCCATCATCGAAGAAAAGGAATAATAGGTCAAGAATTCGACAGATCGGTGACCGCTCGGAAGAATACATATGCGGAGAATATGAAACATTGACGAAGCTCCGAGAATCTCGGCCAACATCGGCCAAGCGTGGTAATCTGTGGTGATCGTGGGAAAGCATGATGACCTCCGCGAAGGATGAAGAAGCGTCGTTATGCGTGATTAAGCGTAGCAACCACGATGAAAAATACATATACGACA
The DNA here is from genome assembly GCA_033675395.1 of Rhodiola chrysanthemifolia. Lineage (NCBI taxonomy): Eukaryota > Viridiplantae > Streptophyta > Magnoliopsida > Saxifragales > Crassulaceae > Rhodiola > Rhodiola chrysanthemifolia. The sequence goes on along the minus strand of JAUDRI010000018.1, from coordinate 317,709 downwards.
GAGAATTCTCATGCTCGTTTCGCTATTTTAACTTCCGAATTTCCTCTTGGTGTAAACTAAAAAGTTGTAGCTCTTTGAATTAGCTTTCCAATAAGCTATAGAATGACCCATTAGAAGACCATATGAGATCTAAGCATGCAAATTAAGTTCGAAAGGTCAGCCTGCATTGTTTTGTTCCTTTTAAACCAAATCTTCTCCAAGTACTTTGTTGCACTTCGGATCAATCCATAAGTCTTAGGAATGTGATATTTAACCTATAAAGATTGAATAAAGATTAAATGACAATAAAATTTCGGGAAAACAAATATAATCCATCATCGAAGAAAGGGAATAATAGGTCAAGAATTCGACAGATCGGTGACCGGTCGGAAGAATACATATGCGGAGAATATGAAACATTGGCGAAGCTCCGAGAATCTCGGCCAACATCGGCCAAGCGTGGTAATCCGTGGTGATCGTGGGAAAGCGTGATTACCTCCGCGAAGGATGAAGAAGCTTCGTTATGCGTGATTAAGCGTAGCAACCGCAATAAAAAATACATATATGACAGAGAGTATTCAAGCCCGTTTCGTTATTTTAACTTCCGAATTTGCTCTTGGTGTAAACTACAAAGTTGTAGCTCTTTAAATTAGCTTTCCAACATGCTATAGAATGACCCATTTGGAGACCATATAAGATCTAAGCATGCAAATTAAGTTTGAAAGGTCAGGCTGCCCTATTTTGTTCCTTTTTAACCAAATCTTCACCAAGTACTTTGTTGCACTTCAGATCAATCCATACGTCTTAGGAATGTGATATTTGACCTGTAAAGATAGAAATATGACAATAGAATGACAATAAAATGTCGGGAAAACAAACATAATCCATCATCGAAGAAAGTGAATAATAGGTCAAGAATTCGACAGATCGGTGACCGCTCGGAAGAATACATATGCAGAGAATATGAAACCTTGACGAAGCTCCGAGAATCTCGGCCAACATCGGCCAAGCGTGGTAATCCGTGGTGATCGTGGGAAAGTGTGATGACCGCCGCGAAGGATGAAGAAGCGTCGTTATGCGTGATTAAGCATAGCAACCGCGATGAAGAATACATATACGACAGAGACTTCTCATGCCCGTTTCGCTATTTTAACTTCGGAATTTGCTCTTGGTGTAAACTACAAAGTTGTAGCTCTTTGAATTAGCATTTCAAAAGGCTATAGAACGACCTATTTGGAGACCATATGAGATCTAAGCATGCAAATTAAGTTCGAAAGGTCAGCCTGCCCTATTTTGTTCCTTTTTAACCAAATCTTCACCTTCGGATCAATCCATAAGTCTTAGGAATGTGATATTTGACCTGTAAAGATATAATAAAGATTAAATGACAATAAAATGTCACGAAAACAAACATAATCCATCATCGAAGGAAGTGAATAATAGGTCAAGAATTCGACAGATCGGTGACCGCTCGGAAGAATACATATGCGGAGAATATGAAACATTGACGAAGCTCCGAGAATCTCGGCCAACATCGGCCAAACGTGGCAATCCGTGGTGATCGTGTGAAAGCTTGATGACCTCCGCGAAGGATGAAGAAGCGTCGTTATGCGTGATTAAGCGTAGCAACAGCGATGAAAAATACATATACGATAGTGGCATCTCATGCCGGTTTCGCTATTTTAACTTTCGAATTTGCTTTTGGTGTAAACTACAAAGTTGTAGCACTTTGAATTAGCTTTCTAACAAGCTATAGAACGACCTATTTGGAGACCATATGAGATCTAAGCATGCAAATTAAGTTCGAAAGGTCAGCGAGCCCTGTTTTGTTCCTTTTTAACCAAATCTTCACCAAGAACTTTATTGCACTTCGGATCAATCTATAAGTCTTAAGAATGTGATAGTTGACCTGTAAAGATAGAATAAAGATTAAATGACAATAAAATTTTAGGAAAACAAACATAACCCATCATCGAAGAAAGGGAATAATAGGTCAAGAATTCGACAGATTGGTGACTGCTCGGAAGAATACATATGCGGAGAATATGAAACATTGACGAAGCTCCGAGAATCTCGGCCAACATCGGCCAAGAGTGGTAATCTGTGGTGATCGTGGGAAAGCATGATGACCTCCGCGAAGGATGAAGAAGCGTCGTTATGCGTGATTAAGCGTGGCACCCACGATGAAAAATACATATACGACAGAGAATTCTCATGCTCGTTTCGCTATTTTAACTTCCGAATTTCCTCTTGGTGTAAACTACAAAGTTGTAGCTCTTTGAAATATCTTTCCAACAAGCTATAGAACGACCCATTTGTAGACCATATGGGATCTAAGCTTGCAAATTAAGTTCGAAAGGTCAGCCTGCCCTGTTTTGTTCCTTTTTAACCAAATCTTCACCAAGTACTTTGTTGCACTTCGGATCAATCTATAATCCGTGGTGATCGTGGAAAAGTGTGATGACCTCCGCGAAGGATGAAGAAGCGTCGTTATGCGTGATTAAGCGTAGCAACCGCTATGAAGAATACATATACGACAGAGACTTCTCATGCCCGTTTCGCTATTTTAACTTCCGAATTTGCTCTTGGTGTAAACTACAAAGCTGTAGCTCTTTGAATTAGCTTTCCACCAAGCTATAGAACGATCCATTTGAAGACCATATGAGATCTAAGCTTGCAAATTAAGTTCGAAAGGTCAGCCTGCCTTATTTTGTTCCTTTTTAACCAAATCTTCACCAAGTACTTTGTTGCACTTCGGATCAATCCATAAGTCTTCGGAATGTGATATTTGATATGTAAAGATAGAATAAAGATTAAATGACAATAAAATGTCGGGAAAACACACATAATCCATCATCGAAGGAAGTGAATAATAGGTCAAGAATTTGACAGATCGGTGACCGCTCGGAAGAATAAATATGCGGAGAATATGAAACATTGACGAAGCTCTGAGAATCTCGACCAACATCGGCCAAGCGTGGTAATCCGTGGTGATCGTGGAAAAGTGTGATGAACTCCGCGAAGGATGAAGAAGCGTCGTTATGCGTGATTAAGCGTAGCAACCGCTATGAAGAATACATATACGACAGAGACTTCTGATGCCCGTTTCGCTATTTTAACTTCCGAATTTGCTCTTGGTGTACACTACAAAGTTGTAGCTCTTTGAATTAGCTTTCTAACAAGCTATAGAACGACACATTTGAAGACCATATGAGATCTAAGCTTGCAAATTAAGTTCGAAAGGTCAGCCTGCCTTATTTTGTTCCTTTTTAACCAAATCTTCACCAAGTACTTTGTTGCACTTCGGATCAATCCATAAGTCTTCGGAATGTGATATTTGACATTTAAAGATAGAATAAAGATTAAATGACAATAAAATGTCGGGAAAACACACATAATCCATCATCGAAGGAAGTGAATAATAAGTCAAGAATTTGATAGATCGGTGACCGCTCGGAAGAATAAATATGCGGAGAATATGAAACATTGACGAAGCTCCGAGAATCTCGACCAACATCGGCCAAGCGTGGTAACCCGTGGTGATCGTGGAAAAGTGTGATGACCTCCGCGAAGGATGAAGAAGCGTCGTTATGCGTGATTAAGCGTAGCAACCGCTATGAAGAATACATATACGACAGAGACTTCTCATGCCCGTTTCGCTATTTTAACTTCCGAATTTGCTCTTGGTGTAAACTACAAAGCTGTAGCTCTTTGCATTAGCTTTCCAACAAGCTATAGAACGACCCATTTGAAGACCATATGAGATCTAAGCTTCCAAATTAAGTTCGAAAGGTCAGCCTGCCTTATTTTGTTCCTTTTTAACCAAATCTTCACCAAGTACTTTGTTGCACTTCGGATCAATCCATAAGTCTTCGGAATGTGATATTTGACATGTAAAGATAGAATAAAGATTAAATGACAATAAAATGTCGGGAAAACACACATAATCCATCATCGAAGGAAGTGAATAATAGGTCAAGAATTTGATAGATCGGTGACCGCTCGGAAGAATAAATATGCGGAGAATATGAAACATTGACGAAGCTCCGAGAATCTCGACCAACATCGGCCAAGCGTGGTAATCCGTGGTGATCGTGGAAAAGTGTGATGACCTCCGCGAAGGATGAAGAAGCGTCGTTATGCGTGATTAAGCGTAGCAACCGCTATGAAGAATACATATACGACAGAGACTTCTCATGCCCGTTTCGCTATTTTAACTTCCGAATTTGCTCTTGGTGTAAACTACAAAGCTGTAGCTCTTTGAATTAGCTTTCCAACAAGCTATAGAACGACCCATTTGAAGACCATATGAGATCTAAGCTTCCAAATTAAGTTCGAAAGGTCAGCCTGCCTTATTTTGTTCCTTTTTAACCAAATCTTCACCAAGTACTTTGTTGCACTTCGGATCAATCCATAAGTCTTCGGAATGTGATATTTGACATGTAAAGATAGAATAAAGATTAAATGACAATAAAATGTCGGGAAAACACACATAATCCATCATCGAAGGAAGTGAATAATAGGTCAAGAATTTGATAGATCGGTGACCGCTCGGAAGAATAAATATGCGGAGAATATGAAACATTGACGAAGCTCCGAGAATCTCGACCAACATCGGCCAAGCGTGGTAATCCGTGGTGATCGTGGAAAAGTGTGATGACCTCCGCGAAGGATGAAGAAGCGTCGTTATGCGTGATTAAGCGTAGCAACCGCTATGAAGAATACATATACGACAGAGACTTCTCATGCCCGTTTCGCTATTTTAACTTCCGAATTAGCTCTTGGTGTAAACTACAAAGCTGTAGCTCTTTGAATTAGCTTTCCAACAAGCTATAGAACGACCCATTTGAAGACCATATGAGATCTAAGCTTGCAAATTAAGTTCGAAAGGTCAGCCTGCCTTATTTTGTTCCTTTTTAACCAAATCTTCACCAAGTACTTTGTTGCACTTCGGATCAATCCATAAGTCTTCGGAATGTGATATTTGACATGTAAAGATAGAATAAAGATTAAATGACAATAAAATGTCGGGAAAACACACATAATCCGTCATCGAAGGAAGTGAATAATAGGTCAAGAATTTGACAGATCGGTGACCGCTCGGAAGAATAAATATGCGGAGAATATGAAACATTGACGAAGCTCTGAGAATCTCGACCAACATCGGCCAAGCGTGGTAATCCGTGGTGATCGTGGAAAAGTGTGATGACCTCCGCGAAGGATGAAGAAGCGTCGTTATGCGTGATTAAGCGTAGCAACCGCTATGAAGAATACATATACGACAGAGACTTCTGATGCACGTTTCGCTATTTTAACTTCCGAATTTGCTCTTGGTGTACACTACAAAGTTGTAGCTCTTTGAATTAGCTTTCTAACAAGCTATAGAACGACACATTTGAAGACCATATGAGATCTAAGCTTGCAAATTAAGTTCGAAAGGTCAGCCTGCCTTATTTTGTTCCTTTTTAACCAAATCTTCACCAAGTACTTTGTTGCACTTCGGATCAATCCATAAGTCTTCGGAATGTGATATTTGACATGTGAAGATAGAATAAAGATTAAATGACAATAAAATGTCGAGAAAACACACATAATCCATCATCGAAGGAAGTGAATAATAGGTCAAGAATTTGATAGATCGGTGACCGCTCGGAAGAATAAATATGCGGAGAATATGAAACATTGACGAAGCTCCGAGAATCTCGACCAACATCGGCCAAGCGTGGTAATCCGTGGTGATCGTGGAAAAGTGTGATGACCTCCGCGAAGGATGAAGAAGCGTCGTTATGCGTGATTAAGCGTAGCAACCGCTATGAAGAATACATATACGACAGAGACTTCTCATGCCCGTTTCGCTATTTTAACTTCCGAATTTGCTCTTGGTGTAAACTACAAAGCTGTAGCTCTTTGCATTAGCTTTCCAACAAGCTATAGAACGACCCATTTGAAGACCATATGAGATCTAAGCTTCCAAATTAAGTTCGAAAGGTCAGCCTGCCTTATTTTGTTCCTTTTTAACCAAATCTTCACCAAGTACTTTGTTGCACTTCGGATCAATCCATAAGTCTTCGGAATGTGATATTTGACATGTAAAGATAGAATAAAGATTAAATGACAATAAAATGTCGGGAAAACACACATAATCCATCATCGAAGGAAGTGAATAATAGGTCAAGAATTTGATAGATCGGTGACCGCTCGGAAGAATAAATATGCGGAGAATATGAAACATTGACGAAGCTCCGAGAATCTCGACCAACATCGGCCAAGCGTGGTAATCCGTGGTGATCGTGGAAAAGTGTGATGACCTCCGCGAAGGATGAAGAAGCGTCGTTATGCGTGATTAAGCGTAGCAACCGCTATGAAGAATACATATACGACAGAGACTTCTCATGCCCGTTTCGCTATTTTAACTTCCGAATTTGCTCTTGGTGTAAACTACAAAGCTGTAGCTCTTTGAATTAGCTTTCCAACAAGCTATAGAACGACCCATTTGAAGACCATATGAGATCTAAGCTTCCAAATTAAGTTCGGAAGGTCAGCCTGCCTTATTTTGTTCCTTTTTAACCAAATCTTCACCAAGCACTTTGTTGCACTTCGGATCAATCCATAAGTCTTCGGAATGTGATATTTGACATGTAAAGATAGAATAAAGATTAAATGACAATAAAATGTCGGGAAAACACACATAATCCATCATCGAAGGAAGTGAATAATAGGTCAAGAATTTGATAGATCGGTGACCGCTCGGAAGAATAAATATGCGGAGAATATGAAACATTGACGAAGCGCCGAGAATCTCGACCAACATCGGCCAAGCGTGGTAATCCGTGGTGATCGTGGAAAAGTGTGATGACCTCCGCGAAGGATGAAGAACCGTCGTTATGCGTGATTAAGCGTAGCAACCGCTATGAAGAATACATATACGACAGAGACTTCTCATGCCCGTTTCGCTATTTGAACTTCCGAATTTGCTCTTGGTGTAAACTACAAAGCTGTAGCTCTTTGAATTAGCTTTCCAACAAGCTATAGAACGACCCATTTGAATACCATATGAGATCTAAGCTTGCAAATTAAGTTCGAAAGGTCAGCCTGCCCTATTTTGTTCCTTTTTAACCAAATCTTCACCAAGTACTTTGTTGCACTTCCGATCAATCCATAAGTCTTAGGAATGTGATATTTGACCTATAAAGATAGCATAAAGATTAAATGACAATAAAATGTCGGGAAAACACACATAATCCATCATCGAAGAAAAGGAATAATAGGTCAAGAATTTGACAGATCGGTGACTGCTCGGAAGAATAAATATGCAGAGAATATGAAACATTGACGAAGCTCCGAGAATCTCGACCAACATCGGCCAAGCTTGGTAATCCGTGGTGATCGTGGGAAAGTTTGATGACCTCCGCGAAGGATGAAGAAGCGTCGTTATGCGTGATTAAGCGTAGCAACCGCTATGAAGAATACATATACGACAGAGACTTCTCATGCCCGTTTCGCTGATTTAACTTCCGAATTTGCTCTTGGTGTACACTACAAAGTTGTAGCTCTTTGAATTAGCTTTCCAACAAGCTATAGAACGACCCATTTGAAGACCATATGAGATCTAAGCTTGCAAATTAAGTTCGAAAGGTCAGCCTGCCTTATTTTGTTCCTTTTTAACCAAATCTTCACCAAGTACTTTGTTGCACTTCGGATCAATCCATAAGTCTTCGGAATGTGATATTGGACATGTAAAGATAGAATAAAGATTAAATGACAATAAAATGTCGGGAAAACACACATAATCCATCATCGAAGGAAGTGAATAATAGGTCAAGAATTTGACAGATCGGTGACCGCTCGGAAGAATAAATATGCGGAGAATATGAAACATTGACGAAGCTCTGAGAATGTCGACCAACATCGGCCAAGCGTGGTAATCCGTGGTGATCGTGGAAAAGTGTGATGACCTCCGCGAAGGATGAAGAAGCGTCGTTATGCGTGATTAAGCGTAGCAACCGCTATGAAGAATACATATACGACAGAGACTTCTCATGCCCGTTTCGCTATTTTAACTTCCGAATTTGCTCTTGGTGTAAACTACAAAGTTGTAGCTCTTTGAATTAACTTTCCAACAAGCTATAGAACGACCCATTTGAAGACCATATGAGATCTAAGCTTGCAAATTAAGTTCGAAAGGTCAGCCTGCCCTATTTTGTTCCTTTTTAACCAAATCTTCACCAAGTACTTTGTTGCACTTCAGATCAATCCATAAGTCTTAGGAATGTGATATTTGACCTATAAAGATAGCATAAAGATTAAATGACAATAAAATGTCGGGAAAATACACATAATCCATCATCGAAGGAAGTGAATAATAGGTCAAGAATTTGATAGATCGGTGACCGCTCGGAAGAATAAATATGCGGAGAATATGAAACATTGACGAAGCTCCGAGAATCTCGACCAACATCGGCCAAGCGTGGTAATCCGTGGTGATCGTGGAAAAGTGTGATGACCTCCGCGAAGGATGAAGAAGCGTCGTTATGCGTGATTAAGCGTAGCAACCGCTAAGAAGAATACATATACGACAGAGACTTCTGATGCCCGTTTCGCTATTTTAACTTCCGAATTTGCTCTTGGTGTACACTACAAAGTTGTAGCTCTTTGAATTAGCTTTCTAACAAGCTATAGAACGACCCATTTGAAGACCATATGAGATCTAAGCTTGCAAATTAAGTTCGAAAGGTCAGCCTGCCTTATTTTGTTCCTTTTTAACCAAATCTTCACCAAGTACTTTGTTGCACTTCGGATCAATCCATAAGTCTTCGGAATGTGATATTTCACATGTAAAGATAGAATAAAGATTAAATGACAGTAAAATGTCGGGAAAATACACATAATCCATCATCGAAGGAAGTGAATAATAGGTCAAGAATTTGATAGATCGGTGACCGCTCGGAAGAATAAATATGCGGAGAATATGAAACATTGACGAAGCTCCGAGAATCTCGACCAACATCGGCCAAGCGTGGTAATCCGTGGTGATCGTGGAAAAGTGTGATGACCTCCGCGAAGGATGAAGAAGCGTCGTTATGCGTGATTAAGCGTAGCAACCGCTATGAAGAATACATATACGACAGAGACTTCTCATGCCCGTTTCGCTATTTTAACTTCCGAATTTGCTCTTGGTGTAAACTACAAAGCTGTAGCTCTTTGAATTAGCTTTCCAACAAGCTATAGAACGACCCATTTGAAGACCATATGAGATCTAAGCTTGCAAATTAAGTTTGAAAGGTCAGCCTGCCTTATTTTGTTCCTTTTTAACCAAATCTTCACCAAGTACTTTGTTGCACTTCGGATCAATCCATAAGTCTTCGGAATGTGATATTTGACATGTAAAGATAGAATAAAGATTAAATGACAATAAAATGTCGGGAAAACACACATAATCCATCATCGAAGGAAGTGAATAATAGGTCAAGAATTTGACAGATCGGTGACCGCTCGGAAGAATAAATATGCGGAGAATATGAAACATTGACGAAGCTCTGAGAATCTCGACCAACATCGGCCAAGCGTGGTAATCCGTGGTGATCGTGGAAAAGTGTGATGACCTCCGCGAAGGATGAAGAAGCGTCGTTATGCGTGATTAAGCGTAGCAACCGCTATGAAGAATACATATACGACAGAGACTTCTCATGCCCGTTTCGCTATTTTAACTTCCGCATTTGCTATTGGTGTAAACTACAAAGTTGTAGCTCTTTGAATTAGCTTTCCAACAAGCTATAGAACGACCCATTTGAAGACCATATGAGATCTAAGCTTGCAAATTAAGTTCGAAAGGTCAGCCTGCCCTATTTTGTTCCTTTTTAACTAAATCTTCACCAAGTACTTTGTTGCACTTCGGATCAATCCATAAGTCTTAGGAATGTGATATTTGACCTATAAAGATAGCATAAAGATTAAATGACAATAAAATGTCGGGAAAACACACATAATCCATCATCGAAGAAAAGGAATAATAGGTCAAGAATTTGACAGATCGGTGACTGCTCGGAAGAATAAATATGCAGAGAATATGAAACATTGACGAAGCTCCGAGAATCTCGACCAACATCGGCCAAGCTTGGTAATCCGTGGTGATCGTGGGAAAGTGTGATGACCTCCGCGAAGGATGAAGAAGCGTCGTTATGCGTGATTAAGCGTAGCAACCGCTATGAAGAATACATATACGACAGAGACTTCTCATGCCCGTTTCGCTGATTTAACTTCCGAATTTGCTCTTGGTGTACACTACAAAGTTGTAGCTCTTTGAATTAGCTTTCCAACAAGCTATAGAACGACCCATTTGAAGACCATATGAGATCTAAGCTTGCAAATTAAGTTCGAAAGGTCAGCCTGCCTTATTTTGTTCCTTTTTAACCAAATCTTCACCAAGTACTTTGTTGCACTTCGGATCAATCCATAAGTCTTCGGAATGTGATATTTGACATGTAAAGATAGAATAAAGATTAAATGACAATAAAATGTCGGGAAAACACACATAATCCATCATCGAAGGAAGTGAATAATAGGTCAAGAATTTGACAGATCGGTGACCGCTCGGAAGAATAAATATGCGGAGAATATGAAACATTGACGAAGCTCTGAGAATCTCGACCAACATCGGCCAAGCGTGGTAATCCGTGGTGATCGTGGAAAAGTGTGATGACCTCCGCGAAGGATGAAGAAGCGTCGTTATGCGTGATTAAGCGTAGCAACCGCTATGAAGAATACATATACGACAGAGACTTCTCATGCCCGTTTCGCTATTTTAACTTCCGAATTTGCTCTTGGTGTAAACTACAAAGCTGTAGCTCTTTGAATTAGCTTTCTAACAAGCTATAGAACGACCCATTTGAAGACCATATGAGATCTAAGCTTGCAAATTAAGTTCGAAAGGTCAGCCTGCCCTATTTTGTTCCTTTTTAACCAAATCTTCACCAAGTACTTTGTTGCACTTCGGATCAATCCATAAGTCTTAGGAATGTGATATTTGACCTATAAAGATAGCATAAAGATTAAATGACAATAAAATGTCGGGAAAACAAACATAATCCATCATCGAAGAAAAGGAATAATAGATCAAGAATTTGACAGATCGGTGACTGCTCGGAAGAATAAATATGCAGAGAATATGAAACATTGACGAAGCTCCGAGAATCTCGACCAACATCGGCCAAGCTTGGTAATCCGTGGTGATCGTGGGAAAGTGTGATGACCTCCGCGAAGGATGAAGAAGCGTCGTTATGCGTGATTAAGCGTAGCAACCGCTATGAAGAATACATATACGACAGAGACTTCTCATGCCCGTTTCGCTGATTTAACTTCCGAATTTGCTCTTGGTGTACACTACAAAGTTGTAGCTCTTTGAATTAGCTTTCCAACAAGCTATAGAACGACCCATTTGAAGACCATATGAGATCTAAGCTTGCAAATTAAGTTCGAAAGGTCAGCCTGCCTTATTTTGTTCCTTTTTAACCAAATCTTCACCAAGTACTTTGTTGCACTTCGGATCAATCCATAAGTCTTCGGAATGTGATATTTGACATGTAAAGATAGAATAAAGATTAAATGACAATAAAATGTCGGGAAAACACACATAATCCATCATCGAAGGAAGTGAATAATAGGTCAAGAATTTGACAGATCGGTGACCGCTCGGAAGAATAAATATGCGGAGAATATGAAACATTGACGAAGCTCTGAGAATCTCGACCAACATCGGCCAAGCGTGGTAATCCGTGGTGATCGTGGAAAAGTGTGATGACCTCCGCGAAGGATGAAGAAGCGTCGTTATGCGTGATTAAGCGTAGCAACCGCTATGAAGAATACATATACGACAGAGACTTCTCATGCCCGTTTCGCTATTTTAACTTCCGAATTTGCTCTTGGTGTAAACTACAAAGTTGTAGCTCTTTGAATTAGCTTTCCAACAAGCTATAGAACGACCCATTTGAAGACCATATGAGATCTAAGCTTGCAAATTAAGTTCGAAAGGTCAGCCTGCCCTATTTTGTTCCTTTTTAACCAAATCTTCACCAAGTACTTTGTTGCACTTCGGATCAATCCATAAGTCTTAGGAATGTGATATTTGACCTATAAAGATAGCATAAAGATTAAATGACAATAAAATGTCGGGAAAACACACATAATCCATCATCGAAGAAAAGGAATAATAGGTCAAGAATTTGACAGATCGGTGACTGCTCGGAAGAATAAATATGCAGAGAATATGAAACATTGACGAAGCTCCGAGAATCTCGACCAACATCGGCCAAGCTTGGTAATCCGTGGTGATCGTGGGAAAGTGTGATGACCTCCGCGAAGGATGAAGAAGCGTCGTTATGCGTGATTAAGCGTAGCAACCGCTATGAAGAATACATATACCACAGAGACTTCTCATGCCCGTTTCGCTGATTTAACTTCCGAATTTGCTCTTGGTGTACACTACAAAGTTGTAGCTCTTTGAATTAGCTTTCCAACAAGCTATAGAACGACCCATTTGAAGACCATATGAGATCTAAGCTTGCAAATTAAGTTCGAAAGGTCAGCCTGCCCTATTTTGTGCCTTTTTAACCAAATCTTCACCAAGTACTTTGTTGCACTTCGGATCAATCCATAAGTCTTAGGAATGTGATATTTGACCTATAAAGATAGCATAAAGATTAAATGACAATAAAATGTCGGGAAAACACACATAATCCATCATCGAAGAAAAGGAATAATAGATCAAGAATTTGACAGATCGGTGACTGCTCGGAAGAATAAATATGCAGAGAATATGAAACATTGACGAAGCTCCGAGAATCTCGACCAACATCGGCCAAGCTTGGTAATCCGTGGTGATCGTGGGAAAGTGTGATGACCTCCGCGAAGGATGAAGAAGCGTCGTTATGCGTGATTAAGCGTAGCAACCGCTATGAAGAATACATATACGACAGAGACTTCTCATGCCCGTTTCGCTGATTTACCTTCCGAATTTGCTCTTGGTGTACACTACAAAGTTGTAGCTCTTTGAATTAGCTTTCCAACAAGCTATAGAACGACCCATTTGAAGACCATATGAGATCTAAGCTTGCAAATTAAGTTCGGAAGGTCAGCCTGCCTTATTTTGTTCCTTTTTAACCAAATCTTCACCAAGTACTTTGTTGCACTTCGGATCAATCCATAAGTCTTCGGAATGTGTTATTTGACATGTAAAGATAGAATAAAGATTAAATGACAATAAAATGTCGGGAAAACACACATAATCCATCATCGAAGGAAGTGAATAATAGGTCAAGAATTTGACAGATCGGTGACCGCTCGGAAGAATAAATATGCGGAGAATATGAAACATTGACGAAGCTCCGAGAATCTCGACCAACATCGGCCAAGCTTGGTAATCCGTGGTGATCGTGGGAAAGTGTGATGACCTCCGCGAAGGATGAAGAAGCGTCGTTATGCGTGATTAAGCGTAGCAACCGCTATGAAGAATACATATACGACAGAGACTTCTCATGCCCGTTTCGCTATTTTAACTTCCGAATTTGCTCTTGGTGTAAACTACAAAGTTGTAGCTCTTTGAATTAGCTTTTCAACAAGCTATAGAACGACCCATTTGAAGACCATATGAGATCTAAGCTTGCAAATTAAGTTCGAAAGGTCAGCCTGCCCTATTTTGTTCCTTTTTAACCAAATCTTCACCAAGTACTTTGTTGCACTTCGGATCAATCCATAAGTCTTAGGAATGTGATATTTGACCTATAAAGATAGCATAAAGATTAAATGACAATAAAATGTCGGGAAAACACACATAATCCATCATCGAAGAAAAGGAATAATAGGTCAAGAATTTGACAGATCGGTGACTGCTCGGAAGAATAAATATGCAGAGAATATGAAACATTGACGAAGCTCCGAGAATCTCGACCAACATCGGCCAAGCTTGGTAATCCGTGGTGATCGTGGGAAAGTGTGATGACCTCCGCGAAGGATGAAGAAGCGTCGTTATGCGTGATTAAGCGTAGCAACCGCTATGAAGAATACATATACCACAGAGACTTCTCATGCCCGTTTCGCTGATTTAACTTCCGAATTTGCTCTTGGTGTACACTACAAAGTTGTAGCTCTTTGAATTAGCTTTCCAACAAGCTATAGAACGACCCATTTGAAGACCATATGAGATCTAAGCTTGCAAATTAAGTTCGAAAGGTCAGCCTGCCTTATTTTGTTCCTTTTTAACCAAATCTTCACCAAGTACTTTGTTGCACTTCGGATCAATCCATAAGTCTTCGGAATGTGATATTTGACATGTAAAGATAGAATAAAGATTAAATGACAATAAAATGTCGGGAAAACACACATAATCCATCATCGAAGGAAGTGAATAATAGGTCAAGAATTTGACAGATCGGTGACCGCTCGGAAGAATAAATATGCGGAGAATATAAAACATTGACGAAGCTCTGAGAATCTCGACCAACATCGGCCAAGCGTGGTAATCCGTGGTGATCGTGAAAAAGCGTGATGACCTCCGCGAAGGATGAAGAAGCGTCGTTATGCGTGATTAAGCGTAGCAACCGCTATGAAGAATACATATACGACAGAGACTTCTCATGCCCGTTTCGCTATATTAACTTCCGAATTTGCTCTTGGTGTAAACTACAAAGTTGTAGCTCTTTGAATTAGCTTTTCAACAAGCTATAGAACGACCCATTTGAAGACCATATGAGATCTAAGCTTGCAAATTAAGTTTGAAAGGTCAGCCTGCCCTATTTTGTTCCTTTTTAACCAAATCTTCACCAAGTACTTTGTTGCACTTCGGATCAATCCATAAGTCTTAGGAATGTGATATTTGACCTATAAAGATAGCATAAAGATTAAATGACAATAAAATGTCGGGAAAACACACATAATCCATCATCGAAGGAAGTGAATAATAGGTCAAGAATTTGACAGATCGGTGACCGCTCGGAAGAATAAATATGCGGAGAATATGAAACATTGACGAAGCTCTGAGAATCTCGACCAACATCGGCCAAGCGTGGTAATCC
This sequence comes from Rhodiola chrysanthemifolia, assembly GCA_033675395.1. NCBI lineage: Eukaryota > Viridiplantae > Streptophyta > Magnoliopsida > Saxifragales > Crassulaceae > Rhodiola > Rhodiola chrysanthemifolia. The sequence goes on along the minus strand of JAUDRI010000018.1, from coordinate 302,665 downwards.
GTGGTGATCGTGGAAAAGCGTGATGACCTCCGCGAAGGATGAAGAAGCGTCGTTATGCGTGATTAAGCGTAGCAACCGCTATGAAGAATACATATACGACAGAGACTTCTCATGCCTGTTTCGCTATTTTAGCTTCCGAATTTGCTCTTGGTGTAAACTACAAAGTTGTAGCTCTTTGAATTAGCTTTCCAACAAGCTATAGAACGACCCATTTGAAGACCATATGAGATCTAAGCTTGCAAATTAAGTTCGAAAGGTCAGCCTGCCCTATTTTGTTCCTTTTTAACCAAATCTTCACCAAGTACTTTGTTGCACTTCAGATCAATCCATAAGTCTTAGGAATGTGATATTTGACCTATAAAGATAGCATAAAGATTAAATGACAATAAAATGTAGGGAAAACACACATAATCCATCATCGAAGAAAAGGAATAATAGGTCAAGAATTTGACAGATCGGTGACTGCTCGGAAGAATAAATAAGCAGAGAATATGAAACATTGACGAAGCTCCGAGAATCTCGACCAACATCGGCCAAGCTTGGTAATCCGTGGTGATCGTGGGAAAGTGTGATGACCTCCGCGAAGGATGAAGAAGCGTCGTTATGCGTGATTAAGCGTAGCAACCGCTATGAAGAATACATATACGACAGAGACTTCTGATGCCCGTTTCGCTATTTTAACTTCCGAATTTGCTCTTGGTGTACACTACAAAGTTGTAGCTCTTTGAATTAGCTTTCCAACAAGCTATAGAACGACCCATTTGAAGACCATATGAGATCTAAGCTTGCAAATTAAGTTCGAAAGGTCAGCCTGCCTTATTTTGTTCCTTTTTAACCAAATCTTCACCAAGTACTTTGTTGCACTTCGGATCAATCCATAAGTCTTCGGAATGTGATATTTGACATGTAAAGATAGAATAAAGATTAAATGACAATAAAATGTCGGGAAAACACACATAATCCATCATCGAAGGAAGTGAATAATAGGTCAAGAATTTGACAGATCGGTGACCGCTCGGAAGAATAAATATGCGGAGAATATGAAACATTGACGAAGCTCTGAGAATCTCGACCAACATCGGCCAAGCGTGGTAATCCGTGGTGATCGTGGAAAAGCGTGATGACCTCCGCGAAGGATGAAGAAGCGTCGTTATGCGTGATTAAGCGTAGCAACCGCTATGAAGAATACATATACGACAGAGACTTCTCATGCCTGTTTCGCTATTTTAGCTTCCGAATTTGCTCTTGGTGTAAACTACAAAGTTGTAGCTCTTTGAATTAGCTTTCCAACAAGCTATAGAACGACCCATTTGAAGACCATATGAGATCTAAGCTTGCAAATTAAGTTCGAAAGGTCAGCCTGCCCTATTTTGTTCCTTTTTAACCAAATCTTCACCAAGTACTTTGTTGCACTTCAGATCAATCCATAAGTCTTAGGAATGTGATATTTGACCTATAAAGATAGCATAAAGATTAAATGACAATAAAATGTCGGGAAAACACACATAATCCATCATCGAAGAAAAGGAATAATAGGTCAAGAATTTGACAGATCGGTGACTGCTCGGAAGAATAAATAAGCAGAGAATATGAAACATTGACGAAGCTCCGAGAATCTCGACCAACATCGGCCAAGCTTGGTAATCCGTGGTGATCGTGGGAAAGTGTGATGACCTCCGCGAAGGATGAAGAAGCGTCGTTATGCGTGATTAAGCGTAGCAACCGCTATGAAGAATACATATACGACAGAGACTTCTGATGCCCGTTTCGCTATTTTAACTTCCGAATTTGCTCTTGGTGTACACTACAAAGTTGTAGCTCTTTGAATTAGCTTTCCAACAAGCTATAGAACGACCCATTTGAAGACCATATGAGATCTAAGCTTGCAAATTAAGTTCGAAAGGTCAGCCTGCCTTATTTTGTTCCTTTTTAACCAAATCTTCACCAAGTACTTTGTTGCACTTCGGATCAATCCATAAGTCTTCGGAATGTGATATTTGACATGTAAAGATAGAATAAAGATTAAATGACAATAAAATGTCGGGAAAACACACATAATCCTTCATCGAAGGAAGTGAATAATAGGTCAAGAATTTGACAGATCGGTGACCGCTCGGAAGAATAAATATGCGGAGAATATGAAACATTGACGAAGCTCTGAGAATCTCGACCAACATCGGCCAAGCGTGGTAATCCGTGGTGATCGTGGAAAAGCGTGATGACCTCCGCGAAGGATGAAGAAGCGTCGTTATGCGTGATTAAGCGTAGCAACCGCTATGAAGAATACATATACGACAGAGACTTCTCATGCCTGTTTCGCTATTTTAGCTTCCGAATTTGCTCTTGGTGTAAACTACAAAGTTGTAGCTCTTTGAATTAGCTTTCCAACAAGCTATAGAACGACCCATTTGAAGACCATATGAGATCTAAGCTTGCAAATTAAGTTCGAAAGGTCAGCCTGCCCTATTTTGTTCCTTTTTAACCAAATCTTCACCAAGTACTTTGTTGCACTTCAGATCAATCCATAAGTCTTAGGAATGTGATATTTGACCTATAAAGATAGCATAAAGATTAAATGACAATAAAATGTCGGGAAAACACACATAATCCATCATCGAAGAAAAGGAATAATAGGTCAAGAATTTGACAGATCGGTGACTGCTCGGAAGAATAAATAAGCAGAGAATATGAAACATTGACGAAGCTCCGAGAATCTCGACCAACATCGGCCAAGCTTGGTAATCCGTGGTGATCGTGGGAAAGTGTGATGACCTCCGCGAAGGATGAAGAAGCGTCGTTATGCGTGATTAAGCGTAGCAACCGCTATGAAGAATACATATACGACAGAGACTTCTGATGCCCGTTTCGCTATTTTAACTTCCGAATTTGCTCTTGGTGTACACTACAAAGTTGTAGCTCTTTGAATTAGCTTTCCAACAAGCTATAGAACGACCCATTTGAAGACCATATGAGATCTAAGCTTGCAAATTAAGTTCGAAAGGTCAGCCTGCCTTATTTTGTTCCTTTTTAACCAAATCTTCACCAAGTACTTTGTTGCACTTCGGATCAATCCATAAGTCTTCGGAATGTGATATTTGACATGTAAAGATAGAATAAAGATTAAATGACAATAAAATGTCGGGAAAACACACATAATCCTTCATCGAAGGAAGTGAATAATAGGTCAAGAATTTGACAGATCGGTGACCGCTCGGAAGAATAAATATGCGGAGAATATGAAACATTGACGAAGCTCTGAGAATCTCGACCAACATCGGCCAAGCGTGGTAATCCGTGGTGATCGTGGAAAAGCGTGATGACCTCCGCGAAGGATGAAGAAGCGTCGTTATGCGTGATTAAGCGTAGCAACCGCTATGAAGAATACATATACGACAGAGACTTCTCATGCCTGTTTCGCTATTTTAGCTTCCGAATTTGCTCTTGGTGTAAACTACAAAGTTGTAGCTCTTTGAATTAGCTTTCCAACAAGCTATAGAACGACCCATTTGAAGACCATATGAGATCTAAGCTTGCAAATTAAGTTCGAAAGGTCAGCCTGCCCTATTTTGTTCCTTTTTAACCAAATCTTCACCAAGTACTTTGTTGCACTTCAGATCAATCCATAAGTCTTAGGAATGTGATATTTGACCTATAAAGATAGCATAAAGATTAAATGACAATAAAATGTCGGGAAAACACACATAATCCATCATCGAAGAAAAGGAATAATAGGTCAAGAATTTGACAGATCGGTGACTGCTCGGAAGAATAAATAAGCAGAGAATATGAAACATTGACGAAGCTCCGAGAATCTCGACCAACATCGGCCAAGCTTGGTAATCCGTGGTGATCGTGGGAAAGTGTGATGACCTCCGCGAAGGATGAAGAAGCGTCGTTATGCGTGATTAAGCGTAGCAACTGCTATGAAGAATACATATACGACAGAGACTTCTGATGCCCGTTTCGCTATTTTAACTTCCGAATTTGCTCTTGGTGTACACTACAAAGTTGTAGCTCTTTGAATTAGCTTTCCAACAAGCTATAGAACGACCCATTTGAAGACCATATGAGATCTAAGCTTGCAAATTAAGTTCGAAAGGTCAGCCTGCCTTATTTTGTTCCTTTTTAACCAAATCTTCACCAAGTACTTTGTTGCACTTCGGATCAATCCATAAGTCTTCGGAATGTGATATTTGACATGTAAAGATAGAATAAAGATTAAATGACAATAAAATGTCGGGAAAACACACATAATCCATCATCGAAGGAAGTGAATAATAGGTCAAGAATTTGACAGATCGGTGACCGCTCGGAAGAATAAATATGCGGAGAATATGAAACATTGACGAAGCTCTGAGAATCTCGACCAACATCGGCCAAGCGTGGTAATCCGTGGTGATCGTGGAAAAGCGTGATGACCTCCGCGAAGGATGAAGAAGCGTCGTTATGCGTGATTAAGCGTAGCAACCGCTATGAAGAATACATATACGACAGAGACTTCTCATGCCTGTTTCGCTATTTTAGCTTCCGAATTTGCTCTTGGTGTAAACTACAAAGTTGTAGTTCTTTGAATTAGCTTTCCAACAAGCTATAGAACGACCCATTTGAAGACCATATGAGATCTAAGCTTGCAAATTAAGTTCGAAAGGTCAGCCTGCCCTATTTTAATCCTTTTTAACCAAATCTTCACCAAGTACTTTGTTGCACTTCAGATCAATCCATAAGTCTTAGGAATGTGATATTTGACCTATAAAGATAGCATAAAGATTAAATGACAATAAAATGTCGGGAAAACACACATAATCCATCATCGAAGAAAAGGAATAATAGGTCAAGAATTTGACAGATCGGTGACTGCTCGGAAGAATAAATAAGCAGAGAATATGAAACATTGACGAAGCTCCGAGAATCTCGACCAACATCGGCCAAGCTTGGTAATCCGTGGTGATCGTGGGAAAGTGTGATGACCTCCGCGAAGGATGAAGAAGCGTCGTTATGCGTGATTAAGCGTAGCAACCGCTATGAAGAATACATATACGACAGAGACTTCTGATGCCCGTTTCGCTATTTTAACTTCCGAATTTGCTCTTGGTGTACACTACAAAGTTGTAGCTCTTTGAATTAGCTTTCCAACAAGCTATAGAACGACCCATTTGAAGACCATATGAGATCTAAGCTTGCAAATTAAGTTCGAAAGGTCAGCCTGCCTTATTTTGTTCCTTTTTAACCAAATCTTCACCAAGTACTTTGTTGCACTTCGGATCAATCCATAAGTCTTCGGAATGTGATATTTGACATGTAAAGATAGAATAAAGATTAAATGACAATAAAATGTCGGGAAAACACACATAATCCATCATCGAAGGAAGTGAATAATAGGTCAAGAATTTGACAGATCGGTGACCGCTCGGAAGAATAAATATGCGGAGAATATGAAACATTGACGAAGCTCTGAGAATCTCGACCAACATCGGCCAAGCGTGGTAATCCGTGGTGATCGTGGAAAAGCGTGATGACCTCCGCGAAGGATGAAGAAGCGTCGTTATGCGTGATTAAGCGTAGCAACCGCTATGAAGAATACATATACGACAGAGACTTCTCATGCCTGTTTCGCTATTTTAGCTTCCGAATTTGCTCTTGGTGTAAACTACAAAGTTGTAGCTCTTTGAATTAGCTTTCCAACAAGCTATAGAACGACCCATTTGAAGACCATATGAGATCTAAGCTTGCAAATTAAGTTCGAAAGGTCAGCCTGCCCTATTTTAATCCTTTTTAACCAAATCTTCACCAAGTACTTTGTTGCACTTCAGATCAATCCATAAGTCTTAGGAATGTGATATTTGACCTATAAAGATAGCATAAAGATTAAATGACAATAAAATGTCGGGAAAACACACATAATCCATCATCGAAGAAAAGGAATAATAGGTCAAGAATTTGACAGATCGGTGACTGCTCGGAAGAATAAATAAGCAGAGAATATGAAACATTGACGAAGCTCCGAGAATCTCGACCAACATCGGCCAAGCTTGGTAATCCGTGGTGATCGTGGGAAAGTGTGATGACCTCCGCGAAGGATGAAGAAGCGTCGTTATGCGTGATTAAGCGTAGCAACCGCTATGAAGAATACATATACGACAGAGACTTCTGATGCCCGTTTCGCTATTTTAACTTCCGAATTTGCTCTTGGTGTACACTACAAAGTTGTAGCTCTTTGAATTAGCTTTCCAACAAGCTATAGAACGACCCATTTGAAGACCATATGAGATCTAAGCTTGCAAATTAAGTTCGAAAGGTCAGCCTGCCTTATTTTGTTCCTTTTTAACCAAATCTTCACCAAGTACTTTGTTGCACTTCGGATCAATCCATAAGTCTTCGGAATGTGATATTTGACATGTAAAGATAGAATAAAGATTAAATGACAATAAAATGTCGGGAAAACACACATAATCCATCATCGAAGGAAGTGAATAATAGGTCAAGAATTTGACAGATCGGTGACCGCTCGGAAGAATAAATATGCGGAGAATATGAAACATTGACGAAGCTCTGAGAATCTCGACCAACATCGGCCAAGCGTGGTAATCCGTGGTGATCGTGGAAAAGCGTGATGACCTCCGCGAAGGATGAAGAAGCGTCGTTATGCGTGATTAAGCGTAGCAACCGCTATGAAGAATACATATACGACAGAGACTTCTCATGCCTGTTTCGCTATTTTAGCTTCCGAATTTGCTCTTGGTGTAAACTACAAAGTTGTAGCTCTTTGAATTAGCTTTCCAACAAGCTATAGAACGACCCATTTTAAGACCATATAAGATCTAAGCTTGCAAATTAAGTTCGAAAGGTCAGCCTGCCCTATTTTGTTCCTTTTTAACCAAATCTTCACCAAGTACTTTGTTGCACTTCAGATCAATCCATAAGTCTTAGGAATGTGATATTTGACCTATAAAGATAGCATAAAGATTAAATGACAATAAAATGTCGGGAAAACACACATAATCCATCATCGAAGAAAAGGAATAATAGGTCAAGAATTTGACAGATCGGTGACTGCTCGGAAGAATAAATAAGCAGAGAATATGAAACATTGACGAAGCTCCGAGAATCTCGACCAACATCGGCCAAGCTTGGTAATCCGTGGTGATCGTGGGAAAGTGTGATGACCTCCGCGAAGGATGAAGAAGCGTCGTTATGCGTGATTAAGCGTAGCAACCGCTATGAAGAATACATATACGACAGAGACTTCTGATGCCCGTTTCGCTATTTTAACTTCCGAATTTGCTCTTGGTGTACACTACAAAGTTGTAGCTCTTTGAATTAGCTTTCCAACAAGCTATAGAACGACCCATTTGAAGACCATATGAGATCTAAGCTTGCAAATTAAGTTCGAAAGGTCAGCCTGCCTTATTTTGTTCCTTTTTAACCAAATCTTCACCAAGTACTTTGTTGCACTTCGAATCAATCCATAAGTCTTCGGAATGTGATATTTCACATGTAAAGATAGAATAAAGATTAAATGACAATAAAATGTCGGGAAAATACACATAATCCATCATCGAAGGAAGTGAATAATAGGTCAAGAATTTGACAGATCGGTGACCGCTCGGAAGAATAAATATGCGGAGAATATGAAACATTGACGAAGCTCCGAGAATCTCGACGAACATCGGCCAAGCGTGGTAATCCGTGGTGATCGTGGAAAAGTGTGATGACCTCCGCGAAGGATGAAGAAGCGTCGTTATGCGTGATTAAGCGTAGCAACCGCTATGAAGAATACATATACGACAGAGAATTCTCATGCACGTTTCGCTATTTTAACTTCCGAATTTGCTCTTGCTGTAAACTACAAAGCTGTAGCTCTTTGAATTAGCTTTCCAACAAGCTATAGAACGACCCATTTGAAGACCATATAAGATCTAAGCTTGCAAATTAAGTTCGAAAGGTCAGCCTGCCTTGTTTTGTACCTTTTTAACCAAATCTTCACCAAGTACTTTGTTGCACTTCGGATCAATCCATAAGTCTTAGGAATGTGATATTTGACATGTAAAGATAGAATAAAGATTAAATGACAATAAAATGTCGGGAAACCACACATAATCCATCATCGAAGGAAGTGAATAATAGGTCAAGAATTTGACAGATCGGTGACCGCTCGGAAGAATAAACATGCGGAGAATATGAAACATTGACGAAGCTCCGAGAATCTCGACCAACATCGGCCAAGCGTGGTAATCCGTGGTGATCGTGGAAAAGTGTGATGACCTCCGCGAAGGATGAAGAAGCGTCGTTATGAGTGATTAAGCGTAGCAACCGCTATGAAGAATCCATATACGATAGAGACTTCTCATGCCCGTTTCGCTGTTTTAACTTCCGAATTTGCTCTTGGTGTAAACTACAAAGTTGTAGCTCTTTGAATTAGCTTTCCAACAAGCTATAGAACGACCCATTTGAAGACCATATGAGATCTAAGCTTGCAAATTAAGTTCGAAAGGTCAGCTTGCCCTGTTTTGTTTCTTTTTAACCAAATCTTCACCAAGTACTTTGTTGCACTTCGGATCAATCCATAAGTTTTAGGAATGTGATATTTGACCTGTAAAGATAGAATAAAGATTAAATGACAATAAAATGTCGGGAAAACACACATAATCCATCATCGAAGGAAGTGAATAATAGGTCAAGAATTTGACAGATCGGTGACCTCTCGGAAGAATAAATATGCGGAGAATATGAAACATTGACGAAGCTCCGAGAATCTCGACCAACATCGGCCAAGCGTGTTAATCCGTGGTGATCGTGGAAAAGTGTGATGACCTCCGCGAAGGATGAAGAAGCGTCGTTATGAGTGATGAAACGTAGCAACCGCTATGAAGAATACATATAAGACAGAGACTTCTCATGCCCTTTTCGCTATTTTAACTTCCGAATTTGCTCTTGGTGTAAACTACAAAGTTGTAGCTCTTTGAATTAGCTTTCCAACAAGCTATAGAACGATCCATTTGAAGACCATATGAGATCTAAGCTTGCAAATTAAGTTCGAAAGGTCAGCTTGCCCTGTTTTGTTTCTTTTTAACCAAATCTTCACCAAGTACTTTGTTGCACTTCGGATCAATCCATAAGTTTTAGGAATGTGATATTTGACCTGTAAAGATAGAATAAAGATTAAATGACAATAAAATGTCGGGAAAACACACATAATCCATCATCGAAGGAAGTGAATAATAGGTCAAGAATTTGACAGATCGGTGACCGCTCGGAAGAATACATATGCGGAGAATATGAAACATTGACGAAGCTCCGAGAATCTCGGCCAACATCGGCCTAGCGTGGTGATCGTGGGAAAGCTTAATGACCTCCGCAAAGGATGAAGAAGCGTCGTTATGCGTGATTAAGCGTAGCAACCGCGCTGAAAAATACATATACGATAGAGACTTCTCATGCTCGTTTCGCTGTTTTAACTTCCGAATTTGCTCTTAGTGTAAACTACAAAGTTGTAGCTCTTTGCATTAACTTTCGAACATGCTATAGAACGACCCATTTGAAGACCATATGAGATCTAAGCATGCAAATTAATTTCAAAAGGTCAGCCTGCCCTGTTTTGTTCCTTTTTAATCAAATCTTCACTAAGTACTTTGTTGCACTTCGGATCAATCCATAAGTCTTAGGAATGTGATATTTTAGCGTAGAAGAAATTATAAAGATTAAATGACACTAAAATGTCGGGAAAACAAACATAATCCATCATCGAAAGAAGTGAATAATAGGTCAAGAATTCGACAGATCGGTGACCGCTCAGAAGAATATATATGCGGAGAATATGAAACATTGATGAAGCTCCGAAAATCTCGGCCAACATCGGCCAAGCGTGGTAATCCGTGGTGATCGTGGGAAAGCGTGATGACCGCCGTGAAGGATGAAGAAGCGTCGTTATGCGTGATTGAGCGTAGCAACCACGATGAAAAATACATATACGAAAGAGACTTCTCATGCTCGTTTCACTGTTTTAACTTCAAAATTTGCTCTTGGTGTAAATACAAAGTTGTAGCTCTTTGAATTAGCTTTCCAACAAGCTATAGAACGACCCATTGAAGACCATATGAGATCTAAGCATGCAAATTAAGTTCGAAAGGTCAGCCTGCCATATTTTGTTCCTTTTTAACCAAATCTTCACCAAGTACTTTGTTGCACTTCGGATCAATCCATAAGTCTTAGGAATGTGATATTTGACCTGTAAAGATAGAATAAAGATTAAATGACAATAAAATTTTGGGAAAACAAACATAATCCATCATCGAAGAAAGTGAATAATAGGTCAAGAATTCGACAGATCGGTGACCGCTCGGAAGAATACATATGCGGAGAATATGAAACATTGACGAAGCTCCGAGAATCTCGGCCAACATCGGCCAAGCGTGGTAATCTGTGGTGATCGTGGAAAAGTGAGATGACCGCCGCGAAGGATGAAGAAGCGTCGTTATGCGTGATTAAGCGTAGCAACCGCGATGAAGAATACATATACGACAGAGACTTCTAATGCCAGTTTCGCTTATTTAACTTCCGAATTTGCTCTTGGTTTAAACTACAAAGTTTTAGCTCTTTGAATTAGCTTTCCAGCAAGCTATAGAACGACCCATTTGTAGACCATATGAGATCTAAGCATGCAAATTAAGTGCAAAAGGTCAGCGTGCCCTGTTTTGTTCCTTTTTAACCAAATCTTCACCAAGTACTTTGTTGCACTTCGGATCAATCCATAAGTCTTAGGAATGTGATATTTGACCTGTAAAGATAGAATAAAGATTAAATGACAATAAAATGTCGGGAAAACAAACATAATCCATCATCGAAGAAAGTGAATAATTGGTTAAGAAATCGACAGATCGGTGACCGCTCGGAAGAATACATATGCGGAGAATATGAAACATTGACGAAGCTCCGAGAATCTCAGCCAACATCGGCCTAGCGTGGTGATCGTGGGAAAGCTTAATGACCTCCGCGAAGGATGAAGAAGCGTCGTTATGCGTGATTAAGCGTAGCAACCGCACTGAAAAATACATATACGGTAGAGACTTCTCATGCTCGTTTCGCTGTTTTAACTTCCGAATTTGCTCTTAGTGTAAACTACAAAGTTGTAGCTCTTTGCATTAACTTTCGAACATGCTATAGAACGACCCATTTGAAGACCATATGAGATCTAAGCATGCAAATTAATTTCAAAAGGTCGGCCTGCCCTGTTTTGTTCCTTTTTAACCAAATCTTCACTAAGTACTTTGTTGCACTTCGGATCAATCCATAAGTCTTAGGAATGTGATATTTGAGCGTAGAAGAAATTATAAAGATTAAATGACACTAAAATGTCGGGAAAACAAACATAATCCATCATCGAAAGAAGTGAATAATAGGTCAAGAATTCGACAGATCGGTGACCGCTCAGAAGAATATATATGCGGAGAATATGAAACATTGACGAAGCTCCGAAAATCTCGGCCAACATCGGCCAAGCGTGGTAATCCGTGGTGATCGTGGGAAAGCGTGATAACCGCCGTGAAGGATGAAGAAGCGTCGTTATGCGTGATTGAGCGTAGCAACCGCGATGAAAAATACATATACGAAAGAGACTTCTCATGCTCGTTTCACTGTCTTAACTTCAAAATTTGCTCTTGGTGTAAATACAAAGTTGTAGCTCTTTGAATTAGCTTTCCAACAAGCTATAGAACGACCCATTGAAGACCATATGAGATCTAAGCATGCAAATTAAGTTCGAAAGGTCAGCCTGCCCTATTTTGTTTCTTTTTAACCAAATCTTCACCAAGTACTTTGTTGCACTTCGGATCAATCCATAAGTCTTAGGAATGTGATATTTGACCTGTAAAGATAGAATAAAGATTAAATGACAATAAAATTTCGGGAAAACAAACATAATCCATCATCGAAGAAAGTGAATAATAGGTCAAGAATTCGACAGATCGGTGACCGCTCGGAAGAATACATATGCGGAGAATATGAAACATTGACGAAGCTCCGAGAATCTCGGCCAACATCGGCCAAGCGTGGTAATCTGTGGTGATCGTGGGAAAGTGAGATGACCGCCGCGAAGGATGAAGAAGCGTCGTTATGCGTGATTAAGCGTAGCAACCGCGATGAAGAATACATATACGACAGAGACTTCTAATGCCAGTTTCGCTTATTTAACTTCCGAATTTGCTCTTGGTGTAAACTATAAAGTTTTAGCTCTTTGAATTAGCTTTCCAGCAAGCTATAGAACGACCCATTTGAAGATCATATGAGATCTAAGCATGCAAATTAAGTTCAAAAGGTCAGCGTGCCCTGTTTTGTTCCTTTTTAACCAAATCTTCACCAAGTACTTTGTTGCACTTCGGATCAATCCATAAGTCTTAGGAATGTGATATTTGACCTGTAAAGATAGAATAAAGATTAAATGACAATAAAATGTCGGGAAAACAAACATAATCCATCATCGAAGAAAGTGAATAATTGGTTAAGAATTCGACAGATCGGTGACCGCTCGGAAGAATACATATGCGGAGAATATGAAACATTGACGAAGCTCCGAGAATCTCGGCCAACATCAGCCTAGCGTGGTGATCGTGGGAAAGCTTAATGACCTCCGCGAAGGATGAAGAACCGTCGTTATGCGTGATTAAGCGTAGCAACCGCGCTGAAAAATACATATACGGTATAGACTTCTCATGCTCGTTTCGCTGTTTTAACTTCCGAATTTGCTCTTAGTGTAAACTACAAAGTTGTAGCTCTTTGCATTAACTTTCGAACATGCTATAGAACGACCCATTTGAAGACCATATGAGATCTAAGCATGCAAATTAATTTCAAAAGGTCAGCCTGCCCTGTTTTGTTCCTTTTTAACCAAATCTTCACTAAGTACTTTGTTGCACTTCGGATCAATCCATAAGTCTTAGTGACAGACCGCTTGTCGTCGAAGCGATTTGTACAAATAAATTTATAAGTCCGCTACTCGCGACTCAACTACTGGGTAGTAAGTGGTAAGTAGGGGTCGAACCCAAAGGAATTAGGGGGATAATTGTTCTTTACGTTGGACAATTTTGGGATTGGTTGGTTTTAAAGCTACCAGCTAAGTGATTGATTGGTTGGTTGGTTGGTTTTAGTACTGGAAAGTAACTGATAATTATTACAATTAAAAGAAAGTGTTCGGTTTCAGGGGCCTTGTATTATATCCTGTTTATCATTGACCCTTAGTGAGTCTTCTAAGTATTCAACCGTGCATCAAGGCCTTTTCCGGCGCTCGATTTGCCACACTGTCTAGTCTTTTGCAAAAGTGTTTGAAAGTGAATCAAGGCCATTTCAAGCACTCGACTTGCAACACTGTCTAATCTTTTGCAAAAAAACGTAAACCCTTGTTCTATTTAGACTAGCGCCAATACCCCTTTCAGGATATGCTAGCCTATGTGCATCCATTTTGGGTTGTCTTTTCCGATTTACCCAAAATGGTGTTTGAGAGAGATCAAACTCCTCAGATAAGCTTTGCCATTTCAAGCATCCACTTATCCGAGTATGTTTACGAACTACCACAGAAGAGCTTTGCCATTTCAAGCATCCACTCAACCATGGAAGTTCTGATCTAATATATGGCACATAGAACAAGTTTTGAATACAGAGAATAAACACTAAAATAGTCTAAAACATTTTATAATACAAGTCCGCCCCTTCTACCGAACAACTAGTTTAGCTACTATTTATCGCGCTAAACATTATAAAAACAGTAAATTAAATACAAAGAAAGACTTACAACCGTTGAAGCGCCAAGGAAGCAAGCTTTATTTCCAAAACCACACTTACAAAACTTAGAGAGAGAAGTGAATTACAATTTTTGGATGTTTGAAATGAGGAGGAGGAGGGTTGTATTTATAGCCAAAAGGGGTGGAGATGGGTGGTGGAGATGGTGGCAAGTGTCCTTTGATCCAATGGATGAGAGGAGGAGCAAGGAGGAGCTGCCACATGGGGGAGGAGGAGCCGCCGGTCACCATGGAGGAGAGCCGCCGGTAGCAGGTGGTGGTGGGTGGAGGAGCTCCTCCATTTGCCACCTCCAAGGGTGGTGGCCGGTCAACTTGTCCAAACGTGCACTTTGATAGTTGATTTTGAATCTCCAAGTGATTCTACGACTAATGGTCGAGCCAGATTTTCCAAATTCGTTGGTTTGGTCGAGCAATTTGGTCTTGGTGCCTATGCGCGCGGCCTTTACTTGGAATTTGGCTAATCTGCCAATCTACTCGAGCGTTTTGTCTAGGAAGCGAGATTGTCCGACTTGTTGGGCGTTCCAAGCATTTTGGTCGAGCCAGAATCTCCAGATTCATCCGTTGGGTCGAGCGACTTGGTTTGGGTGCCAATGTGCGCGGTGCCTTCGCCTTTGCATTGAGCCAACTGACAATCTGCTCGAGCATTCTCTTTGGAGTCTCGATAACTTCCACCTTATTTGCCATTTTAAACACTTTGGTCAAGGCGAAATCGTCAGATCAGATGATTTGCTCGGGCAACTTGAATTTGGACTTGAATAGCTCGGCAGGCGCGCTGGACGCTGGGCACTGGACTGCTCCAACCGGTCGGGTGGTTTTCGAGGCATTTTCCCACCCGGTCGGTTGAGTCTTCAATGCAAATTCCTCTCCGGTTTGATTTGTTTGGAGTGATTCCATGTCAGGATCCTTGAGATTTCTTCAGTCAGCGTCTGATCTTGACCTTGGAATAACTCTAACATCTTTTCAGCGTAAAATCCTCTCCTTAGCGTGTTTTCTCTCTAAGCGCCAAAATACCCTGTAGAAATATATCGGTGCTAACAAGCAAAAGTTAAATAGACCAACAGTCTAATTAAGGGGGTTTTACGGTGTTTATGATTCGTATAATTTGGGTCCATCATATCACCCCACACTTTTAGTTGTTCGTCCCGAACAATGCTATTAAAGGGCGGCATTCTAAGTTTGGTTTTGGATTATATGAAAATTAGACTGTGGGACTCGATTTATCCTAATTCATGCATTACTTACTTATTACCAAATTGAACTATGTAAATAAATAGAAGAAACTTAATACTTGTACCTCCGTGCCGAGATGCAAATTGTTCCGGATGTCTCGGGAGATAGCCCTTTTTAGGTTCTTGGACTGCAACTTCAAGACCGTCTCGCACTATATGGTTTCCTTGTAGCTTTCTCTAGCACGTGATTTGGTTCGGGTTTCACTGGTTTGAGTACTATGATTTTTTCTTTTGGCGAGGGACTGCTTTTGTAGTGAATCGGCCTTTGATTTGACTTTTTTGAGTACTTCACTTTTTTGTTCGGTTAAAACCTTCACAATGTTGGGCCTTTGGCCTCTTGATTTGCTTCTTCGAGCTTTTCGCCTTTTTTTGGCTTTGCTAGTCCATTTTCTCAAGCCTTTTTGGGAGGTCCAATCATCGCCCGCAAGCCTATGGAAATACCTCCCCGCTCCTCTCATCGTTGTCGTTTCGCGCGGGTCAAGATGAGGGTCGCTCATCTTTTTTCTCGGCTACTTTAACTAGAGAGAGGACGGTCTGATTCCCGTCCTCGCCTTTTCTTTTCTTTTTGCATAAACACTGCATGGCGGAGATGACTTCAATCTTCACTGAAACCCGAAGTGCAGCCTCCACTGACTTCGAAAACCATATAGTTTGATCTGATCCTTTGATTGCTTCCCAAGCCTTTCTAGGCGATTTATGTCAACTCCACATCCCTAGTTAATCTCAGCACAAAGGACAAATGAAAAGTTACGTTCTAAGTTTTTAGATAGTTAATTTTTCACAAGGTAAATGCATGAATTTCGGTCTATCTTTTTCACATTCTTAAGTTCATATTTTCAAAAAGCTACTATTACTAAAAAAGAAAACAGCAAGCATGTTATTTATATACAATGGTGGTTCTCACCCCACACTTTTGAACGAAGGCGTGCCTTAGTTCAAAAGTCATGCAAGCTAATATATATATGTGAGAATGACTAAGACAGAAAATTAAATGACAGAATTTAAATGACAGAAAGTAAGATAGTGTCGGGTTACCTCCCGACCAGTGCACTTGTTTAACGTCGTTGGCTCGACGATACCTCGTTGTGGATTTACTGGTTGGGGTCCCATGGGTGGCTCAGGTCAAATTTCTGTGTTATTAAGTTGACCTCGCCATGGTAATGTTTGACTCGCTGCCCATTTACCGTGAATCTGCTTTCATCGTTTGGGCTTTTTAGCTCAATTGCCCCATGGTTGAGTACCTTAGTTATAGTGAAAGGGCCGGTCCATCTAGATTTGAGCTTTCCGGGCATCAGTTTTAGTCGTGAGGAGAAGACAAGCACTCGTTGTCCCTCCTCAAATGAGCGTTGGAGGATGAATTTGTCATGATATAATTTGGTCCTCGCCTTGTAGTCTGTTTGCCCTTCATAGGCTTCAAGCCGCAATTCCTCAAGCTCACATAGATTAAGTTTCCTATCCAGTCCGGCAGCCCTTAAATTTTGATTGCAATGCTTGAGTGCCCAATAAGCTTGATGCTCTACTTCCACCGGAAGATGGCATGCCTTCCCATAAACAAGCCGAAAGGGGGAGGTTCCTATTGGAGTCTTGTATGCCGTCCGATAAGCCCAAAGAGCTTCATCGAGCCTCTGACTCCAATCCTTCCTGCCTGGCTTTACCATTTTTTCTAAAATTCCTTTGATTTCGCGGTTGGAGATCTCCGCTTGACCATTGGATTGGGGATGATATGCTGTGGATGTCCGGTGGTGGACATGGTAGCGTTTTAAGGTAGCGGCCATCATGCGGTTACAGAAATGAGTTCCTTGGTCGCTTATTATGGCCTTGGGTACCCCGTACCTACAAAACAGGTTAGTGCGCAAAAATTCTATGACAGTCTTTGCATCGTCGCACCTTGTGGCTTTGGCTTCTACCCATTTTGACACATAATCTACAACAACTAAAATGTAAGTATAACCGCATGAAACTGGAAATGGTCCCATAAAATCAAGACCCCAAATGTAAAAAACATCGTTGGCTAATATGGGTACTTGAGCCATTTCACTTCTGGCGGACACATTTCGTACTCTTTGACACTTATCGCATTCTCTACATTTTTTATTGGCATCCTTAAATATACTTGGCCAGAAAAAGCCGCTATCTAAGATTTTTCTAGCGGTTCTCCTAGGCCCGAAGTGTCCTCCACATGCAAACTCATGGCAAAAGCTAATGACAGAAGCTATTTCATTATCGGGGATGCATCTCCTAAGTATTTGATCTGGTCCTATTTTCCATAAATAGGGATCATCCCATAAGTAATATCTAGCGTCATGCCTAAGTTTCATGCATTGAGCTTTAGTAAAAGAGGGAGGGAATGTACCTCCTACAAGGTAGTTGACGATTGACGCGTACCATGGCACCTTGGCAGAGACTGCATAGAGATGTTCGTCTGGGAATGATTCAGTTATGTGTCCTTCTTCTTCCTTTCGGACAATCCTACTGAGGTGGTCGGCCACAGTATTTTCGATCCCTTTTTTGTCCCTTATTTCCACATCGAACTCTTGTAGTAGTAATATCCACCGAATGAGTCTTGGCTTGGCCTCCTTTTTCTACATCAGGTAACGGATGGCAGCATGGTCAGAGTAAACTATTACTTTGGCTCCAACCAGATAGGGTCTGAATTTTTCTAGAGCGAATACTACAGCCAAGAGTTCCTTCTCGGTGGTGGAGTAGTTCCGTTGGGCAGGATCTAGGGTTCGTGAGGCGTAGTAGATCACACCCGCTTTCCTGTCAATCTTTTGGCCGAGAACTGCTCCTACAGCAAAGTCACTTGCGTCGCACATGATCTCAAATGGTTTTTTCCAATCCGGAGTTTGGATGACGGGTGTGCTAGTGAGGGCTTTTTTTAGCTCATCAAAGGCTTCCTTGCATGTATTGGTAAATTCAAAAGGAACTTCTTTTTGGAGAAGAGTGGATAGAGGCAACGCCTTTTTGGAGAAGTCTTTGATGAATCGTCGGTAGAATCCCGCATGCCCAAGGAAGGATTGGATGTCTCGGACAGTGGAAGGGTATGGTAAAGTCATGATCAAGTCTATCTTAGATTTATCTACCTCTATGCCTTCTTGTGAGACGACGTGCCCTAAGACCACTCCATGAGTTACCATGAAGTGGCATTTCTCATAATTGAGCACAAGGTTCATTGAGACACATCGTGCCAGAACCGTGCTCAAATTATCTAGGAAGGCGTTGAATGTATCGCCATAGATTGTGAAGTCGTCCATGAAGACTTCAATGAATTCCCCGATCATGTCTGAAAAGATGCTGGTCACAACCCTTTGAAAAGTTCCCGGGGCATTGGATAGGCCGAACGAAATTCTCCTGAAGGCGAATGTACCGAATGGGCAGGTGAATGTAGTCTTTTCTTGGTCCTCAGGTGCTATAGGGATCTGATTGTATCCTGAGAACCCATCCAAGAAGCAGAAATATGGTTTGCCTGCCAGTCTGTCTAGCATTTGATCGATGAATGGTAGGGGGAAATGATCTTTCCTTGTGACAGCGTTTAATTTCCTGTAGTCGATGCACATTCTCCAGCCGTTCTTGATCCTTGTTGTTACCATATTTCCTTCGGCATCTTCCTCGACTGTGATCCCACTTTTCTTTGGGACCACATGGACAGGACTCACCCATTGGCTATCTGATATGGGATAGATAACATCCGCATCAAGAAGCTTTTGTATTTCCTTTTGGACGATCTCCATCATGATTGGGTTGAGTCGTCGTTGATGTTCTCTTGATGGCTTTGCTCCGTCCTCAAGTGAAATACGGTGCATGCATACAGCCGGGCTGACTCCTCTTAAGTCGACCAGGGTCCATCCGATAGCTAACTTGTGGTGTTTTAGTACTTTTATCAACCTTTGTTCCTGGCCTGCTTCCAAACCACTCTTGATGATTACTGGGAGTGTGTTATTATCCCCGAGGAAGGTGTACTTCAGATGTCCAGGCAGGGGCATCAATTCTATTTTGGGGGCTTGCATCACCGAGGGTAAAAAGGTATTTGATTTGAATAATTTTACCTCGTTGACTTCATATCCTGGTGTGAGAGGCTCCGAGATTGTTAAGTGAGCCACCGTTTCATGCAAGTCTTTGGTTAATTCGTATGATCCTTCGGCTCCGAGATTGTTAAGGGATCTGATCTTGATTCTGATTGAATTTCTTGGACCAGGTCGTCCAGAGCATCGAGAGCGTGAACTTCCTCGAATTCCACAGGGTACTTCATTGCCTGAAATATATCAAAGCTGAAGACTTCTCCTTCTACTTCCATTGATAGCATTCCACTTCCACAATCTATCTTCATTTTTGATGTTTTAAGAAATGGACGGCCGAGAAGGATGGGTGCATGATCTGTAGGTCCGCCATTCTCCATTTTCAAGACGTAGAAGTCTGCTGGAAATACTAGTTTGCCTACTTGAACCAGGACGTCTTCAATTTTGCCCTCTGGCTGTTTGCATGACCGATCTGCTAGTTGAATAGTGAGACCGGTGGGTTTTAGTGGCCCAATCTTAAGACATGAGTAGATAGAGAAGGGGAGGACATTGATTGATGCTCCAAGATCTAGCATGCAGTTCTCGATCCTGATGTTGCCAATTGTGCATGGAATGGTGTAAGTGCCTGGATCTCCACATTTGGGGGGCATTTTTCGTTGTATGGCGGCCGACACGTTTCTACTTATCAGCTCCTGATCGTTCTTAGTCTTCCTCCGGTTGATACAAAGTTCTTTTAAAAATTTGGCGTACCGAGGAATTTGCTTAATGGCTTCTAGGAGGGGGATGTTGATTTCGACTTTGCTGAATAATTCAAACACGTCCTTATCCATGACATGCTGTTTTTGTATGCGAGCAGGTACTGGGAATGGAAGTTTTGCACTGATTCTAGGGTCTTCGGTTCTAGGCACCGGGCCAGGTATGTGTTCTTCGGACGTATCCCCTTCTTCTTCGGTTACGTCCTGTTCCTCCTCATACATGCCGTCGTCTTCATCGGCCACTTCTTCTTCTAGAGCTTCGAGAGACTCGGGCCTCATTTGTTTTTTCCCGGGTAATCTTGGGTCCTTGTCCTCTTGCTCCAACGGTTTGTCGACAAGCGTTTTCCCACTCCTAAGAGTCAAGGCATTCACATCTTCCTGTATTTGAATGGTTTGTGAAAGGAGTCTGCCGGACTCATTAGTGAGTGTGGATACTGAGGCAGCGAGTTGGGAGATTTGTTTGGTCAATTCTGAAATTGCCCTGTCAGTTTTTTCCTGATGTTGGTGTAGCGAAGTACCCAATTGATTTATGCTTCCTGCGAGCTCCTTTATTGTGTCATCGAGCGACTTGGTTGGTTCTTGCTGATTGTCGTTGTATTCTTGGTATCCTTCTACTGCATTCACTTCTGCCGGTTCCTCTTCTATTAATGTTGGACATGCATCAGTTTTGTGGTCTGCAGAACCACAGAACTTGCAAGATTTTACCGGAACTGGCTGCCCTCGTAGGATTTGAATCATCATCTCCTTTAGCTGCTTCATCTCTTCAGGCATAGAGTTTACTGGTGCATCGGCTAGTGAGACGTTTTTTATTTGGAAGGATCCATTTTGACGAGTAGTCTCTTCTCTGAACCGAGCATTTTCAGCAATGTTAGTGATGAGGTTCCTTATGCCACTCAAGGATAGATTCATCATGGATCCTCCAGCTGAGGCATCCAGGAGCATTTTGTCTAACTCAGTTAGTCCATTAATTAGGTACTCGATGATGAGCTTCTCGGGCAGTCCAAGGGTACAGCAGCTTCTCTCCAGGCGGTTGAATTTTTCCAGGTAATCGTACATGGTTTCGTTGGGTCCTTGCCTGATGTCCTGCAGTTGCCTCCTTACTTGCATTGCTCTTCCTGCTGGGTAATATTTGTTTAAGAACTTTTTCTGCATCTGAGCCCCTGTTCTGATGCTTCCGGAAGGCAATGAAAGGAACCAGTCATTTGCCGCGTCAATGAGGGAAAAATAGAACGCCTTTAACTTAAAGTCGTCTACGTTTACGCCATTCGGTTTGAGGTTCTGGCAAATCCCATGTAAGCGCTGGAGATGAGTCATTGCTGATTCTCCATTAGTTCCTGAGAACTTTGGCAAATTGTGGACCACGGACATGTCGACGGCAATGTTTTCTAGTTCAGGGCCCTCGCTAATGCACCACGACTGTGTTTCGAGGTCTGGGGCATTGAGTTCTCCCATAGTGGGTGCGCGGTAATCGTTATTCCCGTAGTAGTCATCGAAAGCGGGTTCTCGTCTTGGCACTTGTCTAGGTTGTGGGGGTGGTTCTTGGTTTCTTCTGATGGCTTCCCTATCACGAGCTCGTCTGCTGCGAATGAGTTGCTCCGGATCATCCATAAATGGAAGTGGCTCCTCATTGTTTCGATCGTACAGGTTTATCTCGTCGTCATCCTGGTAGTCATAATGACTTTCTTCGCGAGACATGGTTGTTTCGAGCGCGTATTGATTTAAAGAACTTATCCGATGGCTAATTCCCCGGCAACGGCGCCAATTTGACAGACCGCTTGTCGTCGAAGCGATTTGTACAAATAAATTTATAAGTCCGCTACTCGCAACTTAACTACTGGGTAGTAAGTGGTAAGTAGGGGTCGAACCCAAAGGAATTAGGGGGATAATTGTTCTTTACGTTGGACAATTTTGGGATTGGTTGGTTTTAAAGCTACCAGCTAAGTGATTGATTGGTTGGTTGGTTGGTTGGTTTTAGTACTGGAAAGTAACTGATAATTATTACAATTAAAAGAAAGTGTTCGGTTTCAGGGGCCTTGTATTATATCCTGTTTATCATTGACCCTTAGTGAGTCTTCTAAGTATTCAACCGTGCATCAAGGCCTTTTCCGGTGCTCGATTTGCCACACTGTCTAGTCTTTTGCAAAAGTGTTTGAAAGTGAATCAAGGCCATTTCAAGCACTCGACTTGCAACACTGTCTAATCTTTTGCAAAAAAACGTAAACCCTTGTTCTATTTAGACTAGCGCCAATACCCCTTTCAGGATATGCTAGCCTATGTGCATCCATTTTGGGTTGTCTTTTCCGATTTACCCAAAATGGTGTTTGAGAGAGATCAAACTCCTCAGATAAGCTTTGCCATTTCAAGCATCCACTTATCCGAGTAAGTTTACGAACTACCACAGAAGAGCTTTGCTATTTCAAGCATCCACTCAACCATGGAAGTTCTGATCTAATATATGGCACATAGAACAAGTTTTGAATACAGAGAATAAACACTAAAATAGTCTAAAACATTTTATAATACAAGTCCGCCCCTTCTACCGAACAACTAGTTTAGCTACTATTTATCGCGCTAAACATTATAAAAACAGTAAATTAAATACAAAGAAAGACTTACAACCGTTGAAGCGCCAAGGAAGCAAGCTTTATTTCCAAAACAACACTTACAAAACTTAGAGAGAGAAGTGAATTACAATTTTTGGATGTTTGAAATGAGGAGGAGGAGGTTTGTATTTATAGCCAAGAGGGGTGGAGATGGGTGGTGGAGATGGTGGCAAGTGTCCTTTGATCCAATGGATGAGAGGAGGAGCAAGGAGGAGCTGCCACATGGGGGGAGGAGGAGCCGCCGGTCACCATGGAGGAGAGCCGCCGGTAGCAGGTGGTGGTGGGTGGAGGAGCTCCTCCATTTGCCACCTCCAAGGGTGATGGCCGGTCAACTTGTCCAAACGTGCACTTTGATAGTTGATTTTGAATCTCCAAGTGATTCTAAGACTAATGGTCGAGCCAGATTTTCCACATTCGTTGGTTTGGTCGAGCTATTTGGTCTTGGTGCCTATGCGCGCGGCCTTTACTTGGAATTTGGCTAATCTGCCAATCTACTCGAGCGTTTTGTCTAGGAAGCGAGATTGTCCGACTTGTTGGGCATTCCAAACATTTTGGTCGAGCCAGAATCTCCAGATTCATCCGTTGGGTCGAGCGACTTGGTTTGGGTGCCAATGTGCGCGGTGCCTTCGCCTTTGCATTGAGCCAACTGACAATCTGCTCGAGCATTCTCTTTGGAGTCTCGACAACTTCCACCTTATTTGCCATTTTAAACACTTTGGTCGAGGCGGAATCGTCAGATCAGATGATTTGCTCGGGCAACTTGAATTTGGACTTGAATAGCTCGGCAGGCGCGCTGGACGCTGGGCACAGGACTGCTCCAACCGGTCGGGTGGTTTTCGAGGCATTTTCCCACCCGGTCGGTTGAGTCTTCAATGCAAATTCCTCTCCGGTTTGATTTGTTTGGAGTGATTCCATGTCAGGATCCACGAGATTTCTTCAGTCAGCGTCTGATCTTGACCTTGGAATAACTCTAACATCTTTTCAGCGTAAAATCCTCTCCTTAGCGTGTTTTCTCTCTAAGCGCCAAAATACCCTGTAGAAATATATCGGTGCTAACAAGCAAAAGTTAAATAGACCAGTCTAATTAAGGGGGTTTTACGGTGTTTATGATTCGTATAATTTGGGTCCATCACTTAGGAATGTGATATTTGAGCGTAGAAGAAATTATAAAGATTAAATGACACTAAAATGTCGGGAAAACAAACATAATCCATCATCGAAAGAAGTGAATAATAGGTCAAGAATTCGACAGATCGGTGACCGCTCAGAAGAATACATATGCGGAGAATATGAAACATTGACGAAGCTCCGAAAATCTCGGCCAACATCGGCCAAGCGTGGTAATCCGTGGTGATCGTGGGAAAGCGTGATGACCGCCGTGAAGGATGAAGAAGCGTCGTTATGCGTGATTGAGCGTAGCAACCGCGATGAAAAATACATATACGAAAGAGACTTCTCATGCTCGTTTCACTGTTTTAACTTCAAAATTTGCTCTTGGTGTAAATACAAAGTTGTAGCTCTTTGAATTAGCTTTCCAACAAGCTATAGAACAACCCATTGAAGACCATATGAGATCTAAGCATGCAAATTAAGTTCGAAAGGTCAGCCTGCCCTATTTTGTTTCTTTTTAACCAAATCTTCACCAAGTACTTTGTTGCACTTCGGATCAATCCATAAGTCTTAGGAATGTGATATTTGACCTGTAAAGATAGAATAAAGATTAAATGACAATAAAATTTCGGGAAAACAAACATAATCCATCATCGAAGAAAGTGAATAATAGGTCAAGAATTCGACATATCGGTGACCGCTCGGAAGAATACATATGCGGAGAATATGAAACATTGACGAAGCTCCGAGAATCTCGGCCAACATCGGCCAAGCGTGGTAATCTGTGGTGATCGTGGGAAAGTGAGATGACCGCCGCGAAGGATGAAGAAGCGTCGTTATGCGTGATTAAGCGTAGCAACCGCGATGAAGAATACATATACGACAGAGACTTCTAATGCCAGTTTCGCTTATTTAACTTCCGAATTTGCTCTTGGTGTAAACTACAAAGTTTTAGCTCTTTGAATTAGCTTTCCAGCAAGCTATGGAACGACCCATTTGAAGATCATATGAGATCTAAGCATGCAAATTAAGTTCAAAAGGTCAGCGTGCCCTGTTTTGTTCCTTTTTAACCAAATCTTCACCAAGTACTTTGTTGCACTTCGGATCAATCCATAAGTCTTAGGAATGTGATATTTGACCTGTAAAGATAGAATAAAGATTAAATGACAATAAAATGTCGGGAAAACAAACATAATCCATCATCGAAGAAAGTGAATAATTGGTTAAGAATTCGACAGATCGGTGACCGCTCGGAAGAATACATATGCGGAGAATATGAAACATTGACGAAGCTCCGAGAATCTCGGCCAACATCGGCCTAGTGTGGTGATCGTGGGAAAGCTTAATGAGCTCCGCGAAGGATGAAGAAGCGTCGTTATGCGTGATTAAGCGTAGCAACCGCGCTGAAAAATACATATACGATAGAGACTTCTCATGCTCGTTTCGCTGTTTTAATTTCCGAATTTGCTCTTAGTGTAAACTACAAAGTTGTAGCTCTTTGCATTAACTTTCGAACATGCTATAGAACGACCCATTTGAAAACCATATGAGATCTAAGCATGCAAATTAATTTCGAAAGGTCAGCCTGCCCTGTTTTGTTCCTTTTTAACCAAATCTTCACTAAGTACTTTGTTGCACTTCGGATCAATCCATAAGTCTTAGGAATGTGATATTTGAGCGTAGAAGAAATTATAAAGATTAAATGACACTAAAATGTCGGGAAAACAAACATAATCCATCATCGAAAGAAGTGAATAATAGGTCAAGAATTCGACAGATCGGTGACCGCTCAAAAGAATACATATGCGGAGAATATTAAACATTGACGAAGCTCCGAAAATCTCGGCCAACATCGGCCAAGCGTGGTAATCCGTGGTGATCGTGGGAAAGCGTGATGACCACCGTGAAGGATGAAGAAGCGTCGTTATGCGTGATTGAGCGTAGCAACCGCGATGAAAAATACATATACGAAAGAGACTTCTCATGCTCGTTTCACTGTTTTAACTTCAAAATTTGCTCTTGGTGTAAATACAAAGTTGTAGCTCTTTGAATTAGCTTTCCAACAAGCTATAGAACGACCCATTGAAGACCATATGAGATCTAAGCATGCAAATTAAGTTCGAAAGGTCAGCCTGCCCTATTTTGTTCCTTTTTAACCAAATCTTCACCAAGTACTTTGTTGCACTTCGGATCAATCCATAAGTCTTAGGAATGTGATATTTGACCTGTAAAGATAGAATAAAGATTAAATGACAATAAAATTTCGGGAAAACAAAAATAATCCATCATCGAAGAAAGTGAATAATAGGTCAAGAATTCGACAGATCGGTGACCGCTCGGAAGAATACATATGCGGAGAATATGAAACATTGACGAAGCTCCGAGAATCTCGGCCAACATCGGCCAAGCGTGGTAATCTGTGGTGATCGTGGGAAAGTGAGATGACCGCCGCGAAGGATGAAGAAGCGTCGTTATGCGTGATTAAGCGTAGCAACCGCGATGAAGAATACATATACGACAGAGACTTCTAATGCCAGTTTCGCTTATTTAACTTCCGAATTTGCTCTTGGTGTAAACTACAAAGTTTTAGCTCTTTGAATGTGCTTTGCAGCAAGCTATAGAACGGCCCATTTGAAGATCATATGAGATCTACGCATGCAAATTAAGTTCAAAAGGTCAGCGTGCCCTGTTTTGTTCCTTTTTAACCAAATCTTCACCAAGTACTTTGTTGCACTTCGGATCAATCCATAAGTCTTAGGAATGTGATATTTGACCTGTAAAGATAGAATAAAGATTAAATGACAATAAAATGTCGGGAAAACAAACATAATCCATCATCGAAGAAAGTGAATAATAGGTTAAGAATTCGACATATCGGTGACCGCTCGGAAGAATACATATGCGGAGAATATGAAACATTGACGAAGCTCCGAGAATCTCGGCCAACATCGGCCTAGCGTGGTGATCGTGGGAAAGCTTAATGACCTCCGCGAAGGATGAAGAAGCGTCGTTATGCGTGATTAAGCGTAGCAATCGCGCTGAAAAATACATATACGATAGAGACTTCTCATGCTCGTTTCGCTGTTTTAACTTCCGAATTTGCTCTTAGTGTAAACTACAAAGTTGTAGCTCTTTGCATTAACTTTCGAACATGCTATAGAACGACCCATTTGAAGACCAAATGAGATCTAAGCACGCAAATTAATTTCAAAAGGTCAGCCTGCCCTGTTTTGTTCCTTTTTAACCAAATCTTCACCAAGTACTTTGTTGCACTTCGGATCAATCCATAAGTCTTAGGAATGTGATATTTGACCTGTAAAGATAGAATAAAGATTAAATGACAATAAAATATCGGGAAAACAAACATAATCCATCATCGAAGAAAGTGAATAATAGGTTAAGAATTCGACAGATCGGTGACCGCTCGGAAGAATACATATGCGGAGAATATGAAACATTGACGAAGCTCCGAGAATCTCGGCCAACATCGGCCTAGCGTGGTGATCGTGGGAAAGCTTAATGACCTCCGCGAAGGATGAAGAAGCGTCGTTATGCGTGATTAAGCGTAGCAATCGCACTGAAAAATACATATACGATAGAGACTTCTCATGCTCGTTTCGCTGTTTTAACTTCCGAATTTGCTCTTAGTGTAAACTACAAAGTTGTAGCTCTTTGCATTAACTTTCGAACATGCTAGACCCATTTGAAGACCATATGAGATCTAAGCACGCAAATTAATTTCAAAAGGTCAGCCTGCCCTGTTTTGTTCCTTTTTAACCAAATCTTCACCAAGTACTTTGTTGCACTTCGGATCAATCCATAAGTCTTAGGAATGTGATATTTGACCTGTAAAGATAGAATAAAGATTAAATGACAATAAAATATCGGGAAAACAAACATAATCCATCATCGAAGAAAGTGAATAATAGGTTAAGAATTCGACAGATCGGTGACCGCTCGGAAGAATACATATGCGGAGAATATGAAACATTGACGAAGCTCCGAGAATCTCGGCCAACATCGGCCTAGCGTGGTGATCGTGGGAAAGCTTAATGACCTCCGCGAAGGATGAAGAAGCGTCGTTATGCGTGATTAAGCGTAGCAATCGCACTGAAAAATACATATACGATAGAGACTTCTCATGCTCGTTTCGCTGTTTTAACTTCCGAATTTGCTCTTAGTGTAAACTACAAAGTTGTAGCTCTTTGCATTAACTTTCGAACATGCTAGACCCATTTGAAGACCATATGAGATCTAAGCACGCAAATTAATTTCAAAAGGTCAGCCTGCCCTGTTTTGTTCCTTTTTAACCAAATCTTCACCAAGTACTTTGTTGCACTTCGGATCAATCCATAAGTCTTAGGAATGTGATATTTGACCTGTAAAGATAGAATAAAGATTAAATGACAATAAAATGTCGGGAAAACAAACATAATCCATCATCGAAGAAAGTGAATAATAGGTTAAGAATTCGACATATCGGTGACCGCTCGGAAGAATACATATGCGGAGAATATGAAACATTGACGAAGCTCCGAGAATCTCGGCCAACATCGGCCTAGCGTGGTGATCGTGGGAAAGCTTAATGACCTCCGCGAAGGATGAAGAAGCGTCGTTATGCGTGATTAAGCGTAGCAATCGCGCTGAAAAATACATATACGATAGAGACTTCTCATGCTCGTTTCGCTGTTTTAACTTCCGAATTTGCTCTTAGTGTAAACTACAAAGTTGTAGCTCTTTGCATTAACTTTCGAACATGCTATAGAACGACCCATTTGAAGACCAAATGAGATCTAAGCACGCAAATTAATTTCAAAAGGTCAGCCTGCCCTGTTTTGTTCCTTTTTAACCAAATCTTCACCAAGTACTTTGTTGCACTTCGGATCAATCCATAAGTCTTAGGAATGTGATATTTGACCTGTAAAGATAGAATAAAGATTAAATGACAATAAAATATCGGGAAAACAAACATAATCCATCATCGAAGAAAGTGAATAATAGGTTAAGAATTCGACAGATCGGTGACCGCTCGGAAGAATACATATGCGGAGAATATGAAACATTGACGAAGCTCCGAGAATCTCGGCCAACATCGGCCTAGCGTGGTGATCGTGGGAAAGCTTAATGACCTCCGCGAAGGATGAAGAAGCGTCGTTATGCGTGATTAAGCGTAGCAATCGCACTGAAAAATACATATACGATAGAGACTTCTCATGCTCGTTTCGCTGTTTTAACTTCCGAATTTGCTCTTAGTGTAAACTACAAAGTTGTAGCTCTTTGCATTAACTTTCGAACATGCTAGACCCATTTGAAGACCATATGAGATCTAAGCACGCAAATTAATTTCAAAAGGTCAGCCTGCCCTGTTTTGTTCCTTTTTAACCAAATCTTCACCAAGTACTTTGTTGCACTTCGGATCAATCCATAAGTCTTAGGAATGTGATATTTGACCTGTAAAGATAGAATAAAGATTAAATGACAATAAAATATCGGGAAAACAAACATAATCCATCATCGAAGAAAGTGAATAATAGGTTAAGAATTCGACAGATCGGTGACCGCTCGGAAGAATACATATGCGGAGAATATGAAACATTGACGAAGCTCCGAGAATCTCGGCCAACATCGGCCTAGCGTGGTGATCGTGGGAAAGCTTAATGACCTCCGCGAAGGATGAAGAAGCGTCGTTATGCGTGATTAAGCGTAGCAATCGCACTGAAAAATACATATACGATAGAGACTTCTCATGCTCGTTTCGCTGTTTTAACTTCCGAATTTGCTCTTAGTGTAAACTACAAAGTTGTAGCTCTTTGCATTAACTTTCGAACATGCTAGACCCATTTGAAGACCATATGAGATCTAAGCACGCAAATTAATTTCAAAAGGTCAGCCTGCCCTGTTTTGTTCCTTTTTAACCAAATCTTCACCAAGTACTTTGTTGCACTTCGGATCAATCCATAAGTCTTAGGAATGTGATATTTGACCTGTAAAGATAGAATAAAGATTAAATGACAATAAAATGTCGGGAAAACAAACATAATCCATCATCGAAGAAAGTGAATAATAGGTTAAGAATTCGACATATCGGTGACCGCTCGGAAGAATACATATGCGGAGAATATGAAACATTGACGAAGCTCCGAGAATCTCGGCCAACATCGGCCTAGCGTGGTGATCGTGGGAAAGCTTAATGACCTCCGCGAAGGATGAAGAAGCGTCGTTATGCGTGATTAAGCGTAGCAATCGCGCTGAAAAATACATATACGATAGAGACTTCTCATGCTCGTTTCGCTGTTTTAACTTCCGAATTTGCTCTTAGTGTAAACTACAAAGTTGTAGCTCTTTGCATTAACTTTCGAACATGCTATAGAACGACCCATTTGAAGACCAAATGAGATCTAAGCACGCAAATTAATTTCAAAAGGTCAGCCTGCCCTGTTTTGTTCCTTTTTAACCAAATCTTCACCAAGTACTTTGTTGCACTTCGGATCAATCCATAAGTCTTAGGAATGTGATATTTGACCTGTAAAGATAGAATAAAGATTAAATGACAATAAAATATCGGGAAAACAAACATAATCCATCATCGAAGAAAGTGAATAATAGGTTAAGAATTCGACAGATCGGTGACCGCTCGGAAGAATACATATGCGGAGAATATGAAACATTGACGAAGCTCCGAGAATCTCGGCCAACATCGGCCTAGCGTGGTGATCGTGGGAAAGCTTAATGACCTCCGCGAAGGATGAAGAAGCGTCGTTATGCGTGATTAAGCGTAGCAATCGCACTGAAAAATACATATACGATAGAGACTTCTCATGCTCGTTTCGCTGTTTTAACTTCCGAATTTGCTCTTAGTGTAAACTACAAAGTTGTAGCTCTTTGCATTAACTTTCGAACATGCTATAGAACGACCCATTTGAAGGCCATATGAGATCTAAGCATGCAAATTAATTTCAAAAGGTCAGCCTGCCCTGTTTTGTTCCTTTTTAACCAAATCTTCACCAAGTACTTTGTTGCACTTCGGATCAATCCATAAGTCTTAGGAATGTGATATTTGACCTGTAAAGATAGAATAAAGATTAAATGACAATAAAATATCGGGAAAACAAACATAATCCATCATCGAAGAAAGTGAATAATAGGTTAAGAATTCGACAGATCGGTGACCGCTCGGAAGAATACATATGCGGAGAATATGAAACATTGACGAAGCTCCGAGAATCTCGGCCAACATCGGCCTAGCGTGGTGATCGTGGGAAAGCTTAATGACCTCCGCGAAGGATGAAGAAGCGTCGTTATGCGTGATTAAGCGTAGCAATCGCACTGAAAAATACATATACGATAGAGACTTCTCATGCTCGTTTCGCTGTTTTAACTTCCGAATTTGCTCTTAGTGTAAACTACAAAGTTGTAGCTCTTTGCATTAACTTTCGAACATGCTAGACCCATTTGAAGACCATATGAGATCTAAGCACGCAAATTAATTTCAAAAGGTCAGCCTGCCCTGTTTTGTTCCTTTTTAACCAAATCTTCACCAAGTACTTTGTTGCACTTCGGATCAATCCATAAGTCTTAGGAATGTGATATTTGACCTGTAAAGATAGAATAAAGATTAAATGACAATAAAATATCGGGAAAACAAACATAATCCATCATCGAAGAAAGTGAATAATAGGTTAAGAATTCGACATATCGGTGACCGCTCGGAAGAATACATATGCGGAGAATATGAAAAATTGACGAAGCTCCGAGAATCTCGGCCAACATCGGCCTAGCGTGGTGATCGTGGGAAAGCTTAATGACCTCCGCGAAGGATGAAGATGCATCGTTATGCGTGATTAAGCGTAGCAATCGCGCTGAAAAATACATATACGATAGAGACTTCTCATGCTCGTTTCGCTGTTTTAACTTCCGAATTTGCTCTTAGTGTAAACTACAAAGTTGTAGCTCTTTGCATTAACTTTCGAACATGCTATAGAACGACCCATTTGAAGACCAAATGAGATCTAAGCACGCAAATTAATTTCAAAAGGTCAGCCTGCCCTGTTTTGTTCCTTTTTAACCAAATCTTCACCAAGTACTTTGTTGCACTTCGGATCAATCCATAAGTCTTAGGAATGTGATATTTGACCTGTAAAGATAGAATAAAGATTAAATGACAATAAAATATCGGGAAAACAAACATAATCCATCATCGAAGAAAGTGAATAATAGGTTAAGAATTCGACAGATCGGTGACCGCTCGGAAGAATACATATGCGGAGAATATGAAACATTGACGAAGCTCCGAGAATCTCGGCCAACATCGGCCTAGCGTGGTGATCGTGGGAAAGCTTAATGACCTCCGCGAAGGATGAAGAAGCGTCGTTATGCGTGATTAAGCGTAGCAATCGCACTGAAAAATACATATACGATAGAGACTTCTCATGCTCGTTTCGCTGTTTTAACTTCCGAATTTGCTCTTAGTGTAAACTACAAAGTTGTAGCTCTTTGCATTAACTTTCGAACATGCTAGACCCATTTGAAGACCATATGAGATCTAAGCACGCAAATTAATTTCAAAAGGTCAGCCTGCCCTGTTTTGTTCCTTTTTAACCAAATCTTCACCAAGTACTTTGTTGCACTTCGGATCAATCCATAAGTCTTAGGAATGTGATATTTGACCTGTAAAGATAGAATAAAGATTAAATGACAATAAAATATCGGGAAAACAAACATAATCCATCATCGAAGAAAGTGAATAATAGGTTAAGAATTCGACAGATCGGTGACCGCTCGGAAGAATACATATGCGGAGAATATGAACCATTGACGAAGCTCCGAGAATCTCGGCCAACATCGGCCTAGCGTGGTGATCGTGGGAAAGCTTAATGACCTCCGCGAAGGATGAAGAAGCGTCGTTATGCGTGATTAAGCGTAGCAATCGCACTGAAAAATACATATACGATAGAGACTTCTCATGCTCGTTTCGCTATTTTAACTTCCGAATTTGCTCTTAGTGTAAACTACAAAGTTGTAGCTCTTTGCATTAACTTTCGAACATGCTAGACCCATTTGAAGACCATATGAGATCTAAGCACGCAAATTAATTTCAAAAGGTCAGCCTGCCCTGTTTTGTTCCTTTTTAACCAAATCTTCACCAAGTACTTTGTTGCACTTCGGATCAATCCATAAGTCTTAGGAATGTGATATTTGACCTGTAAAGATAGAATAAAGATTAAATGACAATAAAATGTAGGGAAAACAAACATAATCCATCATCGAAGAAAGTGAATAATAGGTTAAGAATTCGACATATCGGTGACCGCTCGGAAGAATACATATGCGGAGAATATGAAACATTGACGAAGCTCCGAGAATCTCGGCCAACATCGGCCTAGCGTGGTGATCGTGGGAAAGCTTAATGACCTCCGCGAAGGATGAAGAAGCGTCGTTATGCGTGATTAAGCGTAGCAATCGCGCTGAAAAATACATATACGATAGAGACTTCTCATGCTCGTTTCGCTGTTTTAACTTCCGAATTTGCTCTTAGTGTAAACTACAAAGTTGTAGCTCTTTGCATTAACTTTCGAACATGCTATAGAACGACCCATTTGAAGACCAAATGAGATCTAAGCACGCAAATTAATTTCAAAAGGTCAGCCTGCCCTGTTTTGTTCCTTTTTAACCAAATCTTCACCAAGTACTTTGTTGCACTTCGGATCAATCCATAAGTCTTAGGAATGTGATATTTGACCTGTAAAGATAGAATAAAGATTAAATGACAATAAAATATCGGGAAAACAAACATAATCCATCATCGAAGAAAGTGAATAATAGGTTAAGAATTCGACAGATCGGTGACCGCTCGGAAGAATACATATGCGGAGAATATGAAACATTGACGAAGCTCCGAGAATCTCGGCCAACATCGGCCTAGCGTGGTGATCGTGGGAAAGCTTAATGACCTCCGCGAAGGATGAAGAAGCGTCGTTATGCGTGATTAAGCGTAGCAATCGCACTGAAAAATACATATACGATAGAGACTTCTCATGCTCGTTTCGCTGTTTTAACTTCCGAATTTGCTCTTAGTGTAAACTACAAAGTTGTAGCTCTTTGCATTAACTTTCGAACATGCTATAGAACGACCCATTTGAAGGCCATATGAGATCTAAGCATGCAAATTAATTTCAAAAGGTCAGCCTGCCCTGTTTTGTTCCTTTTTAACCAAATCTTCACCAAGTACTTTGTTGCACTTCGGATCAATCCATAAGTCTTAGGAATGTGATATTTGACCTGTAAAGATAGAATAAAGATTAAATGACAATAAAATGTCGGGAAAACAAACATAATCCATCATCGAAGAAAGTGAATAATAGGTTAAGAATTCGACATATCGGTGACCGCTCGGAAGAATACATATGCGGAGAATATGAAAAATTGACGAAGCT
Organism: Rhodiola chrysanthemifolia; assembly: GCA_033675395.1. Taxonomy (NCBI): domain Eukaryota; kingdom Viridiplantae; phylum Streptophyta; class Magnoliopsida; order Saxifragales; family Crassulaceae; genus Rhodiola; species Rhodiola chrysanthemifolia. Next base: position 268,732 of record JAUDRI010000018.1, on the reverse strand, counting down.
CCGAGAATCTCGGCCAACATCGGCCTAGCGTGGTGATCGTGGGAAAGCTTAATGACCTCCGCGAAGGATGAAGATGCATCGTTATGCGTGATTAAGCGTAGCAATCGCGCTGAAAAATACATATACGATAGAGACTTCTCATGCTCGTTTCGCTGTTTTAACTTCCGAATTTGCTCTTAGTGTAAACTACAAAGTTGTAGCTCTTTGCATTAACTTTCGAACATGCTATAGAACGACCCATTTGAAGACCAAATGAGATCTAAGCACGCAAATTAATTTCAAAAGGTCAGCCTGCCCTGTTTTGTTCCTTTTTAACCAAATCTTCACCAAGTACTTTGTTGCACTTCGGATCAATCCATAAGTCTTAGGAATGTGATATTTGACATGTAAAGATAGAATAAAGATTAAATGACAATAAAATATCGGGAAAACAAACATAATCCATCATCGAAGAAAGTGAATAATAGGTTAAGAATTCGACAGATCGGTGACCGCTCGGAAGAATACATATGCGGAGAATATGAAACATTGACGAAGCTCCGAGAATCTCGGCCAACATCGGCCTAGCGTGGTGATCGTGGGAAAGCTTAATGACCTCCGCGAAGGATGAAGAAGCGTCGTTATGCGTGATTAAGCGTAGCAATCGCACTGAAAAATACATATACGATAGAGACTTCTCATGCTCGTTTCTCTGTTTTAACTTCCGAATTTGCTCTTAGTGTAAACTACAAAGTTGTAGCTCTTTGCATTAACTTTCGAACATGCTAGACCCATTTGAAGACCATATGAGATCTAAGCACGCAAATTAATTTCAAAAGGTCAGCCTGCCCTGTTTTGTTCCTTTTTAACCAAATCTTCACCAAGTACTTTGTTGCACTTCGGATCAATCCATAAGTCTTAGGAATGTGATATTTGACCTGTAAAGATAGAATAAAGATTAAATGACAATAAAATATCGGGAAAACAAACATAATCCATCATCGAAGAAAGTGAATAATAGGTTAAGAATTCGACAGATCGGTGACCGCTCGGAAGAATACATATGCGGAGAATATGAAACATTGACGAAGCTCCGAGAATCTCGGCCAACATCGGCCTAGCGTGGTAATCGTGGGAAAGCTTAATTACCTCCGCGAAGGATGAAGAAGCGTCGTTATGCGTGATTAAGCGTAGCAATCGCACTGAAAAATACATATACGATAGGGACTTCTCATGCTCGTTTCGCTATTTTAACTTCCGAATTTGCTCTTAGTGTAAACTACAAAGTTGTAGCTCTTTGCATTAACTTTCGAACATGCTAGACCCATTTGAAGACCATATGAGATCTAAGCACGCAAATTAATTTCAAAAGGTCAGCCTGCCCTGTTTTGTTCCTTTTTAACCAAATCTTCACCAAGTACTTTGTTGCACTTCGGATCAATCCATAAGTCTTAGGAATGTGATATTTGACCTGTAAAGATAGAATAAAGATTAAATGAAAATAAAATGTCGGGAAAACAAACATAATCCATCATCGAAGAAAGTGAATAATAGGTTAAGAATTCGACATATCGGTGACCGCTCGGAAGAATACATATGCGGAGAATATGAAACATTGACGAAGCTCCGAGAATCTCGGCCAACATCGGCCTAGCGTGGTGATCGTGGGAAAGCTTAATGACCTCCGCGAAGGATGAAGAAGCGTCGTTATGCGTGATTAAGCGTAGCAATCGCGCTGAAAAATACATATACGATAGAGACTTCTCATGCTCGTTTCGCTGTTTTAACTTCCGAATTTGCTCTTAGTGTAAACTACAAAGTTGTAGCTCTTTGCATTAACTTTCGAACATGCTATAGAACGACCCATTTGAAGGCCATATGAGATCTAAGCATGCAAATTAATTTCAAAAGGTCAGCCTGCCCTGTTTTGTTCCTTTTTAACCAAATCTTCACCAAGTACTTTGTTGCACTTCGGATCAATCCATAAGTCTTAGGAATGTGATATTTGACCTGTAAAGATAGAATAAAGATTAAATGACAATAAAATGTCGGGAAAACAAACATAATCCATCATCGAAGAAAGTGAATAATAGGTTAAGAATTCGACATATCGGTGACCGCTCGGAAGAATACATATGCGGAGAATATGAAACATTGACGAAGCTCCGAGAATCTCGGCCAACATCGGCCTAGCGTGGTGATCGTGGGAAAGCTTAATGACCTCCGCGAAGGATGAAGATGCATCGTTATGCGTGATTAAGCGTAGCAATCGCGCTGAAAAATACATATACGATAGAGACTTCTCATGCTCGTTTCGCTGTTTTAACTTCCGAATTTGCTCTTAGTGTAAACTACAAAGTTGTAGCTCTTTGCATTAACTTTCGAACATGCTATAGAACGACCCATTTGAAGACCAAATGAGATCTAAGCACGCAAATTAATTTCAAAAGGTCAGCCTGCCCTGTTTTGTTCCTTTTTAACCAAATCTTCACCAAGTACTTTGTTGCACTTCGGATCAATCCATAAGTCTTAGGAATGTGATATTTGACCTGTAAAGATAGAATAAAGATTAAATGACAATAAAATATCGGGAAAACAAACATAATCCATCATCGAAGAAAGTGAATAATAGGTTACGAATTCGACAGATCGGTGACCGCTCGGAAGAATACATATGCGGAGAATATGAAACATTGACGAAGCTCCGAGAATCTCGGCCAACATCGGCCTAGCGTGGTGATCGTGGGAAAGCTTAATGACCTCCGCGAAGGATGAAGAAGCGTCGTTATGCGTGATTAAGCGTAGCAATCGCACTGAAAAATACATATACGATAGAGACTTCTCATGCTCGTTTCGCTGTTTTAACTTCCGAATTTGCTCTTAGTGTAAACTACAAAGTTGTAGCTCTTTGCATTAACTTTCGAACATGCTATAGAACGACCCATTTGAAGGCCATATGAGATCTAAGCATGCAAATTAATTTCAAAAGGTCAGCCTGCCCTGTTTTGTTCCTTTTTAACCAAATCTTCACTAAGTACTTTGTTGCACTTCGGATCAATCCATAAGTCTTAGGAATGTGATATTTGAGCGTAGAAGAAATTATAAAGATTAAATGACACTAAAATGTCGGGAAAACAAACATAATCCATCATCGAAGGAAGTGAATAATAGGTCAAGAATTCGACAGATCGGTGACCGCTCGGAAGAATACATATGCGGAGAATATGAAACATTGACGAAGCTCCGAAAATCTCGGCCAACATCGGCCAAGCGTGGTAATCCGTGGTGATCGTGGGAAAGCGTGATGACCGCCGTGAAGGATGAAGAAGCGTCGTTATGCGTGATTGAGCGTAGCAACCGCGATGAAAAATACATATACGAAAGAGACTTCTCATGCTCGTTTCACTGTTTTAACTTCAAAATTTGCTCTTGGTGTAAATACAAAGTTGTAGCTCTTTGAATTAGCTTTCCAACAAGCTATAGAACGACCCATTGAAGACCATATGAGATCTAAGCATGCAAATTAAGTTCGAATGGTCAGCCTGCCCTATTTTGTTCCTTTTTAACCAAATCTTCACCAAGTACTTTGTTGCACTTCAGATCAATCCATGAGTCTTAGGAATGTGATATTTGACCTGTAAAGATAGAATAAAGATTAAATGACAATAAAATTTCGGGAAAACAAACATAATACATCATCGAAGAAAGTGAATAATAGGTCAAGAATTCGACAGATCGGTGACCGCTCGGAAGAATACATATGCGTAGAATATGAAACATTGACGAAGCTCAGAGAATCTCGGCCAACATCGGCCTAGCATGGTGATCGTGGGAAAGCGTGATGACCTCCGCGAAGGATGAAGAAGCATCGTTATGCGTGATTAATCGTAGCAACCGCGATGAAAAATACATATACGACAGAGACTTCTCATGCTCGTTTCGCTGTTTTGACTTCCGAATTTGCTCTTAGTGCAAACTACAAAGTTGTAGCTCTTTGAATTAACTTTCCAACAAGCTATAGAACGACCCATTTGAAAACCATATGAGATCTAAGCATGCAAATTAATTTCAAAACGTCAGCCTGCCCTAATTTATTCCTTTTTAACCAAATCTTCACTAAGTACTTTGTTGCACTTCGGATCAATCCATAAGTCTTAGGAATGTGATATTTGGGCGTAGAAGAAATTATAAAGATTGAATGACAATAAAATGTCGGAAAACAAACATAATCCATCATCGAAGGAAGTGAATAATAGGTCAAGAATTCGACCAGATCGGTGACCGCTCAGAGGAATACATATGCGGAGAATATGAAACATTGACGAAGATCCGAGAATCTCGGCCAACATCGGCCAGGTGTGGTAATCAGTGGTGATCGTGGGAAAGCGTGATGACCGCCGCGAAGGATGAAGAAGCGTCGTAATGCGTGATTAAGCGTAGCAACCACGATGAAAAATACATATACGATAGAGACTTCTCATGCTCGTTTCGCTGTTTTAACTTCCGAATTTGCTCTTGGTGTAAACTACAAACTTGTAGCTCTTTGAATTAGCTATCAACAAGCTATAGAATGACCCATTTGAAGACCATATGAGATCTAAGCATGCAAATTAAGTTCGAAAGGTCAGCCTGCATTGTTTTGTTCCATTTAAACCAAATCTTCACCAAGTACTTTGTTGCACTTCGGATCAATCCATAAGTCTTATAAATGTGATATTTGACCTGTAAAGATAGAATAAAGATTAAATGACAATAAATTGTCTGGAAAACAAATATAACCAATCATCGAAGGAAGTGAATAATCGGTCAAGAATTCGACAGATCGGTGACCGCTCGGAAGAATACATATGCGGAGAATATGAAACATTGACGAAGCTCCGAGAATCTCGGCCAACATCGGTCAAGCGTGGTAATCCGTGGTGATCGTGGGAAAGCGTCATGACCTCCGCAAAGGATGAAGAAGCGTCGTTATGCGTGATTAAGCGTAGCAACCGCGATGCAAAATACATATACGACAGAGATTGCTCAAGCCCGTTTCGTTGTTTTAACTTCCGAATTTGCTCTTGGTGTAAACTACAAAGTTGTAGCTCTTTAAATCAGCTTGCCAACAAGCTATAGAACGACCCATTGGGAGACCATATGAGATCTAAGCATGCAAATTAAGTTCGAAAGGTCTGGCTGCCCTCTTTTGTTCCTTTTTAACCAAATCTTCACCAAGTACTTTGTTGCACTTCAGATCAATCCATAAGTCTTAAGAATGTGATATTTGACCTGTAAAGATAGAAATATGATTAAATGACAGTAAAATGTCGGGAAAACAAACATAATCCATCATCGAAGAAAATGAATAATAGGTCAAGAATTCGACAGATCGGTGACCGCTCGGAAAAACACATATGCGGAAAATATGAAACATTGACGAAGCTTCGAGAATCTCGGCCAACATCGGCCAAGCATGGCAATCCAAGGTGATCGTGTGAAAGCGTGATGACCTCCGCGAATGATGAAGAAGCGTCGTTATGGGTGATTAAGCGTAGCAACCGCGATGAAAAATACATATACGATAGTGACTTCTCATGCCGGTTTCGCTATTTTAACTTTCGAATTTGCTCTTGGTTTAAACTACAAAGTTGTAGATCTTTGAATTAGCTTTGCAACAAGCTATAGAACGACCCATTTGGATACCATATGAGATCTAAGAAAGCAAATTAAGTTTGAAAGGTCAGCGAGCCCTGTTTTGTTCATTTTTAACCAAATCTTCACCAAGTACTTTGTTGCACTTCGGATCAATCTGTAAGTCTTAGGAATGTGATATTTGACCTCTAAAGATAGAATAAAGATTAAATGACACTAAAATTTTGGGAAAACAAACATAATCCATCATCGAAGAAAGGGAATAATAGGTCAAGAATTCGACAGATCGGTGACCGCTCGGAAGAATACATATGCGGAGAATATGAAACATTGACGAAGCTCCGAGAATCTCGGCCAAAATCGGCCAAGCGTGGTAATCCGTGGTGATCGTGGGAAAGCATGATGACCTCCGCGAAGGATGAAGAAGCGTCGTTATGCGTGATTAAGCGTAGCAACCACGATGAAAAATACATATACGACAGAGAATTCTCATGCTCGTTTCTCTGTTTTAACTTCCGAATTTCCTCTTGGTGTAAACTACAAAGTTGTAGCTCTTTGAATTAGCTTTCCAACAAGCTATAGAAGGACCCATTTGAAGACTATATGAGATCTAAGCATGCAAATTAAGTTCGGAAGGTCAGCCTGCATTGTTTTGTTCCTTTTAAACCAAATCTTCTCCAAGTACTTTGTTGCACTTCGGATCAATCCATAAGTCTTAGGAATATAAAATTTAATCTATAAAGATTGAATAAAGATTAAATGACAATAAAATTTCGGGAAAACAAATATAATCCAACATCGAAGAAAGGGAATAATAGGTCAAGAATTCGACAGATCGGTGACCGCTCGGAAGAATACATATGCGGAGAATATGAAACATTGACGAAGCTCCGAGAATCTTGGCCAACATCGGCCAAGCGTGGTAATCCGTGGTGATCGTGTGAAAGCGTGATGACCTCCGCGATGGATGAAGAAGCGTTGTTATGCGTGATTAAGCGTAGCAACCGTGATGAAAAATACATATACGATAGAGACTTCTCATGCTCGTTTCGCTGTTTTAACTTCCGAATTTGCTTTTGGTGTAAACTAAAAAGTTGTAGAACTTTGAATTAGCTTTCCAACAAGCTATAGCACGACCCATTTGGAGACAATATGAGATCTAAGCATGCAAATTAGGTTCGGAAGGTCAGCTTGCATTGTTTTGTTCCTTTTTAACCAAATTTTCACCAAGTACTCTGTTGGATTTCGGATCAGTCCATAAGTCTTAGGAATGTGATATTTGACCTGTAAAGATAGAATAAAGATTAAATGACAATAAAATGTCGGGAAAACAAACATAATCCATCATCGAAGGAAGTGAATAATAGGTCAAGAATTCGACAGATCGGTGACCGCTCGGAAGAATACATATGCGGAGAATATGAAACAGTGACGAAGCTCCGAGAATCTCGGCCATTATCGGTCAAGCGTGGTAATCCGTGGTGATCGTGGGAAAGTGTGATGACCGCGGCGAAGGATGAAGAAGCAGCGTTATGCGTGATTAAACGTAGCAACCGCGATGAAGAATACATATACGACAGACACTTATCATGCCCGTTTCGCTATTTTAACTTCGGAATTTGCTCTTGGTGTAAACTACAAAGTTGTAGGTCTTTGAATTAGCATTCCAAAACGCTATAGAACGACTCATTTGGAGACCATATGAGATCTAAGAATGCAAATTAAGTTTGGAAGGTCAGCCTGCCCTGTTTTGTTCCTTTTTAACCAAATCTTCACCAAGTACTTTGTTGCACTTCGGATCAATCCATAAGTCTTAGGAATGTGATATTTGAGCATAGAAGAAATTATAAAGATTAAATTACACTAAAATTTTGGGAAAACAAACATAATCCATCATCGAAGAAAGGGAATAATAGGTCAAGAATTCGACAGATCGGTGACCGCTCGGAAGAATACATATGCGGAGAATATGAAACATTGACGAAGCTCCAAAAATCTCGGCCAACATCGGCCAAGCGTGGTAATCCGTGGTGATCGTGGGAAAGTGACATGACCGCCGCGAAGAATGAAGAAGCGTCGTTATGCGTGATTAAGCGTAGCAACCGCGATGAAAAATACATATACGACAGAGACTTATCATGCTCGTTTCACTGTTTTAACTTCAAAATTTACTCTGGGTGTAAACTACAAAGTTGTAGCTCTTCGAATTAGCTTTCCAACAAGCTATAGAACGACCCATTGAGGACCATATGAGATCTAAGCATGCAAATTAAGTTCGAAAGGTCAGCCTGCCTTATTTTGTTCCTCTTTAACCAAATCTTCACCAAGTATTTTGTTGCACTTCGGATCAATCCATAAGTCTTAGGAATGTGATATTTGACCTGTAAAGATAGTATAAAGATTAAATGACAATAAAATGTCAGGAAAACAAACATAATCCATCATCGAAGAAAGTGAATAATAGGTCAAGAATTCGACAGATCGGTGACCGCTCGAAAGAATACATATGCGGAGAATATGATACATTGACGAAGCTCAGAGAATCTCGACCAACATCGGCCTAGATTGGTGATCGTGGGAAAGCGTGATGACCTCTGCGAAGGATCAAGAAGCGTCGTTATGCGTAATTAAGCGTAGCACTCGCGATGAAAAATACATATACGACAGAGACTTCTCATGCTCGTTTCGCTGTTTTAACTTCCGAATTTGCTCTTAGTGTAAACTACAAAGTTGCAGCTCTTTGAATTAACTTTCCAACAAGCTATAGAACGACCCATTTGAAGACCATATGAGATCGAAAGCATGCAAATTAATTTCTAAAGGTCAGCCTGCCCTGTTTTGTTCCTTTTTAACCAAATCTTCACTAAGTACTTTGTTGCACTTCGGATCAATCCATAAGTCTTAGGAATGTGATATTTGAGCGTAGAATAAATTATAAAGATTAAATAACAATAAAATGTCAGGAAAACAAACATAATCCATCATCGAAGGAAGTGAATAATAGTTCAAGAATTCGACAGATCGGTGACCGCTCGGAAGAATACATATGCGGAGAATATGAAACATTGACGAAGCTCCGAAAATCTTGGCCAACATCGGCCAAGCGTGGTAATCCGTAGTGATCGTGGGAAAGCGAGATGACCGCCGCGAAGAATGAAGAAGCGTCGTTATGCGTGATTAAGCGTAGCAACCGCGATGAAAAATACATATACGACAGAGACTTCTCATGCTCGTTTCACTGTTTTAACTTCAAAATTTACTCTTGGTGTAAACTACAAAGTTGTAGCTCTTCGAATTAGCTTTCCAACCAGCTATAGAACGACCCATTGAGGACCATATGAGATCTAAGCATGCAAATTAAGTTTGAAAGGTCAGCCTGCCTTATTTTGTTCCTCTTTAACCAAATCTTCACCAAGTACTTTGTTGCACTTCGGATCAATCCATAAGTCTTAGGAATGTGATATTTGACCTGTAAAGATAGTATAAAGATTAAATGACAATAAAATGACAGGAAAACAAACAAAATCCATCATCGAAGAAAGTGAATAATAGGTCAAGAATTCGACAGATCGGTGACCGCTCGGAAGAATACATATGCGGAGAATATGAAACATTGACGAAGCTCAGAGAATCTCGGCCAACATCGGCCTAGCTTGGTGATCGTGGGAAAGCGTGATGACCTCTGCGAAGGATGAAGAAGCGTCGTTATGCGTGATTAAGCGTAGCACTCGCGAAGAAAATTACATATACGACAGAGACTTCTCATGCTCGTTTCGCTGTTTTAACTTCCGAATTTGCTCTTACTGTAAACTACAAAGTTGCAGCTCTTTGAATTAATTTTCCAACAAGCTATAGAACGACCCATTTGAAGACCATATGAGATCGAAGCATGCAAATTAATTTTAAAAGGTCAGCCTGCCCTGTTTTGTTCCTTTTTAACCGAATCTGCACTAAGTACTTTGTTGCACTTCGGATCAATCCATAAGTCTTAGGAATGTGATATTTGAGCGTAGAAGAAATTATAAAGATTAAATAACAACAAAATGTCGGGAAAACAAACATAATCCATCATCGAAGGAAGTGAATAATAGGTCAAGAATTCGACAGATCGGTGACCGCTCGGAAGAATACATATGCGGAGAATATGAAACATTGACGAAGCTCCGAAAATCTCGGCCAACATCGGCCAAGCTGGTAATCCGTGGTGATCGTGGGAAAGCGAGATGACCGCCGCGAAGAATGAAGAAGCGTCGTTATGCGTGATTAAGCGTAGCAACCGCGATAAAAATACATCTACGACAGAGACTTCTCATGCTCGTTTCACTGTTTTAACTTCAAAATTTGCTCTTGGTGTAAACTACAAAGTTGTAGCTCTTCGAATTAGCTTTCCAACAAGCTATAGAACGACCCATTGAGGACCATATGCGATCTAAGCATGCAAATTAAGTTCGGAAGGTCAGCCTGCCTTATTTTGTTCCTCTTTAACCAAATCTTCACCAAGTACTTTGTTGCACTTCGGATCAATCCATAAGTCTTAGGAATGTGATATTTGACCTGTAAAGATAGTATAAAGATTAAATGACAGTAAAATGTCGGGAAAACAAACGTAATCAATCATCGAAGAAAGTGAATAATAGGTCAAGAATTCGACAGATCAGTGACCGCTCGGAAGAATACATATGCAGAGAATCTGAAACATTGACGAAGCTAAGAGAATCTCGGCCAACATTGGCCTAGCGTGGTGATTGTGGGAAAGCGTGATGACCTCCGCGAAGGATGAAGAAGCGTCGTTATTCTTGATTAAGCGTTGCAACCGCGATGAAAAATACATATACGACAGAAACTTCTTATGCTCGTTTCGCTGTTTTTGAAATATAGTAACCTGTTCAAGCTACTGTTCCAGGGACTGTTTGTGACGGACCTGAAACTGTGTTGTGACAGTGCAGCAAGCAGAACAAAGTAAAGGCACACAGAATGATACCCAGTTCGGCTAAGCCTACTCTGGGGGGTTTCCCACACCCTAAAAGGGACACAAATCTTTATTACGTACTTAGAGCAAAAGGACTTATGCTTACAAAACACCATGTTCGTAATCGCCCAGCTTCTAAGCCACCGTCTCTCAGATTTGCAATCAAGGATCCCCACGGTTCACCTTGATCCCCTTCGCCCAAACCTTCTGTCTGAACGAACTCGACCTTCTCCTGAAGTCGGAGGCTTCCGCGTGAAAGCCGGTTGTGAGAACTCGTCGTGTGCAGCAGTGAGCTCCTGTCTCAGACTGTCTGACTAGCACACTAGAACAGACAGATTCAGTGCCGATGAATTTCCAGTGGGGAAACACAGTCGGCCGTCGCTTTCTCCAATCTCAGATCAGCAGGATACACTCCTGTATTTTTCTCTCAGAAAGCGATCAATGTTTGGATGCCCTAGCTTCGTATATATATGCATGGGAGCTAGCGTCCAAAACTGCAGAAGATAACATCATCAATATTTTAGGAAATATTCCTAAAATATTTGATGTGTATCTTTGATCCAATTTTAGGGAAGAGTCGGATTTCTTCCTTGCCAAGTCAGCCACCCCAATCTTCAATCTCAATCGGAGATATTCGTTTGAGAATCTGTATCAACGAACTCCTCGCTGGCCGACTTCAATCAGATCGAGAAGATCTTTAGAACCTTCCGGAAGCTATCCTTGCGTCTGCTCCACGCTGTACTTGAGTGTCAGGATGTGTTCGAACTCCCCCTGAACTTCTGCTTGAACTGTCTAACTACATTTTGCCAAATACATGCCACTGAAGGGAACATCAATCTCCCCCTTGGCATTTTGGCAAAACCAAATCTACTAGATAACTAGATCTATCTAACTATCTAGACAATAGGCGACCTTGAGAGAACAAAAATTGTCACCTCTCAAAATACTCCCCCTTTTTGCCACAAACTGGCAAGGGGTCCAATCGTAGTTCAAGGAGTATAACTAAAAAGTGCATGACCAAGCAATAAATCAACAAAAGGAAATTGTTCAGAGGACATCGAGTTTTATAGTGATGGACCTTTAGGCAGACGACCTATCATCTGAATCACCATCAGATTCTGCAGCTTCCTCTTCACCGTCGCTAGGGTAGCGAAGAGTGCAAGCCAGCTTGTTAATGCGCTTGCGTTGCTCCTTGTCAGCAGCAATGATGGCTTCCAATTCCTTGATCAGCGAGCTCCTCTCATCACGACCCATCTTGGCTCCTCCTCGCCTTGAGGATTCTGGAATGTTCATTCCTCACCGTCCTGCCTCCTTGAGATCATTCACGTGCCTCCCTTTGAAGAGCTTATGATCTACTGAGAAATTTTGTGGAGCCTGGGAGGGACGACCATTCGGATCACACAGTTCTGGAGCTTGGTTGACAATCAGCTCATAGATGAGTGATGGCAAGCATATCTGGTGAAGCGAACGGCAGGAGATAGCGTGTTCAGCGATCTGTTTAAACATGACTCGACCCAGATTGAACACCTTCTTGTTCCCAATCTGGTAGATCAGTTGAGCTACATCCTTGCTGACTGAAGAGTGATGGGAAGAGGGCTTCCAGTTGAACACAGCAATAAAGAAAAGCATGGAGTGGAAGGTAGACAGATCAGCTGTGGCCACAACAGTGTCAGGCCACCATGGGACGGACCCAGCAGTGATAGTGTCCGCAATTTTGTCATAGTCCTCCACTTCCTCATCAACTTCTGGGTCATCCATCTGGAAGTAAGTGTTGATAATCTCAGGATTGATGATAATTCGTCTTCCCCTCACGTAGACCACCCCATAGTCTTTATCTCCAATAATGCCAAACCGTGGAGGGAGGTTTGCTATGGCTTCACGAATCAGCTGGTCGTTAAACGGTTTACACTTGGTGAGAGTCCAGATCTGGCAATTTCGTCTCAGAGTATGCACCACCTCTTTACCTTTGTATCGAGTATCATCAAGGCGACGTTCTGGGATAATCTTCCGTTTCTGAATAGCCTTCCACTTACGAGCTGCATCCTTGGAAGCAAACCAGATTCCTTTCTTCACGATCCCGACGGAAGCATCCCCAAAAGAAGGTACAGGGAATCCACGTTTTCTCTTGTTAGTCCTGATGATCTCTTCGAAGCCTTACTAACTTCTTCCTTGGTTGTATTGACCTTTTTGACGGGACTTTCAACAGCATTCTTCTTCTTTTTTTGACAATCTTTTCTTTCCTGAGCATTGCAAGGGGAACATCATCTTGAGCATCTTCAGAAGTTGAGTCTGACAGAGAGACAGTCTGGGCAGCATCCTTCATGGCCTCATTCACAGCCTTGTCTTGGTTACTGGCTGGAGCTGCATTCTCAACTCACTCAGCCTCTGAGCCAGAGATATCTTGGGACACGACTGTCTTAGCATCGAGCTGACACCCAGTTGGAACACTTCCTGAAAAGCTTGCCTCTTTTGCACTTACCGAACGGCTGGGAGAAGTAGTAACTTCAAGCACGGCTTTCTTGGTATGAGGGTACTGAGAACCCATTGGCACATCAGTGACACCACCCTTCTGTAGATCCTCTACGACCGCATCAATGTCTTTGAAAAAATCATCAAGCTCTTCATCCTGTACAGATGCAGCAGTCAGACTGACATGATCCTTTGTTTGTGGATTATCACCTGAACCCCCATGCACCTCCCTTGTGCCACCACCAGTCACCATTCCTTTAGTGGTGGGAGCAGGAACCTGATCAGCCACTGGTTCTGTCGATGCTTCTGAGCATTTTCTTACCGCACTGATCTTGGCAAGAAGCCTTTGTGCAGACTTATCTTGACGATTTACCACATTCCTTCGTAAGCCAGAAGGACGCACATATCCAGACGCATGGATCTTCTCCTTCCATGACATCGAACGCACAGACACCTTAGAGGCAGACTTTCCCGTACTAACAGCTTTCATAGAGACAACACAGAGATTCTCAATACCAGCCCTACTGGCCTAACCACAAGCAATAGAATTACCAATACTATCCCTTCTGGCTTCAACACAATCACCATCCTTCTTCTTCTTACCATCCGCATTTTTAACATGCAAAGAGAAATCAACTGGAGTATTAGGGATTGAAGATACCTTTGATTGGGACAGGATTTTTGGAATAATGCTAGATGGTGACGAACTGGCTTCGGTTGGTTTAGGAGGTTCCTCCGCCAGTTGAGTTGAGACTTCCTTATGCTTTGCAGCAAGTACCGGTTCTTTCCTCTCCTTCACCCCAACTTTTGGGATTGAGAAGATACTACCCCGTCTGAGATTTTGGCACTAGGTAAAGACGACACCTTTTTCTTTAATGGAGTATTCGACTTAGTCGGTTTTGGAATTCGAGCCTTTGTCGCCATAGAATCAGATGATTTCTTGTCCGCCTTCTTTAATTCCGATGAACCCTTGATGACTGATTTCGAGGTCTTCCTGGTGTGAACCATTGTTACAGAGATGAAGAATTGGGGAGACTTGCAAGGAACAGCTGTGCTAGGGTTATCGAGGTGAGGCTGAAACTGAATTTTATTTTCGACTTTCCAAACATGGTATAAAGAGAGACTCCTTTCCTTATAACGGCACGAAAATATCTCCCAGAAATAATAAAATATTCATCTTCTAAAATTGTACCTTCTGATCCAGCTCCCTTCCTTAGGTGGTCAGTCCAACTGTTTTGCTGGAGTTGAGACACTGACTGACCACTGCTCTGTCAGGTTTAGTGATTGATGGCACCTAGACCCTGCTAGGATCTAAGGGTCTCAATTTCTGAGGGATTCAACCGCATACGGATAGCACCTAGACCCTGCAAGGATTTAAGAATCTCAACCTCTGTGGGCATTAATCGCATACGGATCAGTTTCCCTTGTTTTCCTTTGTGCTCAGAAGGTTTGAGAGGAGAAGTGATATGCGTTCTTTGGAGACTTGCTAGCTTCGCGGCATACTTGCTTTGTAAGGGCACGAATGTTTTCTGGCGTAGACTTGCTAACTTTACGGCATACTTGCTCTGTAAGGGCACGAATCTCGTTTTCCTCTTCGATCGGTTTTTGAATCCGAGCAAGGTGTTCTCAACATGAGTGTGTGCAATTTTGGCTTGTGATATCACTCCCCCTCGAACAGATCCATGGTTGATGAAGCGTTTATTCTGAGCCCCGGATGACTGCCCAACTATGCAAGCAGAAACATGTTTGGAGCACCCACAGTGCCCTGCTTTTAGCGATCCATTCAAGTTCATCTGAATCTGTTTTACTTGTCTGCTAGTACAGTGTTGACAGCTATTGAGGAACACGTTCTTAGTCAGAGACTTGATTTGGCAGGCAACATTAAGTGCGTCAGAATCTCCTGTCTCCTTTGGCCTTGTACGGGTAGGTATCGAGACCTTGTGAGCACGATGACCCATGCTCTTGTGTCCTAAGTCCATCTTGGTCCGACGGCTAGGGAGACTGACTGAAGTACCAACAGGTCCAGCGGAGCCAATGAGGTAGCAATTGTGGCGGGTCCTGTTACCCTTCATTAATGTGCTTCCTTCCTTACTCAATACGTGGCATGAATCGTGAGAGAAGGTGACAAGATATCCATCATCACACAGTTGACTGATGCTAAATAGATTCATCTTTAGTCCATCAACCAAGAGAACGTCCTTGAGTGCAGGAAGATCCGGAACCTTCAATGTCCCACAGCCGATCACCTGACCCTTTCTTCCATCTCCAAAGATGACAAACTGCTTCTTAATAGGTCGAATATTTGTAAGGAACGTAGAGTTACCTGTAATATGAGCCGAGCACCCACTGTCGAAGACCCAGTGATCTGTTCCTATGGGGCATGAGGAGTGGAGCGCGGCCAGACATACGGTCTTGCTTGCCTTTGGTACCCAGATCTGTTGCAATCGAGGAGTACCTTTGTGTTCCATAGCTCTTCGTTCAGCACGAAATAGACGACACCTTGGTCTGATGTGTCCGATCTTAAAGCAGTACCAGCATGTACGGAGGTCTTCCTTTTGTTCTGAGAAGTAACTGGTTTGATCTTTGCGAGTTCTTCCAGCTGCGTTCTTTTCTTGAGCCAGATCTATCTTCAGTCTAGGGTGCTGTCTTGAAAGCTGTCTTGGGTACTGATTTTGCTTCTGTTTCAGGTTCTGTTTCAGCTTCGGTTCTGGGTTCAGCTCACCCAATGGTTTTGCTTTAGTGAGCGTTGTACCTTTTGAGCTTCCTTCACTAGTAAAACCAAGCCCTCGATGACCAGACACCATTTGTTGAGACCTGAGAATCTCATTCAAGTCCTTAGTCTCAGAGTTTAGCATTTGAACTTACTGTTTGAGCTGGTTGAGCTCTTTCATGGTGGCGGAATGCTCCATTTTTTCAGACTCCAACTGGAGTTCTAGAGACTCTACTTTCCTCAAGAGGAACACTTCTTTGCGTTTCAGATCTGCAATGGTTTTCCTCAGACCAGTCATCCCAATTGTTTGAGTTTTACGATCTTTCTCCATGTCAACTTTTAGGGAGTAGATAGTTCCCAGGAGATCCGTTTTCTGAGCCAGCAGAGACAGCCTATTTTGATTCATCTCTGTAAGTTGGGTGTTTAGCGAATTGACTTCAGACTGGTGTTCCACCTTCTGTGCAACCAGAATATCCACCTCCTACCACAGCTTGTCTTTCTCCTCCGTCATGGTGGCAATAGTGTCGTTGAGCTTTTTGTTTAGATTAAACACCAACAGCCACTTCTCATGCAGGTCTTTGTAGGATTCAGCCAGTGACTCTTGCATGAGTTCTTCATTGTCGATGTCTGAAGAGTCATCAGTCAGAAGTGTTGGTTGAGGAGTCTTAATGAAGATAGAGTCACCGCATACTTCGGTGATGGAAGCAAAAGATACAAAGTTGGTAGTTTCATCCCCTTCCTCCTCATCACTGTCACTGAGGTTTGCAACCATTGCCTTTTTCTTTTTGAGGGTGTTGGCGCATTCAGCTTTGATGTGTCCGAAACCCTTACATTCATGGCATTGAACTTCTTTTACTTTCTCTGAAGAGTCTTCAGTTTTCTCACTGAACTTTGTTTTGCCATTTTTCCAATTACGAAAATTACCTGAGGAAGACTGGCCTTGATCAGAGCTTCGTCTGTTGAGCTTCCGAACCATCCTGCCAAAATTATGTGCCAGCATTGTCAGTTGTTCAGTGTTGCAATCTGTTTCATCTACTCCATCAGATATATCTGCTTTCAGGGCAATTCCTCTGACTACCTTGGATTCAGCTTCGTGATTCATTTCGTAAGTTCTGAGAGAACCCATGAGCTCATCCAGTTTCAGTTTGGAGATATCATGCATCTCCTCAATGGCAGTGACCTTCATAGCAAATCTGGGAGGGAGAGATCTCAGAACCTTGCTAGCCATCCTTTCTTCATCAATGGGTTTGCCCAGTGCAGCAGCCTCGTTGGACAGATCTAGTACTCTCGCATTGAATTCAGGAATAGTTTCAATGTCCTTCATCTTCATCTCTTCAAATTTTGTTGTCACAATCTGCATACGTGAATTCCGAAACTTGTCAGTACCTTCATAAGCAGTTTGAAGGATGTCCCAAGCTTCTTTAGCAACTTCACAGTTGATGATCAGTTTCAACACATTCTCATCCACTCCAGAGAAGATAGCGTTCATAGCTTTTGAATTTCCGATGGAGGCTTTCTCGTCTGCCTCGTCCCATAGAGTTTCAAGTTTAGGAACGACGTCTCATGTGAGATTTTCCATCATAGGCTGAGTCCATCCAACCAATACTGCCTTCCAAGCTTTCTCATCGAGGGATCTTAGAAAAGACTTCATCTTCGGCTTCCATGAGGCATAGTTTGATCCTTCCAAAAGAGGGGGTCGGGTAATACTTTGTCCTTCCTTCAGAGTCATCTTGAACAGTTCAAGGATCCCACTCAGTGTGTCGAGTGTTTGCTCTGATACCAATTCAAATATAGTAACCTGTTCAAGCTACTGTTCCAGGGACTGTTTGTGACAGACCTGAAACTGTGTTGTGACAGTGCAGCAAGCAGAACAAAGTAAAGGCACACAAAATGATACCCAGTTCGGCTAAGCCTACTCTGGGGGGTTTCCCACACCCTAAAAGGGACACAAATCTTTATTACGTACTTAGAGCAAAAGGACTTATGCTTACAAAACACCATGTTCGTAATCGCCCAGCTTCTAAGCCACCGTCTCTCAGATTTGCAATCAAGGATCCCCACGGTTCACCTTGATCCCCTTCGCCCAAACCTTCTGTCTGAACGAACTCGACCTTCTCCTGAAGTCGGAGGCTTCCGCTTGAAAGCCGGTAGTGAGAACTCGTCGTGTGCAGCAGTGAGCTCCTGTCTCAGACTGTCTGACTAGCACACTAGAATAGACAGATTCAGTGCCGATGAATTTCCAGTGGGGAAACACAGTCGGCCGTCGCTTTCTCCAATCTCAGATCAGCAGGATACACTCGTGTATTTTTCTCTCAGAAAGCGATCAATGTTTGGTTGCCCTAGCTTCGTATATATATGCATGGGAGCTAGCGTCCAAAACTGCAGAAGATAACATCATCAATATTTTAGGAAATATTCCTAAAATATTTGATGTGTATCTTTGATCCAATTTTAGGGAAGAGTCGGATTTCTTCCTTGCCAAGTCAGCCACCCCAATCTTCAATCTCAATCGGAGATATTCGTTTGAGAATCTGTATCAACGAACTCCTCGCTGGCCGACTTCAATCAGATCAACAAGATCTTTAGAACCTTCCGGAAGCTATCCTTGCGTCTGCTCCACGCTGTACTTGAGTGTCAGGATGTGTTCGAACTCCCCCTGAACTTCTGCTTGAACTGTCTAACTACGTTTTGCCAAATACATGCCACTGAAGGGAACATCAGTTTTAACTTCCGAATTTGCTCTTAGTGTAAACTACAAAGTTGTAGCTCTTTGAATTAACTTTCCAACAAGCTATAGAACGACCCATTTGAAGACCATATGAGATCTAAGCATGCAAATTAATTTCAAAACGTCAGCCTGCCCTGTTTTGTTTTTTTTAAACCAAATCTTCACCAAGTACTTTGTTGCACTTCGGATCAATCCATAAGTCTTAGGAATGTGATATTTGAGCGTAGAAGACAGAATAAAGATTAAATGACAATAAAATGTCGGGAAAACAAACATAATCCATCATCGAAGGAAGTGAATAATAGGTCAAGAATTCGACAGATCGGTGACCGGTAAAAAGAATACATATGCGGAGAATATGAAACATTGACGAAGATCCGAAAATCTCGGCCAACATCGGCCTAGCATGTTGATCGAGGGAAAGCGTGATGACCTCCGCGAAGGATGAAGAAGCGTCGTTATGCGTGATTAAGCGTAGCAACCGCGATGAAAAATACATATACGACAGACTTCTCATGCTCGTTTCACTGTTTTAACTTCAAAATTGTCTCTTGATGTAAACTACAAAGTTGTAGCTCTTTGAATTAGCTTTCCAACAAGCTGTAGAACGACCCATTAAAGGCCACATGAGATCTAAGCATGCAATTTAAGTTCGGAAGGTCAGCCTGCCCTATTTTGTTCCTTTTTAACCAAATCTTCACCAAGTACTTTGTTTCACTTCGGATCAATCCATAAGTCTTAGGAATGTGATATTTGACATGTAAAGATAGAATAAAGATTAAATGACAATAAAATGTCGGGAAAACAAACCGAATCCATCATCGAAGAAAGTGAATAATAGGTCAAGAATTCGACAGATCGGTGACCGCTCGGAAGAATACATATGCGGAGAATATCAAACATTGACGAAGCTCAGAGAATCTCAGCCAACATCGGCCTAGCGTGGTGATCGTGGGAAAGCGTGATGACCTCCGCGAAGGATGAAGAAGCGTCGTTATGCGTGATTAAGCGTAGCAACCGCGATGAAAAATACATATACGACAGAGACTTCTCATCCTCTTTTCGTTGTTTTAACTTCCGAATTTGCTCTTAGTGTAAGCTACAAAGTTATAGCTCTTTGAATTAACTTTCCAACAAACTATAGAACGACCCATTTGAAGACCATATGAGATCTAAGCATGCAAATTAATTTCAAAAGGTCAGCCTGCCCTGTTTTGTTCCTTTTTAACCAAATCTTCACCAAGTACTTTGTTGCACTTCGGATCAATCCATAAGTCTTAGGAATGTGATATTTGAGCGTAGAAGAAAGAATAAAGATTAAATGACAATAAAATGTCGGGAAAACAAACATAATCCATCATCGAAGGAAGTGAATAATAGGTCAAGAAATCGACAGATCGGTGACCGGTCAGAAGAATACATATGCGGAGAATATGAAACATTGACGAAGCTCCGAGAATCTCGGCCAACATCGGCCTAGCGTGGTGATCGTGGGAAAGCGTGATGACCTCCGCGAAGGATGAAGAAGCGTCGTTATGCGTGATTAAGCGTAGCAACCGCGATGAAAAATACATATACGACAGAGACTTCTCCTGCTCGTTTCGCTATTTTAACTTCCGAATTCCTCTTAGTGTAAACTACAAAGTTGTAGCTCTTTGAATTAACTTTCCAACAAGCTATAGAACGACCCATTTGAAGAGCATATGAGATCTAAGCATGCAAATTAATTTCAAAAGGTCAGCCTGCCCAGTTTTATTCCTTTTTAACCAAGTATTCACCAAGTACTTTGTTGCACTTCGGATCAATCCATAAGTCTTCGGAATGTGATATTTGAGCGTAGAAGAAATTATAAAGATTAAATGATAATAAAATGTCGGGAATACAAACATAATCCATCATCGAAGGAAGTGAATAATGGGTCAAGAATTCGACAGATCGGTGACCGCTCGGAAGAATACATATGCGGAGAATATGAAACATTGACGAAGCTCCGAGAATCTCGGCCAACATCGGCCAGGTTTGGTAATCTGTGGTGATCGTGGGAAAGCGTGATGACCGCCGCAAAGGATGAAGAAGCGTTGTTATGCATGATTAAGCGTAGCAACCGCGATGAAAAATACATTTACGACAGAGACTTCTCATGCTCGTTTCACTGTTTTAACTTCAAAATTGTCTCTTGATGTAAACTACAAAGTTGTAGCTCTTTGAATTAGCTTTCCAACAAGCTATAGAATGACCCATTAAAGGCCATATGAGATCTAAGCATGCAATTTAAGTACGGAAGGTCAGCCTGCCCTATTTTGTTCCTTTTTAACCAAATCTTCACCAAGTACTTTGTTTCACTTCGGATCAATCCATAAGTCTTAGGAATGTGATATTTGACATGTAAAGATAGAATAAAGATTAAATGACAATAAAATGTCGGGAAAACAAACATAATCCATCATCGAAGAAAGTGAATAATAGGTCAAGAATTCGACAGATCGGTGACCGCTCGGAAGAATACATATGCGGAGAATATGAAACATTGACGAAGCTCAGAGAATCTCAGCCAACATCGGCCTAGCGTGGTGATCGTGGGAAAGCGTGATGACCTCCGCGAAGGATGAAGAAGCGTCGTTATGCGTGATTAAGCGTAGCAACCACGATGAAAAATACATATACGACAGAGACTTCTCATGCTCTTTTCGCTGTTTTAACTTCCGAATTTGCTCTTAGTGTAAGCTACAATGTTATAGCTCTTTGAATTAACTTTCCAACAAACTATAGAACGACCCATTTGAAGACCATATGAGATCTAAGCATGCAAATTAATTTCAAAAGGTCAGCCTGCCCTGTTTTGTTCCTTTTTAACCAAATCTTCACCAAGTACTTTGTTGCACTTCGGATCAATCCATAAGTCTTAGGAATGTGATATTTGAGCGTAGAAGAAAGAATAAAGATTAAATGACAATAAAATGTCGGGAAAACAAACATAATCCCTCATCGAAGGAAGTGAATAATAGGTCAAGAATTCGACAGATCGGTGACCGCTCAGAAGAACACATATGCGGAGAATATGAAACATTGACGAAGCTCCGAGAATCTCGGCCAACATCGGCCTATCGTGGTGATCGTGGGAAAGCGTGATGACCTCCGCGAAGGATGAAGAAGCGTCGTTATGCGTGATTAAGCGTAGCAACCGCGATGAAAAATACATATACGACAGAGACTTCTCATGCTCGTTTCGCTGTTTTAACTTCCGAATTCCTCTTAGTGTAAACTACAAAGTTGTAGCTCTTTGAATTAACTTTCCAACAAGCTATAGAACGACCCATTTGAAGACCATATGAGATCTAAGCATGCAAATTAATTTCAAAAGGTCAGCCTGCCCAGTTTTATTCTTTTTCAACCAAATCTTCACCAAGTACTTTGTTGCACTTCGGATCAATCCATAAGTCTTCGGAATGTGATATTTGAGCGTAGAAGAAATTATAAAGATTAAATGATAATCAAATGTCGAGAATACAAACATAATCCATCATCGAAGGAAGTGAATAATGGGTCAAGAATTCGACAGATCGGTGACCGCTCGGAAGAATACATATGCGGAGAATATGAAACATTAACGAAGCTCCGAGAATCTCGGCCAACATCGGCTAGGTGTGGTAATCTGTGGTGATCGTGGGAAAGCGTGATGACCGCCGCAAAGGATGAAGAAGCATCGTTATGCTTGATTAAGCGTAGCAACCGCGATGAAAAATACATTTACGACAGAGACTACTCATGCTCGTCTCACTGTTTTAACTTCAAAATTGTCTCTTGATGTAAACTACAAAGTTGTAGCTCTTTGAATTAGCTTTCCAACAAGCTATAGAACGACCCATTAAAGGCCATATGAGATCTAAGCATGCAATTTAAGTTCGGAAGGTCAGCCTGCCCTATTTTGTTCCTTTTTAACCAAATCTTCACCAAGTACTTTGTTTCACTTCGGATCAATCCATAAGTCTTAGGAATGTGATATTTGACACGCAAAGATAGAATAAAGATTAAATGACAATAAAATGTCGGGAAAACAAACATAATCCATCATCGAAGAAAGTGAATAATAGGTCAAGAATTCGACAGATCGGTGACCGCTCGGAAGAATACATATGCGGAGAATATGAAACATTGACGAAGCTCAGAGATTCTCAGCCAACATCGGCCTAGCGTGGTGATCGTGGGAAAGCGTGATGACCTCCGCGAAGGATGAAGAAGCGTCGTTATGCGTGATTAAGCGTAGCAACCGCGATGAAAAATACATATACGACAGAGACTTCTCATGCTCTTTTCGCTGTTTTAACTTCCGAATTTGCTCTTAGTGTAAGCTACAAAGTTATAGCTCTTTGAATTAACTTTCTAACAAACTATAGAACGACCCATTTGAAGACCATATGAGATCTAAGCATGCAAATTAATTTCAAAAGGTCAGCCTGCCCTGTTTTGTTCCTTTTTAACCAAATCTTCACCAAGTACTTTGTTGCACTTCGGATCAATCCATAAGTCTTAGGAATGTGATATTTGAGCGTAGAAGAAAGAATAAAGATTAAATGACAATAAAATGTCGGGAAAACAAACATAATCCATCATCGAAGGAAGTGAATAATAGGTCAAGAATTCGACAGATCGGTGACCGGTCAGAAGAATACATATGCGGATAGTATAAAACATTAACGAAGCTCCGAGATTTGGTTTAAAAGGAACAAAATAGGACAGGCTGAACTTTCGAACTTAATTTGCATGTTTAGATCTCATATTATATCCAAATGGGTCTTTCTATAGCTTGTTTGAAAACTAATTCAAAGAGCTACAACTTTGTAGTTTACATCAAGAGCGAATTCGGAAGTTAAAACTGCGAAACGGGCATAAAAAGTGTTTGTCGTATATGTATTCTTCATCGCGGTTTCTACCCTTAATCACGCATAACGACGCTTCTTCATCCTTCGCGGTGGTCATCACGCTTTCCCACGATCACCACGGATTACCACGCTTGGCCGATGTTTGCCGAGATTCTCGGAGCTTTGTCAATGTTTCATATTCTCCGCATATGTATTCTTGCGAGCGGTTATCGGTATGTCGAATTCTTGACATATTATTCACTTCCTTCGATAATGGATTATGTTTGTTTTCCCGACATTTTATTGTCATTTAATCTTCATTCTATCTTTGCAGGTCAAATATCACATTCCTACGACTTATGGATTGATCCGAAGTGCAACAAAGTACTTGGTGAAGATTTGGTTAAAAAGAAACAAAATAGGGCAGACTGACTTTTCGAACTTAATTTGCATGCTTAGATCTCATATGGTTTCCAAATGAGTCGTTCTATAGCTTGTTGGAAAGCTGTTTCAAAGAGCAACAACTTTGTAGTTTACACCAAGAGCAAATTCGGAAGTGAAAACAGCAAAACGGGCATGAGAAGTCGCTATCGTATATGTATTCTTCATTGCGGTTGCTACGCTTTATCACGCATAACGACGCTTCTTCATCCTTCGCGGAGGTCATCATGCTTTCCCACGATCACCGCGGATTACCATGCTTGGCCGATGTTGGCCGAGATTCTCGAAGCTTTGTCAATGTTTCATATTCTCCGCATATGTATTCTTCCGAGCGGTCACCGGTCTGTCGAATTCTTGACCTATTATTCACTTCCTTCGATGATGGATTATGTTTGTTTTCTCGACATTTTATTGTCATTTAATCTTTATTCTATCTTTACAGGTCAAATATCACATTCCTAAGACTTATGGATTGATCCGAAGTGCAACAAAGTACTTGGTGAAGATTTGGTTAAAAAGAAACAAAATAGGGCAGACTGACTTTTCGAACTTAATTTGCATGCTTTGATCTCAAATTGTTTCCAAATTAGTCGTTCTATAGCTTGTTGGAAAGCTATTTCAAAGAGCTACAACTTTGTAGTTTACACCAAGAGAAAATTCGGAAGTTAAAACAGCGAAACGGGCATGAGAAGTCTCTGCCGTATATGTATTCTTCATCGCAGTTGCTACGCTTAATCACGCCTAACGACGCTTCTTCATCCTTCGCGAAGGTCATCACGCTTTCCCACGATCACCACGGATTACCACGCTTGGCAGATGTTGGCCGAGATTCTCGGAGCTTTGTCAATATTTCATATTCTCCGCATATGTATTCTTCCGAGCGGTCATCGATCTGTCAAATTCTTGACCTATTATTCACTTCCTTCGATGATGGATTATGTTTGTTTTCCTGACATTTTATTATCATTTAATCTTTATTCTATCTTTACAGGTTAAATATCACATTCCTAAGACTTATGGATTGATCCGAAGTGCAACAAAGTACTTGGTGATGATTTGGTTAAAACGAAACAAAACAGGGCAGGCTGACCTTTCGAACTTAGTTTGCATGCTAAGATCTCATATGGTTTCCAAATGGGTCATTTTAAAGCTTGTTGGAAAGCTATTTCAAAGAGCAACAACTTTGTAGTTTACACCAAGAGCAAATTCGGAAGGTAAAACAGCAAAACGGGCATGAGAAGTCGCTATCGTATATGTATTCTTCATTGCGGTTGCTACGCTTTATCACGCATAACGACGCTTCTTCATCCTTCGCGGAGGTCATCACGCTTTCCCACGATCGACACGGATTACCACGCTTGGCCGAGATTCTCGTAGCTTTGTCAATATTTCATATTCTCCGCATATGTATTCTTCCGAGCGGTCACCGGTCTGTCGAATTCTTGACCTATTATTCACTTCCTTCGATGATGGATTATGTTTGGTTTGCCGACATTTTATTGTCATTTAATCTTTATTCTATCTTTACAGGTCAAATATCACATTCCTAAGACTTATGGATTGATCCGAAGTGCAACAAACTACTTGGTGAAGATTTGGTTAAAAAGAAACAAAATTGGGCAGACTGACTTTCCGAACTTAATTTGCATGCTTAGATCTCATATTGTTTCCAAATCAGTCGTTCTATAGCTTGTTGGAAAGCTATTTCAAAGAGCTACAACATTGTAGTTTACACCAAGAGCAAATTCGGAAGTTAAAACAGCGAAACGGGCATGAGAAGTCTCTGCCGTATATGTATTCTTCATCGCAGTTGCTACGCTTAATCACGCCTAACGACGCTTCTTCATCCTTCCCGGAGGTCATCACGCTTTCGCACGATCACCACGGATTACCACGATTGGCAGATGTTGGCCGAGATTCTCGGAGCTTTGTCAATATTTCATATTCTCCGCATATGTATTCTTCCGAGCGGTCATCGATCTGTCGAATTCTTGACCTATTATTCACTTCCTTCGATGATGGATTATGTTTGTTTTCCTGACATTTTATTATCATTTAATCTTTATTCTATCTTTACAGGTTAAATATCACATTCCTAAGACTTATGGATTGATCCGAAGTGCAACAGATACTTGGTGATGATTTGGTTAAAACGAAACAAAACAGGGCAGGCTGACCTTTCGAACTTAGTTTGCATGCTAAGATCTCATATGGTTTCCAAATGGGTCATTTTAAAGCCTGTTGGAAAGCTATTTGAAAGAGCAACAACTTTGTAGTTTACACCAAGAGCAAATTCGGAAGTTAAAACAGCAAAACGGGCATGAGAAGTCGCTATCGTATATGTATTCTTCATTGCGGTTGCTACGCTTTATCACGCATAACGACGCTTCTTCATCCTTTGCGGAGGTCATCACGCTTTCCCACGATCACCACGGATTACCACGCTTGGCCGATGTTTGCCTTGATTCTCGGAGCTTCGTCAATATTTCATATTCTCCGCATATATGTATTCTTCCGAGCGGTCACCGATCTGTCGAATTCTTGACCTATTATTCACTTCCTTCGATGATGGATTATGTTTGGTTTCCCGACATTTTATTGTCATTTAATCTTTATTCTATCTTTACAGGTCAAATATCACATTCCTAAGACTTATGGATTGATCCGAAGTGCAACAAAGTACTTGGTGATGATTTGGTTAAAACGAAACAAAACGGGGCAGGCTGACCTTTTGAACTTAGTTTGCATGCTAAGATCTCACATGGTTTCCAAATGGGTCATTCTATAGCATGTGGGAAAGCTATTTCAAAGAACTAAAACTTTGTAGTTTACACCAAGAGCAAATTCGGAAGTTAAAACAGCAAAACGGGCATGAGAAGTCGCTATCGTATATGTATTCTTCATTGCGGTTGCTACGCTTCACTATTTTAACTTCCGAATTTGCTCTTTGTGTACAGTACAAAGTTGTAGCTCTTTGAATTATCTTTCCAACAAGCTATATAACGAGCCCTTTGGAGACCATAAGAGATCAGTCTGCCCTGTTTTGTTCCTTTTTAACCAAATCTTCACCAAGCACTTTGTTGCACTTCGGATCAATCTATAAGTCTTAGGAATGTGATATTTGACCTGTAAAGATAGAATAAAGATTAAATGACAATAAAATATCGGGAAACAAAACATAATCCATCATCGAAGGAAGTGAATAATAGGTCAAGAATTCGATAGACCGGTGACCGCTCGGAAGAATACATATGCGGAGAATATGAAACATTGACAAAGCTCCGAGAATCTCGGCCAACATCGGCCAAGCGTGGTAATCCGTGTTGAACGTGGGAAAGCGTGATGACCTCCGCGAAGGATGAAGAAGCGTCGTTATGTGTGATAAAGCGTAGCAACCGCAATGAAGAATACATATACGATAGCGACTTCTCATGCCCGTTTTGCTGTTTTAACTTCCGAATTTGCTCTTGGTGTAAACTACAAAGTTGTTGCTATTTGAAATAGCTTTCCAACAGGCTTTAGAATGACCCATTTGGAAACCATATGAGATCTTAGCATGCAAACTAAGTTCGAAAGGTCAGCCTGCCCCGTTTTGTTTCGTTTTAACCAAATCATCACCAAGTACTTTGTTGCACTTCGGATCAATCCATAAGTCTTAGGAATGTGATATTTGACCTGTAAAGATAGAATAAAGATTAAATGACAATAAAATATCAGGAAAATAAACATAATCCATCATCGAAGGAAGTGAATAATATGTCAAGAATTCGACAGATCGATGACTGCTCGGAAGAATACATATTCGGAGAATATGAAATATTGACGAAGTTCCGAGAATCTCTGCCAACATGGGCCAAGCGTGGTAATCCGTGGTGATCTTGGGAAAGCATGATGACAGCAAATTAAGTTCGAAAGCTCAGTCTGCCCTGTTTTGTTCCTTTTAAACCAAATCTTCACCAAGTACTTTTTTGCACTTCGGATCAATCCATAAGTCTTAGGAATGTGATATTTGACCTGTAAAGATAGAATAAAGATTAAATGACAATAAAATATCGGGAAAACAAACATAATCCATCATCGAAGGAAGTGAATAATAGGTCAAGAATTCGACAGATCGGTGACCGCTCGGAAGAATACATATGCGAAGAATATGAAACATTGACTAAGCTCCGAGAATCTCGGCCCATATCGGCCAAGCGTGGTAAACCATGGTGATCGTGGGAAAGCTTGATGACCACCGCAAAGTATGAAGAAGAGTCGTTGTGCGTGATTAAGCGTAGCAACCGGGATGAAGAATACATATACGACAGAGACTTCTCATGCCCGTTTCGCTGTTTTAACTTCCAAATTTGCTCTTGGTGTAAACTACAAAGTTATAGCTTTTTGAATTACCTTTCCAACAAGCAATAGAACGAGCCATTTGTAGACCATATGAGATCTAAGAATGCAAATTAAGTTCGAAAGGTCTGTCAGTCCTGTTTTGTTCCTTTTTAACCAAATCTTCACCAAGTACTTTGTTGCACTTCGGATCAATCCATAAGTCTTAGGAATGTGATAATTGACCTGTAAAGATAGAATGAAGATTAAATGACAATAAAATGTCGAGAAAACAAATATAATCCATCATCGAAGGAAGTGAATAATAGGTCAAGAATTCGACAGATCGATGACCGCTCGGAAGAATACATATGCGAAGAATATGAAATATTGACTAAGCTCCGAGAATCTCGGCCAACATCGGCCAAGCGTGGTAATCCGTGGTGATCGTGGGAAAGCGTGATGACCGCCGCGAAGGATGAAGAAGCGTCGTTATGCGTGATTAAGCATAGCAACCGCGATGAAGAATACATATACGACAGAGACTTCCCATGCCCGTTTCGCTGTTTTTACTTCCGAATTTGCTCTTGGTGTAAACTACAGAGTTGTAGCTCTTTAAATTAGCTTTCCAACAAGCTATAGAACGAGCCATTTGGAGACCATATGAGATCTGAGCATGCCAATTAAGTTCGAAAGGTCAGTCTGCCCTGTTATGTTCCTTTTTAACCAAATCTTCACCAAGTACTTTGTTGCACTTCGGATCAATCCATAAGTCTTAGGAATGTGATATTTGACCTGTAAAGATAGAATGAAGATGAAATGACAATAAAATGTTGGAAAAACAAATATAATCCATCATCGAAGAAAGTGAATAATAGGTCAAGAATTCGACAGATCGCTGACCGCTCGGAAGAATACATATGCGGAGAATATGAAACATTGATGAAGCTCCAAGAATCTCGGCCAACATCGGCCCAGCGTGTTAATCCGTGGTGATCATGGGAAAGCGTGTTAACCGCCGCGAAGGATGAAGAAGCGTCGTTATGCGTAATTAAGCGTAGCAACCGAGATGAGGAATACATATACGACAGAGACTTCTCATGCCCGTTTCGCTGTTTGAACTTCCGAATTTGCTCTTGGTGTAAATATAAAGTTGTAGCTCTTTGAATTATCTTTCTAACAAACTATATAACGAGCCCTTTGAAGACCATACTAGATCTAAGCATGGAAATTAAGTTTGAAAGGTCAGTCTGCCCTATTTTGTTCATTTTTATCCAAATCTTCACCAAGTACTTTGTTGCACTTCGGATCAATCCATAAGTCTTAGGAATGTGATATTTGACTTGTAAAGATAGAATAAAGATTAAATGATAATAAAAAATCAGGAAAACAAACATAATCCATCATCGAAGGAAGTTTGAATTAGCTTTCCAACAAGCTATAGAACGAGCCATTTGGAGACCATATGAGATCTGAGCATGCAAATTAAGTTTGAAAGGTCAGTCTGCCCTGTTTTGTTCCTTTTTAATCAAATCTTCACCAAGTACTTTGTTGCACTTCGGATCAATCCATAAGTCTTAGGAATGTGATATTTGACCTGTAAAGATAGAATAAAGATTAAATGACAATAAAATGTCGGGAAAACAAACATAATCCATCATCGAAGGAAGTGAATAATAGATCAAGAATTCGACAGATCGGTGACCGCTCGGAAGAATACATATGAGAAGAATATGAAACATTGACTAAGCTCCGAGAATCTCGGCCAACATTGGCCAAGCGTGGTAACCCGTGGTGATCGTGGGAAAGCGTGATGACCGCCGCGAAGGATGAAGAAGCGTCGTTATGCGTGATTAAGCATAGCAACCGCGATGAAGAATACATATACGACAGAGACTTCTCATGCCCGTTTCGTTGTTTTAACTTCCGAATTTGCTCCTGGTGTAAAGTATAAAGTTGTAGCTCTTTGAATTATCTTTCGAACAAACTATATAACGAGCCGTTTGAAGACCATACTAGATCTAAGCATGGAAATTAAGTTTGAAAGGTCAGTCTGCCCTATTTTGTTCATTTTTATCCAAATCTTCACCAAGTACTTTGTTGCACTTCGGATCAATCCATAAGTCTTAGGAATGTGATATTTGACTTGTAAAGATAGAATAAAGATTAAATGATAGTAAAAAATCAGGAAAACAAACATAATCCATCATCGAAGGAAGTGAATAATAGGTCAAGAATTCGACATATCGGTGACTGACGAGCACGTCATTGGGTGCTCGCAAATTTACTATTTATAATCCACTACCTTGGACTCACTATTGATTAGTTGAGTGGCAAGTAGGGGTCGAACCCAAAGGAGTTAGTTCAGTTACTCGTTGCTCTTTGAAAACAATATGAAGGTAAGGACGATTGGGGGTTTTGAAAGGTGATTAAAAGTAAGCACTAAAGTAAATGACAAAGGGGGTTTTCGATCAAGAGAAAGTATCCGGTCTAGGGGCCCTTTATTATGGCTCCGTTCACCATCGACCTCTAATGATCTCACTTTGTGTCCATAGGCGTGGCTACTCCATTCCAAGATGTAACCCAAAGTAAGGCCATTCCAAGCACTTACACCACAATCTATTCCATTCCAAGATATAGACTTCTAGTTCTAGCTAGTCTAACGCTCCATTGCAAGATGTATTGGACTATGTGCAACCACTCGTTCTCATGATTCATTATCAAACGAGTAGCAAAAAAGGGGTTGAAATACTCGGCTAAGCTTTGCCATTCCAATCACCCACTTAGCCTTGCTTGTTAAACCCGAGATAAATGGCACAAGAACTTGATGAACACAAAATAGCATTAAGAAAAGGGTCTCAAAATATTGCCATAATAAAAGAACCCCTAAACCGAATAGGGAAGTTAGCTACTTGTATTCATGGTGAAGAATACAATAGCCATAGGCACAAGCAAAGAAAATACAATGGATTTCTTTCTAATGCCGAGAGAGAAGGAGTAGAGAGAGAGAATGATTCCCAATGATCCAAGTACAAGATAGAATTTAGAGCTAGATTTTCGGACTCCATTTCCCGAGCCAAAAATCTCCTTTTATAGGAAATGGATAAGGGAATATCCCAAACTTGGTTCCCAAGTTGGAGTGGCCTCAGTGACTTGGCCCAAGCAAGAATCCCACCAACTTTCCTCTTTGGTCTAGGGCGGCTTGGCGTGATTCAAGGGCGTCTTGGCATTAGCACACGGATGGTGATGCCACTCCTCGAAGGACGAGCTGAAAAATGCGGGGAATCCAAGGTGGACCAAGTTTGACCGGGTGAGGACCTCCAAAAGGAACTAAATGTTGACTTGCGTTCTTGCCGTTTGGACTGCGGTTCTGGCATATCGGAGTGAATACAAACCGGGCTCAAGACGGGTGCTTGGCCGGAATCCTATCGGAGCTAGGCCGGAACTCGATTTGGCCTTCATTAGGCGTTGGTCAGCCGGGCTCAGGCACTGCTCTCGGGCGGGGACCAGTGTCTTCACGGTCGGAGGCCTCGGTACTCTTCGGACGCTGTCCTTGGTACTCAAGTGCGGACCCGGCTCAGGTCCTTCGGTCCCGGCTGAGTTTTCTCGGGTTCGAATGGGTCCTCTCGGTCCGCGGCTGATATTTCTCGGGTCTGGCTGGGTCCTCTCGGTCCCCGGCTGATATTTCTCGAGTCCGGCTGATATTTCTCGAGTCGACTTGTGATGCTTTTTGGCACAAAATGCCTTTTTTTAAGCTCGATTCCTCTTTAGACTCCAAAAGGGCCTGAAATATGAAACGACACTAACAAGTAAAAGTTCATAGGATCAAGTGTCATTTTTGGTGGGTTTTGTTGACTCGATGAGTCGTATAGATACGACTAATCAAACCACCCCACACTTGAACTTGTTCGTCCCGAACAAGGCCTTGGTCATAAGAGGAAAGCAAATGAAAGCACCACAAGGTTCTCGGCATCCTAGATATGCATATGAATAGCTAGTCTAGATTTCACCTTTCCATCCATAACTCAACCATTACTCAAAGTATCATGCTCAACCATGGATTTTACCCGCTACCAATTACCTTTGAGCCGAGATGCAAACCAATTCGGATGAGTGGGAGATAGTCCTTTTTAGACCCATTATCTACACTCTTGGGCTCGGTTCTTGCTATATGGTTATACTTCATTGCTTTTTCTTGCACGTGATTTGTTCGAGCTTAAAGGGCTGAGTTCTTTTGTTGCTTTTGCTTGGACAGCTTTTGTGGTGAGTTTGGCCTTCGGCCTTTGATATGGTGGTAATGAACTTCACTTTTTGTTTCATGTATGCCTTTCACAATATGGCTGATTTTTCTTTCTTTGAGCTTTGCTCCTTGTTGTGACTTGCTTGTCCTTTTCTTTTGGGAGGTCCAATCATTGCCCGCAAGCATATGGAAATACCTCCCCGCTCTTTCTCATCCTTGTCGTTTCGGCGCGGGTCAAGTTGAGGGTCGCTCACCTCTTTTCCCGGCTACTCGGACTAGAGATAGGACGGTTTGATTCCCGTCCCGCCCCTTGCATAAACACTGCATGGCGGAGTCAACTCTATGCCAATGAGCCTCGAATTACTAGCCTCCACTAAATCCATATAACCATATAGTTTGAAATCCGGTCCCTTGAGCGCTTTTGTCAAGTCTTTCTAGGACCTTTCTATCAACTCCACATCCCCTTTTATCCCCACTCACCAGGACAAGTATAGGGTTAGTTCACATGACATCATACAATTCAGATTTCACAAGAGAAATGTATGTAATTGGATCTATCTATTTCACATCATCAAAGATCAATATCGCATATCTAGGAAATAGAAAGAAATCCTTTATTCAAAAAAATTTAAAAATTTAGGGGAAACGTGCTGACTCATGCATGAGCAAGAAAATAGACGTGCTGACACGACAAACGACTCACCCACCCCACACGTTTGAATAGAGTCGTGTCCTCACGGAACAGCTTTAATTCAAAGCACACAATGCAAGCATATAAGGAAGATAAAATGACATGAGTGAGAAAGATCGAACAGGACTTCCCTCGTTGTGTCGTTGCATGTCGTTGCTGTGGGAGCAAACGCCAAGGCTTGGACCGGCATGAATCGATTTGAAGTTCGGGGGAGTCGGCCGGGACCTGGTACCTCTCGGGCGCTAGCCCGGTACTGATGCTCGGGCGCTGGGCGGTTCCCTCGGGCGCTAGGCCGGTACCGATGCTCAGATGAATTCGGCCGGGACTTAGTTTTTTCTCGGACGCGACCCGGTTCTTCTCGGCGCGGTCTGGTCCTGGCCCGGTACTAAACTAGGTCGCGACCGGTCCCTGCGTAAACAAATCATTTCTTTCCCAAGTGCTATGGGGTGAGCATGTGACACGACTCAAACAAAAACGACATAAGTAAATGAACTGAAAGAGAGCAATGCCGGCCTTCCTCCCGGCGAGCACCTTTGTTTAACATCATTGGCTCGACGATACCTTACTCATGGGGAAGCTGGAGGCTCGGATAGGTGACAGAACCGCTTGTCGTCGGAGCGATTTGTACAAATAAATTTATAATAGTCCGCTACTCGCGACTATACTACTGGGTAGTAAGTGGTAAGTAGGGGTCGAACCCAAAGGAATTAGGGGGATAAGTTGTTCTTTAAGGGGATTATTCAGCGGGAGGGGTGTTTTAGGTTGGTTGGTTGGTTTTAAAGCTACCAGCTAAGTGATTGATTGGTTGGTTGGTTGGTTTTAGTACTAGAAAGTAACTGAATACTATTACAATTAAAAGAAAACATTCGGTTTCAGGGGCCTTGTATTATATCCTGTTTATCATTGACCCTTAGTGAATCTTCTAAGTATTCAAACGTGCATCAAGGCCATTCCAAGCACTCGATTTGCCACACGGTCTAGTCTTTTGCAAAAGTGTTCGATAGTGTATCAAGGCCATTCCAAGCACTCGATTTGCACACACCGTCTAGACTTTTGCAGAAAACGTAAAGCCCTTGTTCTATTTAGACTAGCGCCAATACCCCTTTCAGGATATGCTAGTCTATGTGCATCCAGTTGATCAGTCATTCCCGAGCAATCAAATGGTGTTTAAGAGAGGTCAAACTCCTCAGATAAGCTTTGCCATTCCAAGCATCCACTTATCCGAGTATGTTTACGAACTTTCACAGAAGAGCTTTGCCATTCCAAGCATCCACTCAACCATGAAAGTTCTGGCCTAATATATGGCACATAGAACAAGTTTTGAATACAGAGAATAAATACTAAAATAGTCTAAAACATTTTATAATACAAGTCCACCCCTTCTACCGAACGACTAGTTTAGCTACTATTTATCGCGCTAAACATTATAACTAAGGAATTGGAAATTAAAGACGGAAATAAATATCAGAATACTTACAACCGTTGAAGCGCCAAGGGAGCAATCCTTTATTTCCAAAACCAAACTTACAAAATCTAGAGAGATAAGTGATTTATTGAATTGAGAGATGATTTACAAATGAGGTTTGGGGTTGTATTTATAGGCTAAGGGGAGGAGAATGGAGGGTGAAGATGGTGGCAAGTGTCCCTTGATCCAATGGATGAGAGGAGGAGCAAGGAGGAGGCGCCACCTATGGGGAGGAGGAGCAGCCGGTCATGGGTGGTGGAGCCGCCGGTAGCAGGTGGTTTTGAGGGAGGAGCTCCTCCATTTGCCACCTCCAAGGGTGGTGGCCGGTCAACTTGTCCAAACGTGCACTTTGATAATTGATTTTGAATGGCCAAGTGATTCTAAGACTAATGGTCGAGCCAGAATTTCCAAATTCGTTGGTTTGGTCGAGCAATTTGGTCTTGGTGCCTATGCGCGCGGCCTTTGCTTGGAATTTGGCTAATCTGCCAATCTACTCGAGCGTTCCGTCTAGGAAGCGAGATTGTCCGACTTGTTGGGCATTCCAAGCATCTTGGTCGAGCCAGAATCTCCAGATTCATCCGTTGGGTCGAGTGACTTGGTTTGGGTGCCAATGTGCGCGGTGCCTTTGCCTTTGCATTGAGCCAACTGACAATCTGCTCGAGCATTCTCTTTGGAGTCTCGACAACCTCCACCTTATTTGCCATTTTAAACACTTTGGTCGAGGCGGAATTGTCAGATGAGATGATTTGCTCGGGCAACTTGAATTTGGACTTGATTAGCTCGGCAGGCGCGCTGGACGCTGGGCACTGAACTGCCCCAACCGGTCGGGTGGTTTTCGAGGCATTTTCCCACCCGGTCGGTTGAGTCTTCAACGCAAATTCCTCTCCGGTTTGATTTGTTTGGAGTGATTCCATGTCAGGATCCTTGATATTTCTTCAGTCAGCGTCTGGTCTTGACCTTGGAATAACTCTAAACATCTTTTCAGCGTAAAATCCTCTCCTTAGCGTGTTTTCTCTCTAAGCGCCAAAATACCCTGTAGAAATATATCGGTGCTAACAAGCAAAAGTTAAATAGACCAACAGTCTAATTAAGGGGGTTTTACGGTGTTTATGATTCGTATAATTTGGGTCCATCATATCACCCCACACTTTTAGTTGTTCGTCCCGAACAATGCTATTAAAGGGCGGCACTCTAAGTTTGGTTTTGGATTATATGAAAATTAGACTGTGGGACTCGATTTATCCTAATTCATGCATTACTTACTTATTACCAAATTGAACTATGTAAATAAATAGAAGAAACTTGATACGTGTACCTTCGTGCTGAGATGCAAATTATTTTGGATGTTTCGGGAGATAGTCCCCTTTTTAGGTTCTTGGACTGCAATCTTGGGACCGTCTCGCACTATATGGTTTCCTTGTAGCTTTCTCTAGCACGTGATTTGGTTCGGGTTTCACTGGTTTGAGTACTTTGATTTTTTTCTTTTGGCGAGGGACTGCTTTTGTAGTGAATCGGCCTTTGGCCTTTGATTTGACTTTTTTGAGTACTTCACTTTTTTTTGTTCGGTTAAAACCTTCACAATGTTGGGCCTTTGGCCTCTTGATTTGCTTCTTCGAGCTTTTCGCCTTTTTGTGGCTTTGCAAGTCCATTTTCTCAAGCCTTTTCTTTGGGAGGTCCAATCATCGCCCGCAAGCCTATGGAAATACCTCCCCGCTCCTCTCATCGTTGTTGTTTTGCGCGGGTCAAGATGAGGGTCGCTCATCTTTTTTCTCGGCTACTTTAACTAGAGAGAGGACGGTCTGATTCCCGTCCTCGCCTTTTCTTTTCTTTTTGCATAAACACTGCATGGCGGAGATGACTTCAATCTTCACTGAAACCCGAAGTGCAGCCTCCACTGACTTCGAAAACCATATAGTTTGATCTGATCCTTTGATTGCTTCCCAAGCCTTTCTAGGCGATTTATGTCAACTCCACATCCCTAGTTAATCTCAGCACAAAGGACAAATGAAAAGTTACGTTCTAAGTTTTTAGATAGTTGAATTTTCACAAGGTAAATGCATGAATTTCGGTCTATCTTTTTCACATTCTTAAGTTCATATTTTCAAAAAGATACTATTACTAAAAAGGAAAAACAGCAAGCATGTTATTTATATACAACGGTGGTTCTCACCCCACATTTTTGAACGAAGGCGTGCCTTAGTTCAAAAGTCATGCAAGCTACTATATATATGTGAGAATAATTAAGACAGAAAATTAAATGACAGAATTTAAATGACAGAAAGTAAGATAGTGTCGGGTTACCTCCCGACCAGTGCACTTGTTTAACGTCGTTGGCTCGACAATACCTCGTTGTGGATTACTGGTTGGGGTCCCATGGGTGGCTCAGGTCGTATTTCGCCACTGTTCCTGTGTTGCTTCTTGCCTTGCTTTTACCCGATTTCTTGCGAGATGATGTGCTCGGGTCAGGACTCCTTTGTTTTGGGATCTCTTCTTTCCAATACCCCGGAGGGGGTGAGGGACTTTTCACTACTAGCCTTTTGAAGTTCTTGTGTTTGGGACTGCTTAGTCTAGCTATGGTGTAACACTGCTCCATCGAGGAGTCATTCTGCAGAGGCCCTTTTCCCATCCTCTTTTGAGTTTCTTCATTGATCCTATAGTTTTCTGCAACTTGCTCATTGATCAAGGGAAAGAGTCGGGAGGCTTGCATCTTAAGGCTTGGTTCTGCCTCGTTATGATTGCCAGTGAGGAACTGGTCGTAGATAGTCTCGGCTGCCCGGGTGATGAGAGTCGGGTATGGATTGGGCAGTTCGTCAGTGGTGTGCTGGACTCCAACCTCGTTGCTTCCGGTGCTTTCCATGTCTGATTCCTCTGAGGGTTCAGGAGTCTCTTCTGACGGCTCGGTAGTTTCTTCTTTGTCTGCCTCAGGGTCAGCTTCATCTATCTGCATTTCCTCGTCAGTTTGGGGTACTCGTCTCGTGGCAACGGCTAGGCCAATTATCAGGTACCACATGTCTGCAATGGTGAAGTTCCTAGCTGATCTCCTCATTGCTTCGTTAACTCTTCCCAGCTCTTCGGACCTCATCCCACGAAGAAATTTTTGGAGAAGAACCTTCTTCGTGAATCCATGGTGCGGGCAGCTTGAGACGATGGCATCATAGTTCGCGTAGTATTCGTCCAAAGTCTCATCCCGGGATTGTTGAAGGCACATGATCTTCTCACGGGTTTCTTGGCGTAAGGATGGTGGGGAGAATTCCTTCAGGAATGGAACGCAGAGATCTACGTAACGCTCTGCACTGCAAGCGGTGGATGTGTAGTACCAGATTGTTGCGAAATCAGTTAGAGAGAATTTGAAGCATTTAAGCTTAAATTCCTCTAACATTTCGTTAGCGGGTTTAATGTGGTAGCAGACGTGGTGGAAGTTTCGACAGTGTTGTACTGGGTCTTCTCCCTCCGTTCCTCCGAACAGTGGCAGATGTCGCGTCGTCCATGCATACGAAGGGGGTTGCGTCATGAGGACATAGGAGAGAAAGAACAACTAATCCGATGGCTAATTCCCCGGCAACGGCGCCAATTTGACAGAACCGCTTGTCGTCGGAGCGATTTGTACAAATAAATTTATAATAGTCCGCTACTCGCGACTATACTACTGGGTAGTAAGTGGTAAGTAGGGGTCGAACCCAAAGGAATTAGGGGGATAAGTTGTTCTTTAAGGGGATTATTCAGCGGGAGGGGTGTTTTAGGTTGGTTGGTTGGTTTTAAAGCTACCAGCTAAGTGATTGATTGGTTGGTTGGTTGGTTTTAGTACTAGAAAGTAACTGAATACTATTACAATTAAAAGAAAACATTCGGTTTCAGGGGCCTTGTATTATATCCTGTTTATCATTGACCCTTAGTGAATCTTCTAAGTATTCAAACGTGCATCAAGGCCATTCCAAGCACTCGATTTGCCACACGGTCTAGTCTTTTGCAAAAGTGTTCGATAGTGTATCAAGGCCATTCCAAGCACTCGATTTGCACACACCGTCTAGACTTTTGCAGAAAACGTAAAGCCCTTGTTCTATTTAGACTAGCGCCAATACCCCTTTCAGGATATGCTAGTCTATGTGCATCCAGTTGATCAGTCATTCCCGAGCAATCAAATGGTGTTTAAGAGAGGTCAAACTCCTCAAATAAGCTTTGCCATTCCAAGCATCCACTTATCCGAGTATGTTTACGAACTTTCACAGAAGAGCTTTGCCATTCCAAGCATCCACTCAACCATGAAAGTTCTGGCCTAATATATGGCACATAGAACAAGTTTTGAATACAGAGAATAAATACTAAAATAGTCTAAAACATTTTATAATACAAGTCCACCCCTTCTACCGAACGACTAGTTTAGCTACTATTTATCGCGCTAAACATTATAACTAAGGAATTGGAAATTAAAGACGGAAATAAATATCAGAATACTTACAACCGTTGAAGCGCCAAGGGAGCAATCCTTTATTTCCAAAACCAAACTTACAAAATCTAGAGAGATAAGTGATTTATTGAATTGAGAGATGATTTACAAATGAGGTTTGGGGTTGTATTTATAGGCTAAGGGGAGGAGAATGGAGGGTGAAGATGGTGGCAAGTGTCCCTTGATCCAATGGATGAGAGGAGGAGCAAGGAGGAGGCGCCACCTGTGGGGAGGAGGAGCAGCCGGTCATGTGTGGTGGAGCCGCCGGTAGCAGGTGGTTTTGAGGGAGGAGCTCCTCCATTTGCCACCTCCAAGGGTGGTGGCCGGTCAACTTGTCCAAACGTGCACTTTGATAGTTGATTTTGAATGGCCAAGTGATTCTAAGACTAATGGTCGAGCCAGAATTTCCAAATTCGTTCGTTTGGTCGAGCAATTTGGTCTTGGTGCCTATGCGCGCGGCCTTTGCTTGGAATTTGGCTAATCTGCCAATCTACTCGAGCGTTTCGTCTAGGAAGCGAGATTGTCCGACTTGTTGGGCATTCCAAGCATCTTGGTCGAGCCAGAATCTCCAGATTCATCCGTTGGGTCGAGTGACTTGGTTTGGGTGCCAATGTGCGCGGTGCCTTTGCCTTTGCATTGAGCCAACTGACAATCTGCTCGAGCATTCTCTTTGGAGTCTCGACAACCTCCACCTTATTTGCCATTTTAAACACTTTGGTCGAGGCGGAATTGTCAGATGAGATGATTTGCTCGGGCAACTTGAATTTGGACTTGATTAGCTCGGCAGGCGCGCTGGACGCTGGGCACTGAACTGCCCCAACCGGTCGGGTGGTTTTCGAGGCATTTTCCCACCCGGTCGGTTGAGTCTTCAACGCAAATTCCTCTCCGGTTTGATTTGTTTGGAGTGATTCCATGTCAGGATCCTTGAGATTTCTTCAGTCGGCGTCTGGTCTTGACCTTGGAATAACTCTAAACATCTTTTCAGCGTAAAATCCTCTCCTTAGCGTGTTTTCTCTCTAAGCGCCAAAATACCCTGTAGAAATATATCGGTGCTAACAAGCAAAAGTTAAATAGACCAACAGTCTAATTAAGGGGGTTTTACGGTGTTTATGATTCGTATAATTTGGGTCCATCAATAGGTCAAACTCTTGGGCAGACTGGACGACCTCTCCGTGATATAGCTTAACTCTTTGCTCGTTGACCTTGAAACGTCGCTTATCTGCCGGGCATTCTAGCTCAAGCGCACCATGGTTGAACACGTTGGTCACCATGTATGGCCCGATCCATCTAGACCTTAGCTTGCCGGGCATCAACTTTAGTCGTGAGGAGAAGACCAGCACTTGTTGCCCTTCCTCAAATGAGCGTCGGAGAATGAACTTATCATGGTATAACTTGGTCCGCGCCTTGTAGTCCGTTTGGCCTTCATAGGCCTCGAGGCGTAGCTCCTCAAGCACGCATAGCTGCATCTTCCGGTCGAGCTCGGCGACCTTTAAATCCGGATTGCAATGCTTGCGTGCCCAATAGGCCTTGTGCTCCAATTCCACCGGAAGGTGGCATGCTTTCCCATACACTAGCCGAAAGGGGGGGGTCCCTATTGGCGTCTTGTAAGCCGTCCTATAGGCCCATTGAGCCTCATCCAACCTTTGGCTTCAATCTTTTCTTGTCGGCTTCACCATTTTCTCAAGGATCCCTTTGATTTTGCGGTTGGAGATCTCCGCTTGTCCATTTGTTTGGGGATGGTAAGCCGTGGTGGTTCGATGGTGGACGTGGTAATATCGCAAGGTGGAGGCCATCATCCTATTGCAGAAATGAGTTCCTTGATCGCTGATGATGGCCTTAGGTACCCCATACCTATAAAAGATGTGAGTGCGCAAGAAATCTATAACAGTTTTAGCATCATCACACCTAGTGGCCTTGGCCTCTACCTACTTTGACACATAGTCTATGTCAACAAGTATATAAGCATATCCACATGAAATGAGGAAAGGGCCCAGAAATCGATGCCCCATATGTCAAAGACATCATTAACCAAGATGGGCACTTGGGGCATCTCGTTCCTAGCCGATATACTACGCACCCTTTGGCACCTATCGCACCTCCTACAATGCTCATATGAATTTCTAAACACACTTGGCCAAAAGAAACCGCTATCTAGGATTTTCCTAGCGGTCCTTCTAGGCCCAAAGTGTCCACCACAAGCATCCTCATGACAAAAGCTAACGACCGAAGCAATCTCGACATCGGGGATGCACCTTCTAAGTATTTGCTCTACACTTATCTTCCATAAATAAGGGTCATCCCACACATAAGATCTAGCATCGTGTTTAAGCTTCATGCATTGTGCTTTAGAGTAAGAGGGGGAAATGTACCTCCTACCAAGTAGTTGACGATCGGAGCATACCATGGCACTTTGCTTGTAATGACATAGAGGTGCTCATCCGGGAAGGTCTCGGTGATGGGCCCGGTCTCCTCGTCTCGGGCTATCCGGCTCAAATGGTCGGCCACCGTGTTCTCAATGCCCTTCTTGTCCTTAATTTCCACATCGAATTCTTGCAACAACAAGATCCATCTTATCAACCTCGGCTTGGCCTCTTTCTTGGTCAATAAATAATGAATGGCCGCATGGTCTAAGTAGACGACTACCTTGGCCCCAAGCAAGTAGGACCGGAATTTCTCTAGTGCGAACACTACGACTAAGAGCTATTTTTCAGTTGTGGAGTAATTACTTTGGGCTGCATCCAAGGTCCTTGAGCATAATGAATAACGACCGGCCTCTTCTCAACCCTTTGGCCTAGCACCGCCCCAACGGCGTAGTCGCTAGCATCGCACATGATCTCGAGGGGTTGTTCCCAATCCGGAGCTCGGATGATGGGTGTGCTAGTGAGGGCTTGTTTGAGCTCGTCAAAAGCCTCCTTGTATGCGTCGTTGAACTCAAAAGGGACATTTTTTTGGAGAAGATGGATAGAGGCAATGCCTTCTTGGAGAAGTCCTTTATGAATCTTCGATAAAACCCAGCATGTCCAAGGAACGACTTGATGTCTCGCACCGTGGATGGGTAAGGTAGGGTCACAATAACATCAATCTTGGATTTATCAACCTCTATTCCTTCTCGCGAGACGATGTGCCCCAAGACTACGCCGTGAGTAACCATGAAGTGGCACTTTTCATAGTTGAGCACTAAGTTCATAGAGACACATCGTTCTAGAACTGTTCTCAAATTCTTCAAGCAAGCGTCAAAAGTGTCGCCATGCACAGTGAAGTCATCCATGAATACCTCAATGAACGACCCAATCATTTCCGAGAAGATACTAGTCACTACCCTTTGGAAGGTACCTGGAGCATTGCATAATCCAAACGGCATTCTTCGAAAGGCGAACGTGTCGAATGGACAGGTGAAGGTCGTCTTCTCTTGGTCATCGGGTGCTATGGGGATTTGATTATACCCCGAGAACCCATCAAGAAAGTAGAAGTAGGGGTTGCCCGCCAAGCGATCTAGCATTTGGTCGATGAATGGAAGAGGGAAATGATCTTTTCTTGTGACGGCATTCAACTTCCTATAGTCAATGCACATCCTCCATCCATTTTTTACTCGGGTCGCAACCATCTACCCTTCGGCATTTTCCTCGACCGTGATCTTGGTCTTCTTCGGTACCACCTGGACCGGGCTCACCCATTGACTATCCGAGATGGGGTAGATCACGTCCGCGTCAAGCAACTTTTGGATTTCCTTTTGAACGACCTCCATCATGATTGGGTTGAGTCGTCGTTGTGGTTCCCTTGATGGTTTGGCCCCATCCTTAAGCAAAATACGGTGCATGCAAACCGCCGGGCTCACTCCCCTCAAGTCCGCTAAGGTCCATCCGTTGGCCAGTTTGTGCCGACTCAACATTTCCACCAAACGACGCTCCTGATCGATCTCCAATCCATTCTTAATGATCATCGGAAGGGTGTCGTTCTCTCCTAGGAATGCATACTTCAAATGCCCGGGTAAGGGTTTTAGCTCCACGCCGGGTGCCTGCACAATAGAAGGTAAACATGTGTTAGATTTGAATAGTCGTACTTCATTGACCTCATACCTTGGGGTGAGTGGACCCGAAATCTCCAAGTGAGAGAGTGCCTCCTTCATGCCGTCGGCCAATTCATATGAGTCCTCGTGCGAGTACATGGCCTTATTAAGTGCGAGCTTGAGGGGATCCGCTCCTCGTTCCGGCTGGACCTCTTGGACCAGGTCGTCCAAAGTATCAAGGGCATGCACTTCCTCAAACTCCAAAGGATGCTTCATAGCCCGGAATATGTCGAAACTGAACACCTCTCCTTCCACCTCCATCGAGAGCATACCACTACCGCAATCAATCTTCATTTTAGACGTCTTGGGAAACGAACAACCTAAGAGGATATGCGCACGGTCTGTCGGGTCGCCGTTCTCCATCTTAAGGACGTAGAAGTCCACCGGAAGTACCAGCTCGCCCACTTGGACCAACACATCCTCAATCTTCCCTTCGGGTTTCTTGCACGACCGGTCCGCCAATTGGATGGTGAGCCCGGCGGGTTCTAGGGCCCAATCCGAAGGCACGAGTATATGGAATATAACAAGACGTTGATCGAGGCCCCAACGGCTAGCATGCAA
Source organism: Rhodiola chrysanthemifolia (assembly GCA_033675395.1). Lineage (NCBI taxonomy): Eukaryota > Viridiplantae > Streptophyta > Magnoliopsida > Saxifragales > Crassulaceae > Rhodiola > Rhodiola chrysanthemifolia. The sequence continues at coordinate 225,159 of JAUDRI010000018.1, read as the reverse complement.
TTCTCGATCCTTATGTTGCCAATCGTGCATGGAATGGTGTAGGTACCCGGGTCGCCGTATTTGGGGGGCACCTTTCGCTGGATAACGGCTGAGACGTTCTTGCTCATTAGTTCTTGATCAACTCGGGTACCTCGCCTTCTACTCGTGCAACGCTCCTTCAAGAACCTTGCATATCTAGGAATTTGCTTGATGGCTTCTAAGAGGGGAATGTTGATCTCCACCTTGCTAAACATCTCAAAGACGTCCTTGTCCATGACATATTGCTTAGGAGGTCGGGCTGTCACTGGAAATAGAAGAGCAGCCCCATCGTTTGCATTCCTGACCTCGGTCCCTGGTACCGGGCCTGCCCTGATTTCCTCGGGCGTGGGTACTGGGCCTGGCGGAAATTCCTCGAGTGCTGGTTGATGAGTCGTAGTTGTACGACTATTTTATGTGTTAAAACCCCGTCTTTTAGTGCTTACCTGTATATTATTTCACTACCGTTGTGTAGTTTTCATTCTCAGGTACATTCGGAGACCATAGAAGGAATACCGGCTAAAGAGAGCCTATAGAAGAGGTTTTGCATCGAAGGAATGAAGTCCAGATGTTTGAAGACTGACTCAGTCGCGGGCGCGCACGCCTGAACAATTACGGGCGCGGACGTCTGCTGAATTACGGAAATGGTTGAGACGTCCGCGGAGACTAAATGAACAAGGCGTCCGCGGATGACACCTGGCAGTCGAAAATTATAATGTCACATTTGCAATCTCGAAGGGAAAAACACAGAACACGAGGAGACAGAGAACCAGACGTCCAGATCTGGAGAAAAGAGAGAAAAACCATCTAGGGTTAGGGAGTTAGAAGTTTCGGTTTGGAGAGAAGAGTTCTTGGAGTTGGATTCCGATTGGGATTCGTTGCTGGATTTGAGTGTGAGAGTAGAGCTGCAGCTTGGTGGAGGATTCGTCAACAGTATTTCTATTCCATTTTCTTTCAAACAATTGATGATGTATTCCATTACCATGAGTAGCTAAACTCATTTGTGTTGGCTAGAACTCCAAACTGTGATGTATTGACTTGAGACTTCTATCGATTACTATGTTTTGTGTCATATTACTATGCTATGTTTATGGAATTGATGTGCTAGCTTGAGTGGAACCCTAGCGGGGGAGCTTCTGTTTGTTTGTTGATTTCGATTGTCGAGTTTACTAGCAACCTAGCGGGGATAGCAAACTAGGACACGAGTAATAGATCACTAGGATTAAACACCCTAGGACAACTTGTTTACATGTTCGTGCAACTCTAGCGAGGTTAAGTATTACAACAGAAAACGGGGAGTATAACCTAGCGGGGAGCTCTAAGTTGTAGAACATTAGGAATCAAAACGGATTTGTCAATGATTTAGTCTTACATCACAGTGGAAAGTTCTAGCTTGCACTTCTCTTTGATATTACATACTCGAATTCGTGTGACTATTTCTACTGATAATTGATCGTTGTGACTTACTTGCATCTTTTATTTACTTGCTCGAAATTATCACCATTGTTACTCTTGCACTTAGTGAAACAGATTCTTATACCGATCTCTGTGGATTCGACCCGACTTACCACTTGCTAGTCAGAAAATATAAATGTTTTTGCACAGGTACAACGACACCTGTCAAAATGGCGTCGTTGCCGGGGATCGGTAACGAAGAATCTCACTAAGTATTTATTTCTTTTATTTTTATTTTTTTGTTTGGTTTTATGGTTCGCTATGTATTCCTATTATAATGAACCAGTTTATGACGATGATGTTGATCGAAGACTACCACCCCCCAGACGTCAGAAATTTGTGAATGAGTATGCTAAACCTCGTGCAGCTAGATACGAGGATTACGAGGATGAGTTGGATCGAGAATACCTCGGTGGAGGAAACCGATATGGACAGTTACCTAGGCGTCGGGATCCAGGACGCACTATGAGAGGACTTTATGCTCCGTATAGTGATGAGGAACCTTGGTGCGTTAGGATGGACGAGGACCCGATGAAGGAATTTAGAGATGAAATGAGAGGAATGTTCAAGGAACTCACTCAAAAGATTGACCAACAAGCTGAAGTCATTGACGAGCTAAAGAAGCAAGCATCTCAAGTTGCCAGCGACTATTACGAAATGCAGGAAGAAGAGCTGAATGAAGATTCTACCTCAGTGGCTACGGCGGACGTCTCAACAATTAAGGCGCGGACGCCTGAAGAATTACCAAAATTCAAGAGACGTCCGCGGGTGTAATTCAAGAGACGTGCGCGGGCTTCCCATTTTCAGGTAACGAAATTTCAAATTCTAACACCCCTCTACTATTCCCAATGCAGGTGATAGCTCCTACGGACCACACGATCGATAAAGATGAGCTGGAAGATGAGTTGGAGGTGAAGCATGAGCCGGAAGAGCCAATGATAGAGCACCCATTCGCCACGAGTCAACAAGCGCTGCTCGGAAAGTGTAAGGACTCAGGTACTCTCACAATCACCCGTGATGTTGACTCTTATATTTTGCAGATGGGAGAAGCCAGCGCTAACGGTCCTCTTGCACTCATTATGGGACAATCAATCCTCTTGGCCAAAAGCACCAAGAATGACATGGGAACACGCTTGTTGTCACTTGCGTTTGCTGGGAGGACATCAAACTTCCATGTCCACGAGGATTCCGACCGTCCATACATGAGGAAGCGACCGAGACATAGCACGATTGGATGGAAACCAGGATGGAAAGACACGAGAGCACCATTCGATGAGGGCTATGAGTATCATAGAGGAGTAAGGAAATTTGACCTCACACGCCCATGGGATCCTAACTTGTGATCCCGTCGAGGTAATGTCCAGCCAAGGACGTAAAACAAAGGCGCTTACCGGGAGGCAACCCGGTGTGTTTTATTTCTATTTTACACATGTTGTAGTGGAATTGGGAAGCTGATAATGCGCCTCGAGTGCATTTCTTTTTATTTCTGGTGTTTTCAGGCGATTCAACGAAGAAAAGAAATCTACATCAGTGCATATCGCGCACGTCTTGACAATTACATGCGCGGACGCCTCAGCAATTATTGCATAATATTCAGACGTCCGCGGGAAGAAAAGGGAGAGACGTCCGCGGTGCATTTCAAAAAGGAAAAATCACAGAGCCCAGCGCCACCACCGGATTATTAGGGGAGTACCAGTTCACTTATTTTTATTTATTTTTATTTGAGTCTGTTTTGTTGCCCGTCTTATCACTTGAGTTGTACCGTGGGGACACGGATGAATTTAAGTGTGGGGTGGGGTGTTGTTGAGTCAGTTGTGTGTCGTGTCTGTTTTTCATTTTTTTTTATGTCACATGTCATGTGTCGTGATGAACTGATGATGTGCTGCTATGCTTTCCTTCTATGTTGAAAGCTTATTTCCAGCTTTGTATGACTATTGTGCTCATTTGACTAAAAATGCGAAATTTCAAAATTTTCGATGCTTTGTTCTTGTGAGTTGTGATATGCAGGGATGTGGAGTTGAAAGAAATGTCCTAGAAAGGTACGACAAATTGCAGGAAGTTCTGAGTTTTTGGTTCTGATGATTGAGAAAAGCGGTGGAGGTTGACGCTTCACTAGCCTAATCCTGAGAGTCTGCTCCGCCACTGCAGTGCTTATGCGGTTAGGTGGGACGGGAGAACATCACACCGTCCAATCTCTAGTCCGAGTAGCCAGGAAAATAGATGAGCGACCCTCGGCTTGACTCGCGTGAAAAGGACGAGGATGAGAAAGAGCAGAAGGCGCAAATGATTATGTGGACAAGAAACAAATTCAAAAGCCGAAGGCAAACCATCAAGTGAGAAGAAAATCAGAAATCTGATCGATTCTAGCAAAAATGTGTCGTTTATCAAGGTCCGACTCAATTGTATGAAAGCAGTGAATTAATCACGTGTCAGAGAAAGCCGCCGACTCAATCAAAAGACCAAAACTCAGAAAAGAATGCAATGTCCGTGGTACCTATAGGGGACTATCTCCCATTCATCCAAGGTCGTTTGAATTTCAACTCGCGAGGTAACAAGTATCGAAACATCTATGTTTGCTCGCATTGATAGAATCTTAAGCATGATATGATTATAGACTGGATTTAGGATTGAAATGTAAGGATTGACATGACTAGTACGTTGTAGTTCTTTCTATGGCTTTGTTCTTGTTCGAGACGAACAAGTTCAAGTGTGGGGTAGTTGGTACGGGCCTGCCCTGATTTCCTCGGGCGTGGGTACTGGGCCTGGCGGGAATTCCTCGAGCGCTGGTACCAAGCCCGGTCGGCTTGTTGTGAGCGCATCCGGTCCGAAGGTACCAAGCGTTCCCGGCCCGGTTTGATTTTCTTCGGGCATCACCGGGCCCTCTTCTTCCTCTTCCTCTGCTGGTTCAACGACAGACTTTTTCCCACTCCTTAGAGTCACGGCACTCACATTTCCCTTTGGGTTTCGGACGGTTTGTGAAGGGAGCAGGCCCGATTCTTTCTTAAGCTCGGAAACCGTTGTAGCAAGATGAGACAATTGCTTATTCATTTCTGCCAATGCTCCCTTTGTTTTGGCCTGATTTTGTTGCATGGTCTTGGCCAGCTCCTTCACTATGTCCTCTAATGACTTGCTCCGGCTCGATTGGCTAGGTACCGCCTGATTTTGGCCCGGTCCCTTTTGATAGACCCCCGGCCCATGCTGCTGGTACTGCTGGTGCGACGGTCTATAGAATTACTGGGTCGTTTGGGGTGCGACCTGCTGATGATGAGCTGTGTCTCCTGGGGTGTCGTTCCTCCAATTCTGCCTGGTCGGTCCTTGACCATACGGCCGACTCGGTCCGGCTCTATTGTCGTACCCTTGGTATCCTCCTATTGCATTGACCTCCACCTATTTTCCTTCTAGCAAGGTTGGGCATTCATCGGTTTTCTGGTCCGTGGCTCCACAATATTCACAAGGTTTTACTACAACCGGTTGTCTCCTTATGATTTGCATCACCATCTCCTTCATTTGCCTCATTTCTTCGGCCATCGAGCCTACCGGGGCCTCAGCCTTTGCCACACTCTTGGTCCTAGAGAACTCCTCATGCCGGCTTGCCTTCTCTCTAAATCGAGCATTCTCAGCCACCTTTGTAATCAACTCCCTTATTCCGCTCAAGGGTAAACTCATCATCGTGCCTCCAGCCGAGGCATCTAAGATCATTTTGTCCGAGGGCTTAAATCCATCCAACCAGTACTCAAGAACGAGTTTCTCGGGTAGCCCAAGATTGCAGCAACTCCGCTCTAACTGATTAAACTTTTCAAGATAGTCATACATTGACTCTTTAGGCCCTTGCCTCAAGGCTTGCAACTGCTTCCTCACTTGCGTTGCTCTCCCAGCGGGATAATACTTATCCAAGAACTTCCTTTGCATATGAGCCCATGTGTGAATGCTACCCAAAGGCAAGGAAAGGAACCAATCATTGGCCGCATCAACGAGGGAGAAGTAGAAGGCCTTAAGTTTAAAGTCGTCCACCTCCACGCCATAAGGCTTCAAATTTTGGCAAATGCCATGGAAACGTTGAAGGTGAGCGGTTGCCGACTCTCCTTGTGTGCCTGAGAACTTGGGCAAGTTGTGCACAATGCCGCTGCTGACCATAATGTTATCAAGGTCCGGGTCCTCGTATATGCACCAAGGTTGATTTCTGAAGCTCGGAGCTGATTGCTCTCCCATGGTGGGCTCACGGGGGTCATCGTACCCATGATACTCTTCCCGGGCGGGCTGCTGAGGTGGGGGCGGAGGTTGCCTAAACGGATGCCTCGGGCCCGCACCATTTCGGGCCTCGGGTGGCCCTTGGTGTCGCTCAGTGGCCTGCCGTCGTCTCATCGCTCGAAACTGGTCCTCCGGGTTCTCATAGAACGGAGGTGGCTCTTCGTTGTTTCGTGCTAATTGGTTCATATCATTGTTCACCTCATCATCACCAAAATTACTATCGTGATGAGACATGGTTCAAGAGGACCAAGCACGCAACAACTAAGCAAACAAAAAGGAAACACAAACAAGAACAACTTCACCGATGCACTAACTCCCCGACAACGGCGCCAAAATTTGACGAGCACGTCGTTGGGTGCTCGCAAATTTACTATTTATAATCCACTATCTTGGACTCACTATTGATTAGTTGAGTGGCAAGTAGGGGTCGAACCCAAAGGAGTTAGTTCAGTTACTCGTTGCTCTTTGAAAACAATAAGAAGGTAAGGACGATTGGGGGTTTTGAAAGGTGATTAAAAGTAAGCACTAAAGTAAATGACAAGGGGGGTTTTTGATCAAGAGAAAGTATCCGGTCTAGGGGCCCTTTATTATGGCTCCGTTCATCATCGACCTCTAATGATCTTACTTTGTGTCCATTGGCGTGGTTACTCCATTCCAAGATGTAACCCAAAGTAAAGCCATTCCAAACACTTACACCACAATCTATTCCATTCCAAGATATAGACTTCTAGTTCTAGCTAGTCTAACGCTCCATTCCAAGATGTATTAGACTACGTGCAACCACTCGTTCTCATGATTAATTATCAAACGAGTAGAAAAAGAGGGGTTGAACTACTCGGCTAAGCTTTGCCATTCCAAGCATCCACTTAGCCTTGCTTGTTCAACCCGAGATAAATGGCACAAGAACTAGATGAACACAAAATACCATTAAGAAAAGGGTCTCAAAACATTGCCATAATAAAAGAACCCCTAAACCGAATAGGGAAGTTAGCTACTTGTATTCATGGTGAAGAATACAATAGCCATAGGCACAAGCAAAGAAAATACAATGGATTTCTTTCTAATGCCGAGAGAGAAGGAGTAGAGAGAGAGAGAATGATTCCCAATGATCCAAGTACAAGAGAGAATTTAGAGCTAGATTTTCGGACTCCATTTCCAGAGCCAAAGGTCTCCTTTTATAGGGAATGGATAAGGGAATATCCCAAACTTGGTTCCCAAGTTGGAGTGGCCTAAGTGACTTGGCCCAAGCAAGAGTCCCACCGACTTTCCTTTTTGGTCTAGGGCGGCTTGGCATGATTCAAGGGCGTCTTGGCATTAGCACACGGATGGTGACATCACTCCTCGAAAGACGAGTCGAAAAATGCGGGGGATCCAAGGTGGACCAAGTTTGACCGGGTGAGGACCTCCAACAGGACCTAAATGTTGACTTGCGTTCTTGCCGTTTGGACCGCGGTTCTGGCATGTCGGAGTGAATACAAACCGGGCTCAAGAAGGGTGCTTGGCCGGAATCCTATCATAGCTAGGCCGGAACTCGATTTGGCCTTCATTAGGCGTTGGTCGGCCGGGCTCGGGCGCTGCTCTCGGGCAGGGACCCGTGTCTTCTCGGTCGCGGGTCTCGGTACTATTCGGAAGCTGTCCTCGGTACTCAAGTAAGGGCCCGGCTAAGGTCCTTCGGTCTAGGCTGAGGTCCTTCGGTCCCGACTGAGTTTTCTCGAGTCCGGCTGGGTCCTCTCGGTCCCCGACGGATATTTCTCGGGTCCAGCTGTGTCCTCTCGATCCCCGGCTGATATTTCTCGGGTCCGGCTGGGTCCTCTCGGTCCCTGGCTGAGTCAAAACGACTTGTGATGCTTTTTGGCACAAAATGCCCCTTTTTAAGCTCGATTCCTCTTTAGACTCCAAAAGGGCCTAAAATATGAAACGACACTAACAAGTAAAAGTTCATAGGATCAAGTGTCATTTTTGGTGGGTTTTGTTGACTCGATGAGTCGTATAGATACGACTCATCAGTGACCGCTCGGAAGAATACATATGTGAAGAATATGAAACATTGACTAAGCTCCGAGAATCTCGGCCAACATCGGCCAAGCGTGGTAATCCGTGGTGATCTTGGGAAAGTGTGATGACCGCATCGAAGGATGAAGAAGAGTCGTTATGCGTGATTAAGCGTAGCAACCGCGATGAAGAATACATATACGACAGAGAAGTCTCATGCCCGTTTCGCTGTTTTAACTTTCGAATTTGCTCTTGGTGTAAATGATGGACCCAAATTATACGAATCATAAACACCGTAAAACCCCCTTAATTAGACTGTTGGTCTATTTAACTTTTGCTTGTTAGCACCGATATATTTCTACAGGGTATTTTGGCGCTTAGAGAGAAAACACGCTAAGGAGAGGATTTTACGCTGAAAAGATGTTAGAGTTATTCCAAGGTCAAGATCAGACGCTGACTGAAGAAATCTCAAGGATCCTTACATGGAATCACTCCAAACAAATCAAGCCTCGAAAACCACCCGACCGGTTGGAGCAGTCCAGTGCCCAGCGTCCAGCGCGCCTGCCGAGCTATTCAAGTCCAAATTCAAGTTGCCCGAGCAAATCATCTGATCTGACGATTCCGCCTCGACCAAAGTGTTTAAAATGTCAAATAAGGTGGAAGTTGTCGAGACTCCAAAGAGAATGCTCGAGCAGATTGTCAGTTGGCTCAATGCAAAGGCGAAGGCACCGCGCACATTGGCACCCAAACCAAGTCGCTCGACCCAACGGATGAATCTGGAGATTCTGGATCGACCAAAATGCTTGGAATGCCCAACAAGTCGGACAATCTCGCTTCCTAGACAAAACGCTCGAGTAGATTGGCAGATTAGCCAAATTCCAAGTAAAGGCCACGCGCATAGGCACCAAGACCAAATTGCTCGACCAAACCAACGAATTTGGAAAATCTGGCTCGACCATTAGTCTTAGAATCACTTGGAGATTCAAAATCAACTATCAAAGTGCACGTTTGGACAAGTTGACCGGCCACCACCCTTGGAGGTGGCAAATGGAGGAGCTCCTCCACCCACCACCACCTGCTACCGGCGGCTCTCCTCCATGGTGACCGGCTGCTCCTCCACCCCCCATGTGGCAGCTCCTCCTTGCTCCTCCTCTCATCCATTGGATCAAAGGACACTTGCCACCATCTCCACCACCCATCTCCACCCCTTTTGGCTATAAATACAACCCTCCTCCTCCTCATTTCAAACATCCAAAAATTGTAAAATCACTTCTCTCTCTAAGTTTTGTAAGTGTGGTTTTGGAAATAAAGCTTGCTTCCTTGGCGCTTCAACGGTTGTAAGTCTTTCTTTGTATTTAATTTACTGTTTTTATAATGTTTAGCGCGATAAATAGTAGCTAAACTAGTAGTTCGGTAGAAGGGGTGAACTTGTATTATAAAATGTTTTAGACTATTAACTTAGTGTCTCGTCTTTGTATTCAAAAACTTATTCTATGTGCCATATAACAAGTCAGAGTTTCCAAGGTTGAGTGGACCATTTGTAACTGGACCAAAGGGACCAAATGGGCAAACTCTTCCTTGGGGGTTCGTGATCATACTCGGGTAAGTGGACCATTTGTAACTGGACCAAAGGGACCAAATGGGCAAGCTTATCCGAGGAGTTCGGCTTATCTTAAAAACCATTTGGAAACTGGACCAAAGAATTCAAATGGATGCACATAGACTAGCATATCCTGAAAGGGGTATTGGCGCTAGTCTAAATAGAACGAGTTCTCTACGACCTTAAAAGGGCTAGAGGATGTTGCAAGTCTTGAGCTAGGAATAGCCTCGATTCATGTTTGAATACTTAGAAGGTTCACTAAGAGTCAATGATAAACAGGATATAATACAAGGCCCCTGAAACCGAACGTTTTCTTTTAATTGTAATAGTATTCAGTTACTTTCCAGTACTAAAACCAACCAACCAACCAATAAATCACTTAGCTGGTAGCTTTAAAACCAACCAATCCCAAAATTGTCCAACATAAAGAACAATTATCCCCCTAATTCCCTTGGGTTCGACCCCTACTTACCACTTACTACCCAGTAGTGTAGTCGCGAGTAGCGGACATTATAAATTTATTTGTGCAAATCGCTCCGACGACAAGCGGTTCTGTCAGTAAACTACAAAGTTGTAGCTCTTTGAATTAGCTTTCCAACAAGTTATAGAATGAGCCATTTAGAGACCATATGAGATCTAAGCATGCCAATTAAGTTCGAAAGGTCGGTCTGCCCTGTTTTGTTCCTTTTTAACCAAATCTTCACTAAGTACTTTGTTGCACTTCGGATCAATCCATAAGCCTTAGGAATGTGATATTTGACATGTAAAGATAGAAATGAAGATTAAATGACAATAAAATGTCGGGAAAACAAATATAATCCATCATCGAAGGAAGTGAATAATAGGTCAACAATTCGACAGATCGGTGACCGCTCGGAAGAATACATATACGAAGAATATGAAACATTGACTAAGCTCCGAGAATCTCGGCCAACATCCGCCAAGCGTGGAAATCCGTGGTGATCGTGGGAAAGCGTGATGATCGCCGCGAAGGATGAAGAAGCGTTGTTATGCGTGATTAAGCGTAGCAACCGCGATGAAGAATACATATACGACAGAGACTTCCCATGCTCGTTTCGTTGTTTTAACTTCCGAATTTGCTCTTTGTGTAAAGTACAAAGTTGTAGCTCTTTGAATTATCTTTCCAACAAGCTATATAATGAGCCCTTTGGAGACCATACGAGATCTAAGCATGGGAAATTAAGTTCGAAAGGTCAGTCTGCCCTGTTTTGTTCATTTTTAACCAAATCTTCACCTAGTACTTTGTTGCACTTCGGATCAATCCATAAGTCTTAGGAATATGATATTTGACTTATAAAGATAGAATAAAGATTAAATGACAATAAAATATCGGGAAAACAAACATAATCCATCATCGAAGGAAGTGAATAATAGGTCAAGAATTCGACAGATCGGTGGCCGCTTGGAAAAATACATTTGCGAAGAATATGAAACATTGACTAAACTCCGAGAATCTCGGCCAACATCGGCCAAGCGTGGTAATCCGTGGTGATCGTGGAAAAGCGTGATGACCGCCGCGAAGGATGAAGAAGAGTCGTTATGCGTAATTAAGCGTAGCAACCGCGATGAAGAATACATTTACGATACAGACTTCCCATGCCCGTTTCGCTGTTTTAACTTCCGAATTTGCTCTTGGTGTAAACTACAAAGTTGTAGCTCTTTGAATTAAATTTCCAACAAGCTATAGAACGAACCATTTGGAGACCATATGAGATCTAAGCATGCAAATTAAGTTCGAAAGGTCAGTCTGCCCTGTTTGGTTCCTTTTTAGCCAAATCTTCACCAAGTACTTTGTTGCACTTCGGATCAATCCATAAGTCTTAGGAATGTGATTTTTGACCTGTAAGATAGAATAAACATTAAATGACAATAAAATGTCGAGAAAACAAATATAATCCATCATCAAATGAAGTGAATAATAGGTCAAGAATTCGACAGATCGGTGACCGCTCGGAAGAATACATATGCGAAGAATATGAAACATTGACTAAGCTCCGAGAATCTCGGCCAACATCGGCCAAGCGTGGTAATCCGTGGTGATCGTGGGAAAGCGTGATGACCGCCGCGAAGGATGAAGAAGAGTCATTATGCGTGATTAAGCGTAGCAACAGCGATGAAGAGTACATATACGACAGAGATTTCTCATGCCCATTTCTCTGTTTTAACTTCCGAATTTGCTCTTGGTGTAAACTACAAAGTTGTAGCTCTTTGCATTAGCTTTCCAACAAGCTACAGATCGAGCCATTTAGAGACCATATGAGATCTGAGCATGCAAATTAAGTTCGAAAGGTCGGTCTGCCCTGTTTTGTTCCTTTTTAACCAAATCTTCACCAAGTACTTTGTTGCACTTCGGATCAATCCATAATTCTTAGGAATGTGATATTTGACCTGTAAAGATAGAAATGAAGATTAAATGACAATAAAATGTCGGGAAAACAAATATTATCCATCATCGAAGGAAGTGAATAATAGGTCAAGAATTCGACAGATCGGTGACCGCTCGGAAGAATACATATGCGAAGAATATGAAACATTGACTAAGCTCCGAGAATCTCGGCCAACATCCGCCAAGCGTGGGAATCCATAGTAATCGTGGGAAAGCGTGATGATCGCCGCGAAGGATGAAGAAGCGTTGTTATGCGTGATTAAGCGTAGCAACCGCGATGAAGAATACATATGCGACAGAGACTTCCCATGCTCGTTTCGTTGTTTTAACTTCCGAATTTGCTCTTTGTGTAAAGTACAAAGTTGTAGCTCTTTGAATTATCTTTCCAACAAGCTATATAATGAGCCCTTTGGAGACCATACGAGATCTAAGCATGGAAATTAAGTTCGGAAGGTCAGTCTACCCTGTTTTGTTCATTTTTAACCAAATCTTCACCTAGTACTTTGTTGCACTTCGGATCAATCGATAAGTCTTAGGAATGTGATATTTGACCTGTAAAGATAGAAAGAAGATTAAATGACAATAAAATGTCCGGAAAACAAATATAATCCATCATCGAAGGAAGTGAATAATAGGTCAAGAATTCGACAGATCGGTGACCGCTCGGAAGAATACATATGCGAAGAATATGAAACATTGACTAAGCTCCGAGAATCTCGGCAAACATCCGCCAAGCGTGGGAATCCGTGGTGATCGTGGGATAGCGTGATGATCGCCGCGAAGGATGAAGAAGCGTTGTTATGCGTGATTAAGCGTAGCAACCGCGATGAATAATACATATACGACAGAGACTTCCCATGCTCGTTTCGTTGTTTTAACTTCCGAATTTGCTTTTTGTGTAAAGTACAAAGTTGTATCTCTTTGAATTATCTTTCCAACAAGCTATATAACGAGCCCTTTGGAGACCATACAAGATCTAAGCATAGAAATTAAGTTCTAAAGGTCAGTCTGCCCTGTTTTGTTCATTTTTAACCAAATCTTCACCTAGTACTTTGTTGCACTTCGGATCAATCCATAAGTCTTAGGAATGCGATATTTGACTTGTAAAGATAGAATAAAGATTAAATGACAATAAAATATCGGGAAAACAAACATAATCTATCATCGAAGGAAGTGAATAATAGGTGAAGAATTCGACAGATCGGTGGCCGCTTGGAAAAATACATTTGCGAAGAATATGAAACATTGACTAAGCTCCGAGAATCTCGGCCAACATCGGCCAAGCGTGGTAATCCGTGGTGATTGTGTAAAAGCATGATGACCGCCACGAAGGATGAAGAAGAGTCGTTATGCGTGATTAAGCGTAGCAACCGCGATGAAGAATACATATACGACAGAGACTTCTAATGCCCGTTTCCGGTTTTAACTTCCGAATTTGCTCTTGATGTAAACTACAAAGCTGTAGCTCTTTGAATTAAATTTCCAATAAGCTATAGAACGACCATTTGGAGACCATATGAGATCTAAGCATGCAAATTAAGTTCGAAAGGTCAGTCTGCCCTGTTTGGTTTCTTTTTAGCCAAATCTTCACCAAGTACTTTGTTGCACTTCGGATCAATCCATAATTCTTAGGAATGTGATATTTGACCTGTAAAGATAGAATAAAGATTAAATGACAGTAAAATGTCGAGAAAACAAATATAATCCATCATCGAAGGAAGTGAATAATAGGTCAAGAATTCGACAGATCGGTGACCGCTCGGAGGAATACATATGTGAAGAATATGAAACATTGACTAAGCTCCGAGAATCTCGGCCAAGCGTGGTAATCCGTGGTGATTGTGGGAAAGCGTGATGACCGCCGCGAAGGATGAAGAAGAGTCGTTATGCGTGATTAAGCGTAGCAACCGCGATGAAGAATACATATACGACAGAGACTTCTCATGCCCGTTTCGCTGTTTTAACTTCCGAATTTGCTCTTGGTGTAAACTACAAAGTTGTAGCTCTTTGAATTAGCTTTCCAACAAGCTACAGAACGATCCATTTAGAGACCATATGAGATCTGAGCATGCAAATTAAGTTGCAAAGGTCGGTCTGCCCTGTTTTGTTCCTTTTTAACCAAGTCTTCACCAAGTACTTTGTTGCACTTCGGATCAATTGACTATAGGAACCATTAGCTCGACTAAGCTTTGTGGCAAAACATCCACTTAGTCTTGCCGAATGGTCCTTGAAATAAGCTTAAGGACTAGAGAAGTGTAAAGGCATTAAAAACACAAGTCTCAAGAAACCGCACAAGGATGAGAACCCTATACCGAATATGAGCTTTAGCCGCTTGTATTCATGTCAAAGAATACAAGAGCCATTACTAGAAAAGTAAGAACTTGGAAATTGCTAAAGTAAAATGAAACAAGAACAAGTAGAAAGAACTTGGAGCTTTTGGTATCAAGTGTATTCAAGCTTGTGAGTATTATGGGTGTTACAAAAGATGAGAGATGTGATTTCAAGGCTCATGCCCTTCTATTTATAGGCAAGGGAGGCGGTTAGGCAAGGGGGAAGTACCAACCCACTTGCATTGTCCTTTGCCTCCAACCGACTTGCACATGGCTTCATCCAAAGGGTAACCGACTTGGCCAGTTGAGGTCACTTGACTTGAGCTTGGTTCTACCAAGGGGCCCGCCTTGGAACTTGTCTCCACCCAAAGGTCAGCCGCCCTTGAGCTAGTTGCAGCCACTAGTCGACTTTTGTCATTGGTTAAGCCAAGGGGCAACCGGATTCTCATTGGTTGAAGCCAAAGGGCAACCGAACGTGACAAGCAAGCACCCGGAACTTGATCGGAGCATTGGCCGGAATTGGGCCGGAGCATGACTGGGTCTTGGTCGGAACTTGGTCGGAGCCAGATCGGAGTATGGCCGGAATCTGATCGGAGTTTGGCCTGGAGGATCTTGGCTCCTGGACCATGGATTCCAAATGATAAGACCATTACAAACCGATCTCAAGAAGGATGCTAAGCCGGATTCTTGCCGGAAAAGGGTCATGCCCCGGTTTGAAGTTCCGTTCGGGCGCTTGGTCTGTCGGGCTCGGGCGCTGGTCTCGGGCGCGGGCCTCGGTCAGGGACCGGTGGTTCTCGGTATCGGTTCTCGGGCAGGGACCGGTCCGTTACTGTTTCTCTCGGGACATCTTCTCGGACGGGGTCCGACATTTCTCAGACTCGGGCCTCGGTGCATTGGCGAGCGCGACAGTAGCGTCGCACGGTTTTGCCCTGGAGCGCGGCCCGGGGCTTCTCGGGTATAGGCCTGGGACGCGACCGGGGGCTTCCCGGTCGCGGCCCGGTATTGAAGTTCGGTCCCCGACTGGGTCTTCTCGGTCCCCGACTGGGTCTTCTTGGTCCCTGACTGGGTCTTCTCGGTCCCCGTCTGGCCATATAAGACTTGCGCTCCTTTTTAGCACAAAAACCCCTTTTTAAGCTTGTTTCTTCTATACACCCCAAAATCACCTGAAATACAAAACAACCTCAACAAGTAAATGTTCAAAGGATAAAGTGTTGTTTTTGGTGGGTTTAGTTGACTTGATGAGTCGTATAAATACGGCCCATCAAATCACCCCACACTTATTCTTGTTCGTCCCGAACAAGGCAAAAGAGGCGAACTAAAAATCAAAAGTCCTAGACATGAATGTTAGAATGCTAGTCTAGACTTATCCTTTTCATGCATTACTTGTTGCCAAAATAAAGTGTGCTTAAACTTAGAAGAAACTTGATACTTGTACCTTTGAGCCGTGATGCAAACCAATTTGGATGATTGGGAGATAGACCTCTTAGGCTCTTGATTTGCACTCTTTGGTCCGAACTCGCACTATATGGTTATCTTTGGTAGCTTTCTCTAGCACTTGATTTGTTCGGGCTAAATGGGTTGAGGATTTATGTTGGTTGCTTGGACAGTATTTTCAAGTGACTGTTGGCCTTTGGCCTTTGATATTGAATTGGGGTACTTCAATTTTGCTTTGGTTAAAACCTTCACAAATTGTCCTTCGGCCTTTGGTTTGATTCTTCGAACTTTGCTTCCTTGTGAATTGCTTGTCCATTTTCTTTACCTTTGGGAGGTCCAATCATCGCCCGAGAGCATATGGAAATACCTCCCCGCTCTTTCTCATCCTCGCCCTTTTCACGCGGGTCAAGTTGAGGGTCGCTCACCTCTTTTCCTGGCTACTCGGACTAGAGATAGGACTGTTTGATTTGATTCACGTCTTGCTGACAGAGCCGTCGTTGAGGCACTGCAAAATTTACATTTATAATTCCACTACTTTAGTGGCTCACTATGGACTAGTAGGGCGGTAAGTAGGGGTCGAACCCAAGAGAGTCAGTGTGGAATAGTTGTTCTTGAAAAGAAAGAAAAGAAAGTAAATACAGGTTGGGTTTTTTGAGGGTTTTTTTAGAGAGAAAGTAAATGACAGAAAGTAAAGTGCTGAAATTAAAGTACTGAAAAGTAAGTGCGTAAAAGTAAAGTGCTGAAATGTAAATGACAGAAAAGTAAAGACTGAAATGTAAAGTGCTGAAAAGTAAAGTGCAGAAATGTAAAGTGCAGAAAGTAAATGACAGGAAAGTAAAGTGCTGATAAGTAAGGACGAAAGATATTCAGTGTAGGGTCTCTACTTGTGAGACATCCATCATGGACTTCAAATGATCTTACTTTGTGTTCATAAGTGTGGGTTTATTCCTTTTCAAGACTTAAACCCTAAAGTAAGGCCTTTTTAAGCACTTACACCACAATCTACTCCAAAATCAAGACATAGACTTCTAGTTCTAAGTGCAGCCACTTAATCTCTCATTTCTGATCAACCAAGCGACTTAAGGAAGATTATTCTACTTGGTTAAGTTTAGCCCTTTCGATACATCCACTTAACCTTGTTGTCTAATCAAGATTGAACCACTCAACTAAGCTTTGCCCTTTCGATGCATCCACTTAGCCTTGTTGTTCAACCGAATAATGGCACCGAACTAGTTGACACACAAAATAGCATTAAGTTCTAGTCTCAAGATGCATACACAAGTATGAACACCCTTGACCGAATATGCTCTAGCTACTTGTATTCATGTCAAGGAATACAAGCACCATACTTACAAAAGTAAAGGAAAACAAGAAACGTAAAGGAGAGGAGCTCCAAATCAAGAACAAAGTAAAAGTAAAGACAAGAGAGCTTCGGATTTGACAAGAAAATAAAGAGAGCTTGCTGGAAAGTAAAGAGCTTAGGAGCTCAAGAACAAGTGAAGAACAAAGTGTGTTTGCATTGAAAGCATATGTGTAGAATAGGTTGTTTTTGGAGAAGAGAGATAAGCTCTCAACTCCCTAAGGTGAGCATGTGTGGCACACGAATTCTAAGGCGTAAGGCCTCTATTTATAGACAAAGGAAGACTTGGAGGCTAAGTATTTGCAATTGAAATATCCCAAAAGCAAGCCATTTGATTGGTTCTTCCATAAGCCATCCCACTTGAGCTTATCACTTGCATCTCAAAGGACACGACTTGGCCACTTGCATTGGCTCTTCCAAACCCAACCAACTTGCTTTGCATCAACCAAAAGCAAACCGACTTGAATCCAAAGCCAACCGAAGTCCAAATGCTAACCGAAATGAATAGTAGAAACCAACCGGAATATTAGGAATTCGGTTCTTGGTTGGTTCTTTTGGCCGGAACTTGGTTGGACCCTGGTTGTACTTGGCCGGAGCTTGATCGGAGCTCGATCGGAGCTTGGCCGGAATCTGGCCGGAATTTTGGTCGGTGGTCCTGGGCTCTTGGATTGCAGATTTGGAATGGGCTAGTGATTTTAAGACTAATGGCCGAAGTCGTTTTGCCAGAATCTAGCCGGAACATGGTCGTGCCCTTGTTTGAAGTTCTGTTCGGGCGCAGGCCTCGGTCGGGATCGGGCGCTGGTCTCGGTCAGGATCGGGCGCGGCCTGGGACTCTCTCGGGCGGGCACCTAATTTTCTCGGTCGCGGGCCTCGGGCACGGACCGGTATTCTTCGGTACTGGTTCTCGGGCGTGCCCCGGGGTTTCTCGGTACTGGTTCTTGGGCAGGACCTTGGCACGCCCGGTAGCGGTTCTCGGCACGCCCGACTGGGTTTCTCGGTACGCCCGGCCGGGACTTCTTGGGTCTGGCTGAGATTCCTCAGGCCCTGGTCGAATTTCCTCGGGCCTTGGCTGGCCAGAAGTGACTTGGCATGCTTTTTGGCACAAATCTCCCTTTTTAAGCGTGTTTCCTCTTTAGACTCCAAAATTGCCTTTATACACAAAAAGGCATTAACAAGCACATGTTCGTATGACCAAATGTCTAATTTGGTTGGTTTTGTGTACTTGATGAATTGTATAAATACGCCCCATCAAATACCCCACACTTAATCTTGTTCGTCCCGAACAAGTGTAGTCAAAAGAGAAATGACAACACCCTAAGTCCTAAATATGAATGTGAGATGCAAAATTAGACTTCACCTTTGCATGCATAACTTACTTGCTACCAAAAGAAATTGTGCTCAAACAAGGAAGTAACTAGATACTTGTTACCTTTGAGCTAAGATGCAAATTAATGTGGATGATTGGGAGATAGTCCTTTTTAGGCCTTTGAACTGCACTCTCGGATCCGATCTTACTATATGGTTATGTTACTTGCTTCTTCAAGCATGTGATTGATTCGGGCTAATGGGTCGAGCTCTTTTTCTTTGTTTGTGTGGTTGGACAGCTTTTTGTAGTGAGGTTTGGCCTTCGGCCTTTGATTTGACTCTTTGAGTACTTCACTTTTGCTTCGGTTTGGTTTCACCATATTGGCTGATTTCTTTCTTTTCTTCTTTGAGCTTTGCTCCTTTGATGAAATTTTGCATGTCCATTTTTCTTCACTTTTGGGAGGTCCAATCATCGCCCGAGAGCATATGGAAATACCTCCCCGCTCTTTCTCATCCTTGCCCTTTTCGCGCAGGTCAAGATGAGGGTTGCTCATCTCTTTTCCCGGCTACTTTGGACTAGAGAATGGACGGTTTGATTCCCGTCCCGCCTCTTGCATAAACGCTGCATGGCGGAGTCCACTCTTCACCAAGAAGCTCAAAGTGCTAGCCTCCACAATCTTCACATAACCATAAAGTAAGGGTCCGGTCCCTTGAGTGCTTGTCAAGCCTCGCTAGGGCATTTCTTTCAACTCCACATCCTACATTTATCTCAGCACACAAGGACAAGTAGGAAGTTAAATACACATGTTCTTACACAATTAAGTTTTCACAATGAAATGCATGAATCGGATCTATCTATTTTCACATCATGAAAGTGTATATTTTCAAAAAGTGTTGACTACAATGTGCAATAACTACTATGTGCAAGACTACTCAAATACCCCCACACTTTTGAACGAAGCCGTTCCTCTCGGAACGACTTAGTTCAAAACACAAAAACAATTTTAACAATGGAAAGGAAATGACATGAAGAGTAAGGAATGAAGAGAACTCCCTTTATGGTGTCGTTGCTAAGTCAAGGCCGTAGGAGCAAACGACAAGGCCTGGCCCAGCCAGATTCGGTTGATCTTCGAGGGGTCCGATTGGGACCTAGTTCTCTCGAGCGCAGCCCGGTCATTCTCGGTTGCGGCCCGGGT
This sequence comes from Rhodiola chrysanthemifolia, assembly GCA_033675395.1. NCBI lineage: Eukaryota > Viridiplantae > Streptophyta > Magnoliopsida > Saxifragales > Crassulaceae > Rhodiola > Rhodiola chrysanthemifolia. The sequence continues at coordinate 205,817 of JAUDRI010000018.1, read as the reverse complement.
ACTAGCGAGTTTCCTCGGGCGCGAGCCGGTCATTCCCGGTTGCGGCTCGGTTATGCTCGGGTCATGCGCTTGTATGTTACAAAGCATGCGCTCGCATGTTGAGCATATGTTCCCTGCATAAGATAAACATTCCTTTCCCAAATACAAAGGGGTGAGTATGAAAAGAAACGACATAAACATAAAAACTGTAACAAATGAAAAATATGCCGGGTTACCTCCCGGCAAGTGCCTTTGTTTAACGTCGTTGGTTCGACGGTACCTCACTCATGGATCATAAGTTCGGATCCCATGGGTGAGTGAGGTTGAACTTCTTCTCGGCTGCCCTTTTGCTCTGCCCAAAGAACTCATGGAGTGATGTGCTCGGTTCTAGTCTCCATTGGTCCGGCGGGTTCTTTTTCACATGCTTCCGAGAAGATGAGGGCTCCTTGGCCATAGCTGCTGGTCCAATGAGCCGTGGTCTCTTGCTACTCCATCCCGGCTTCCATTCCTTCAGGCCATGTCTTTGTCGCTTTTTCATGTTTGACCGGTTGGCACCTTTGCAATTCTGGAAGTTCAGCATTGTGCCATCAAGTGTAGGCGACTTCAAGCATGCGCCCATGCTAAGCTTCTTCTTTGTGGCAGCGGTGACAGGTTGCTTTGGAACAGGCGAGTTTTCCGAGCCGCTTTGTTGAGTCGTGATGAGTGAGCGCTCCATCATTGGCTTTTCTTGCCCTTGATTTGCCTCTAACTCCCCTTGCACCGCATCATTATTGACCACATGCTCTTCGGTGGCTATGATCTGCATAAAACATAAAGGGTTAAGTTGGGGTTTCTCGGCCATAAGGTCCGGGCCTTTCTCGACCAGCCCATCCGTGAGGACCGGGCATGTCTCGGCCATCTCGGGTGCTTCAGCCAGCGCGGGCGCATCCTGGTCTATCTCGGCCAGCGCGACATTGAGGTCCGGGACTTCCTCAGGTGCTCCGAGCGCAAGGACCGGGCCTGGCTTGATTTGTTCGGCATTGAGGACCGGGTATGACTCGGCTGGCTCTTCTTTGAGGTCCGGGACTTCCTCGGGCAGATTGGTGATGAGGACCGGTTCTAGTGGCGCGGCTGGCTCCGTGGGCTCTATTGTAGGCTCTTCCTTGCTGACCCTTTGACAGAATCGCTTGTCGTCGGAGCGATTTGCACAAATAAATTTATAATAGTCCGCTACTCGCGACTACACTACTGGGTAGTAAGTGGTAAGTAGGGGTCGAACCCAAGGGAATTAGGAGGATAGTTGTTCTTTGAGGTGATTGTACAGCGAGGGAGCTTGTTTTAGTTTGATTGAGATTTTAGCGCGGAAAAGTAAATGACTGGTTGGTTGGTTTTGTTTTAGTGCAGAAAAGTAAATGACAGAAAATTAAATACTGAAAATACAAAGAAGACTTACAGCGGGTGATGCGTGATTGGCAAGTCCTCCGGATGATGAGTGCAGTTGATTAAGGTAGTTATACTAAGAAAGTAAATACGATGGTGTTTTTAATTTAAGGAAAGCATTCGGTATTGGGACTCTTCTTGCGACACATCTATCATTGACTCCAAATGATTTCTTCTACACTTCTAAGTGTGGTTGTCCCGACAAAGGTGACAACCCAAATACCCCGACAAAGGTGGTACTCCACACCCTTAACCTGTCAAGTTGCTATGTGGTTGCCCCGACAAAGGTGACAACCCAAATACCCCGACAAAGGTGGTATTCCATTACAAGCTTTACAAAGCTTTAGGCTTCTAGTCTTTCGCTAGTTTGAACAACCCGACAAAGGTGTTACTCAAACTAGATCTCAAAGACTAGAGAAGTGTAAAATGACATAAGGTACAAGAGTCTCAAGATGTGGGCACACGGGTGAGAACCCTCAACCGAATATGGGTTTAGCTACGAATATCCATAGAGGTGGATACCATAGCTAAATACTCGGGGGTTTTTGAAAACAGTAAGAGGGAAAGGGGTGGAATACTCAAGAACCAACAGGAGTATTCCCAATTTCCTACTGAATACTCAAGAACCAACAGGAGTATTCTCTAAAGTATAATACTCAAGAACCGACAAGAGTATTATTTCCAAACCGTATAATACTCAAGAACCGACAAGAGTATTATTTCAAAACAAAACCAAACTTACAAAGTAACCAAATTTAGAGAGATAAGTGATTTTGTGTTGTGAATGGATGATTTACAAATGAGGTTTGGGGTTGTATTTATAGGCTAAGGGGAGGAGAATGGAGGGTGGAGATGAGGGGCAAGTGTCTTTTGATCCAAGGGAGGAGAAGGGAGGAGCAAGGAGGAGGCGCCACCTGTGGGGAGGAGGAGCCGCCGGTCATGGGTGGTGGAGCCGCCGGTAGCAGGTGGTTTTGAGGGAGGAGCTCCTCCATTTGCCACCTCCAAGGGTGGTGGCCGGTCAACTTGTCCAAACCTGCACTTTGATAGTTGATTTTGAATGGCCAAGTGATTCTAAGACTAATGGTCGAGCCAGAATTTCCAAATTCGTTGGTTTGGTCGAGCAACTTGGTCTTGGTGCCTATGCGCGCGGCCTTTACTTGGAATTTGGCTAATCTGCCAATATACTCGAGCGTTTTGTCTAGGAAACGAGATTGTCCGACTTGTTGGGCATTCCAAGCATCGTAGTCGAGCCAGAATCTCCAGATTCATCCGTTGGGTCGAGCGACTTGGTTTGGGTGCCAATGTGCGCGGTGCCTTTGCCTTGAAGTTGAGCTAACTGTCAATCTGCTCGAGCATTCTCCTTGGTTTCTCGACAGCTTCCACCTTATTTTCCATTTTAAACACTTCGGTCGAGGCGGAATTGTCAAATGAGATGTTGTGCTCGGGCAACTTGAATTGAGTGCTTGGTCAGCTCGGCGGAGGGCCTAGAACTTCTTCAACCGGTCGGGTGGTTTCTGCGGCATTTTCCCACCCGGTCGGTTGAGTCTTCAATGCAAATTCCTCTTCGGCTTGATTTGTTTGGAGTGATTCCATGTCAGGATCCTTGAGATTTCTTCAGTCAGCGTCCGATCTTGACCTTGGAATAACTCTAACATCTTTTCAGCGTAAAATCCTCTCCTTAGCGTGTTTTCTCTCTAAGCGCCAAAATACCCTGTAGAAATATATCGGTGCTAACAAGCAAAAGTTAAATAGACCAACCGTCTAATTAAGGGGGTTTTACGGTGTTTATGATTCGTATAATTTGGGTCCATCATATCACCCCACACTTTTAGTTGTTCGTCCCGAACAATGCTATTAAAGGGCGGCATTCTAAGTTTGGTTTTGGATTATATGAAAATTAGACCGTGGGACTCGATTTATCCTAATTCATGCATTACTTACTTATTACCAAATTGAACTATGTAAATAAATAGAAGAAACTTAATACTTGTACCTCCGTGCCGAGAGGCAAATTGTTCCGGATGTCTCGGGAGATAGCCCTTTTTAGGCTCTTGGACTACAGTCTTGGGATCGTCTCGTACTATATGGTTTCCTTGTAGCTTTCTCTAGCACGTGATTTGGTTCGGGTTTCACTGGTTTGAGTACTTTGATTTTTTTTCTTTTGGTGAGGGACTGCTTTTGTAGTGAATCGGCCTTTGGCCTTTGATTTGACTTTTTTGAGTACTTCACTTTTTTGTTCGGTTAAAACCTTCACAATGTTGGGCCTTTGGCCTCTTGATTGGCTTCTTCGAGCTTTTCGCCTTTTTGTGGCTTTGCTAGTCCATTTTCTCAAGCCTTTTTGGGAGGTCCAATCATCGCCCGCAAGCCTATGGAAATACCTCCCTGCTCCTCTCATCGTTGTCGTTTCGCGCGGGTCAAGATGAGGGTCGCTCATCTTTTTTCTCGGCTACTTTAACTAGAGAGAGGACGGTCTGATTTCCGTCCTCGCCTTTTCTTTTCTTTTTGCATAAACACTGCATGGCGGAGATGACTTCAATCTTCACTGAAACCCGAAGTGCAGCCTCCACTGACTTCGAAAACCATATAGTTTGATCTGATCCTTTGATTGCTTCCCAAGCCTTTCTAGGCGATTTATGTCAACTCCACATCCCTAGTTAATCTCAGCACAAAGGATAAATGAAAAGTTACGTTCTATGTTTTTAGATAGTTGAATTTTCACAAGGTAAATGCATGAATTTCGGTCTATCTTTTTCACATTCTTAAGTTCATATTTTCAAAAAGCTACTATTACTAAAAAAGAAAACAGCAAGCATGTTATTTATATACAAAGGTGGCTCTCACCCCACACTTTTGAACGAAGGCGTGCCTTAGTTCAAAAGTCATGCAAGCTTAAAACTAAATGACTGAATTTAAATGACAGAAAGTAAGATAGTGTCGGGTTACCTCCCGACCAGTGCACTTGTTTAACGTCGTTGGCTCGACAGTACCTCGTTGTGGATTACTGGTTGGGGTCCCATGGGCAGCTTAGGTCGTATTTCGCCACCGTTCCTGTGTTGCTTTTTGCTTTGCCTTTTCTCGATTTCTTGCGAGATGATGTGCTTGGGTCAGGACTCATTTGTTTTGGAATCTTTTTTTTCCAATATCCCGGAGGGGGTGAGGGGTTTCTCATTCCTAGCCTTTTGAAGTTTTTGTGTTTGGGACTGCCTAGTCCAGCTACGGTGTAACACTGCTCCATCGGGGAGTCATTCTGCAGAGGCCCTTTTCCCATCCTCTTTTGAGTTTCTTCATTGATCCTATAGTTTTCTGCAACTTGCTCACTGATCAAGGGGAAGAGTCGGGAGGCTTGCATCTTAAGGCTTGGTTCTGCCTCGTTATGATTGTCAGTGAGGAACTAGTCGTAGATAGTTTCGGCTGCCCGGGTAATGAGAGTCGGGTATGGATTGTGCAGTTCGTCAGTGGTATTCTGGACTCCAACCTCGTTGCTTCCGGTGCTTTCCATATCTGATTCCTCTGAGGGTTCAGGAGTCTCTTCTGACGGCTCGGTAGTTTCTTCTTTGTCTGCCTCAGGGTTAGCTTCATCTATCTGCATTTCCTCGTCAGCTTGGGGTACTCGTCTCGTGGCAGCGGCTAGGCCAATTATCAGGTACCACATGTCTGCAATGGTGAAGTTCCTAGCTGATCTCCTCATTGCTTCGTTAACTCTTCCCAGCTCTTCGGACCTCATCCCACGAAGAAATTTTTGGAGAAGAACCTTCTTCGTGAATCCATGGTGCGGGCAGCTTGAGACAATGGCATCATAGTTCGTGTAATATTCGTCCAAAGTCTCATCCCGGGATTGTTGAAGGCACATGATTCTCTCACGGGTTTCTTGGCGTAAGGATGGTGGGGAGAATTCCTTCAGGAATGGAACGCAGAGATCTACGTAACGTTCTGCACGGCAAGCGGTGGATGTGTAGTACCAGATTGTTGCGAAATCAGTTAGAGAGAATTTGAAGCATTTAAGCTTAAATTCCTCTAACATTTCATTAGCAGGTTTGATGTGGTAGCAGACGTGGTGGAAGTTTCGGCAGTGTTGTACTGGGTCTTCTCCCTCCGTTCCTCCGAACAGGGGCAGATATCGTGTTGCCCATGCATACGAAGGGGGTTGCGTCATAAGGACATAGGGGGAAAGAACAACTAATCCGATGGCTAATTCCCCGGCAACGGCGCCAATTTGACAGAATCGCTTGTCGTCGGAGCGATTTGCACAAATAAATTTATAATAGTCCGCTACTCGCGACTACACTACTGGGTAGTAAGTGGTAATTAGGGGTCAAACCCAAGGGAATTAGGGGGATAGTTGTTCTTTGAGGTGATTGTACAGCGAGGGAGCTTGTTTTAGTTTGATTGAGATTTTAGCGCGGAAAAGTAAATGACTGGTTGGTTGGTTTTGGTTTTAGTGCAGAAAAGTAAATGACAGAAAATTAAATACTGAAAATACAAAGAAGACTTACAGCGGGTGATGCGTGATTGGCAAGTCCTCCGGATGATGAGTGCAGTTGATTAAGGTAGTTATATTAAGAAAGTAAATACGATGGTGTTTTTAATTTAAGGAAAGCATTCGGTATTGGGACTCTTCTTGCGACACATCTATCATTGACTCCAAATGATTTCTTCTACACTTCTAAGTGTGGTTGTCCCGACAAAGGTGACAACCCAAATACCCCGACAAAGGTGGTACTCCACACCCTTAACCTGTCAAGTTGCTATGTGGTTGCCCCGACAAAGGTGACAACCCAAATACCCCGACAAAGGTGGTATTCCATTACAAGCTTGACAAAGCTTTAGGCTTCTAGTCTTTCGCTAGTTTGAACAACCCGACAAAGGTGTTACTCAAACTAGATCTCAAAGACTAGAGAAGTGTAAAATGACATAAGGTACAAGAGTCTCAAGATGTGGGCACAAGGGTGAGAACCCTCAACCGAATATGGGTTTAGCTACGAATATCCATAGAGGTGGATACCATAGCTAAATACTCGGGGGTTTTTGAAAACAGTAAGAGGGAAAGGGGTGGAATACTCAAGAACCAACAGGAGTATTCCCAATTTCCTACTGAATACTCAAGAACCAACAGGAGTATTCTCTAAAGTATAATACTCAAGAACCGACAAGAGTATTAGTTCCAAACCGTATAATACTCAAGAACCGACAAGAGTATTATTTCAAAACCAAACCAAACTTACAAAGTAACCAAATTTAGAGAGATAAGTGATTTTGTGTTGTGAATGGATGATTTACAAATGAGGTTTGGGGTTGTATTTATAGGCTAAGGGGAGGAGAATGGAGGGTGGAGATGAGGGGCAAGTGTCTTTTGATCCAAGGGAGGAGAAGGGAGGAGCAAGGAGGAGGCGCCACCTATGGGGAGGAGGAGCCGCCGGTCATGGGTGGTGGAGCCGCCGGTAGCAGGTGGTTTTGAGGGAGGAGCTCCTCCATTTGCCACCTCCAAGGGTGGTGGCCGGTCAACTTGTCCAAACGTGCACTTTGATAGTTGATTTTGAATGGCCAAGTGATTCTAAGACTAGAGGTCGAGCCAGAATTTCCAAATTCGTTGGTTTGGTCGAGCAACTTGGTCTTGGTGCCTATGCGCGCGGCCTTTACTTGGAATTTGGCTAATCTGCCAACTACTCGAGCGTTTTGTCTAGGAAACGAGATTGTCCGACTTGTTGGGCATTCCAAGCATCTGGGTCGAGCCAGAATCTCCATATTCATCCGTTGGGTCGAGCGACTTGGTTTGGGTGCCAATGTGCGCGGTGCCTTTGCCTTGAAGTTGAGCTACCTGTCAATCTGCTCGAGCATTCTCCTTGGTTTCTCGACATCTTCCACCTTATTTTCCATTTTAAACACTTTGGTTGAGGCGGAATTGTCAAATGAGATGTTGTGCTCGGGCAACTTGAATTGAGTGCTTGGTCAGCTCGGCGGAGGGCCTAGAACTTCTTCAACCGGTCGGGTGGTTTCTGCGGCATTTTCCCACCCGGTCGGTTGAGTCTTCAATGCAAATTCCTCTTCGGCTTGATTTGTTTGGAGTGATTCCATGTCAGGATCCTTGAGATTTCTTCAGTCAGCGTCCGATCTTGACCTTGGAATAACTCTAACATCTTTTCACGTAAAATCCTCTCCTTAGCGTGTTTTCTCTCTAAGCGCCAAAATACCCTGTAGAAATATATCGGTGCTAACAAGCAAAAGTTAAATAGACCAACCGTCTAATTAAGGGGGTTTTACGGTGTTTATGATTCGTATAATTTGGGTCCATCATATCACCCCACACTTTTAGTTGTTCGTCCCGAACAATGCTATTAAAGGGCGGCATTCTAAGTTTGGTTTTGGATTATATGAAAATTAGACTGTGGGACTCGATTTATCCTAATTCATGCATTACTTACTTATTACCAAATTGAACTATGTAAATAAATAGAAGAAACTTAATACTTGTACCTCCGTGCCGAGAGGCAAATTGTTCCGGATGTCTCGGGAGATAGCCCTTTTTAGGCTCTTGGACTGCAGTCTTGGGATAGTCTCGTACTATATGGTTTCCTTGTAGCTTTCTCTAGCACATGATTTGGTTCGGGTTTCACTGGTTTGAGTACTTTGATTTTTTTCTTTTGGTGAGGGACTGCTTTTGTAGTGAATCGGCCTTTGGCCTTTGATTTGACTTTTTTGAGTACTTCACTTTTTTGTTCGGTTAAAACCTTCACAATGTTGGGCCTTTGGCCTCTTGATTTGCTTCTTCGAGCTTTTCGCCTTTTTGTGGCTTTGCTAGTCCATTTTCTCAAGCCTTTTTGGGAGGTCCAATCATCGCCCGCAAGCCTATGGAAATACCTCCCCGCTCCTCTAATCGTTGTCGTTTCGCGCGGGTCAAGATGAGGGTCGCTCATCTTTTTTCTCGGCTACTTTAACTAGAGAGAGGACGGTCTGATTCCCGTCCTCGCCTTTTCTTTTCTTTTTGCATAAACACTACATGGCGGAGATGACTTCAATCTTCACTGAAACCCGAAGTGCAGCCTCCACTGACTTCGAAAACCATATAGTTTGATCTGATCCTTTGATTGCTTCCCAAGCCTTTCTAGGCGATTTATGTCAACTCCACATCCCTAGTTAATCTCAGCACAAAGGACAAATGAAAAGTTACGTTCTAAGTTTTTAGATAGTTGAATTTTCACAAGGTAAATGCATGAATTTCGGTCTATCTTTTTCACATTCTTAAGTTCATATTTTCAAAAAGCTACTATTACTAAAAAAGAAAACAGCAAGCATGTTATTTATATACAAAGGTGGTTCTCACCCCACACTTTTGAGCGAAGGCGTGCCTTAGTTCAAAAGTCATGCAAGCTTGAAACTAAATGACTGAATTTAAATGACAGAAAGTAAGATAGTGTCGGGTTACCTCCCGACCAGTGCACTTGTTTAACGTCGTTGGCTCGACAGTACCTCGTTGTGGATTACTGGTTGGGGTCCCATGGGTGGCTCAGGTCGTATTTCACCACCGTTCCTGTGTTGCTTTTTGCTTTGCCTTTTCTCGATTTCTTGCGAGATGATGTGCTTGGGTCAGGACTCATTTGTTTTGGAATCTTTTTTTTCCAATATCCCGGAGGGGGTGAGGGGTTTCTCATTCCTAGCCTTTTGAAGTTTTTGTGTTTGGGACTGCCTAGTCCAGCTACGGTGTAACACTGCTCCATCGGGGAGTCATTCTGCAGAGGCCCTTTTCCCATCCTCATTTGAGTTTCTTCATTGATCCTATAGTTTTCTGCAACTTGCTCATTGATCAAGGGGAAGAGTCGGGAGGCTTGCATCTCAAGGCTTGGTTCTGCCTCGTTATGATTGTCAGTGAGGAACTAGTCGTAGATAGTTTCGGCTGCCCGGGTAATGAGAGTCGGGTATGGATTTTGCAGTTCGTCAGTGGTATTTTGGACTCCAACCTCGTTGCTTCCGGTGCTTTCCATATCTGATTCCTCTGAGGGTTCAGGAATCTCTTCTGACGGCTCGGTAGTTTCTTCTTTGTCTGCCTGAGGGTTAGCTTCATCTATCTGCATTTCCTCGTCAGCTTGGGGTACTCGTCTCGTGGCAGCGGCTAGGCCAATTATCAGGTACCACATGTCTGCAATGGTGAAGTTCCTAGCTGATCTCCTCATTGCTTCGTTAACTCTTCCCAGCTCTTCGGACCTCATCCCACGAAGAAATTTTTGGAGAAGAACCTTCTTCGTGAATCCATGGTGCGGGCAGCTTGAGACAATGGCATCATAGTTCGTGTAATATTCGTCCAAAGTCTCATCCCGGGATTGTTGAAGGCACATGATTCTCTCACGGGTTTCTTGGCGTAAGGATGGTGGGGAGAATTCCTTCAGGAATGGAACGCAGAGATCTACGTGACGTTCTGCACTGCAAGCGGTGGATGTGTAGTACCAGATTGTTGCGAAATCAGTTAGAGAGAATTTGAAGCATTTAAGCTTAAATTCCTCTAACATTTCATTAGCATGTTTGATGTGGTAGCAGACGTGGTGGAAGTTTCGGCAGTGTTGTACTGGGTCTTCTCCCTCCGTTCCTCCGAACAGGGGCAGATATCGTGTTGCCCATGCATACGAAGGGGGTTGCGTCATAAGGACATAGGGGGAAAGAACAACTAATCCGATGGCTAATTCCCCGGCAACGGCGCCAATTTGACAGAATCGCTTGTCGTCGGAGCGATTTGCACAAATAAATTTATAATAGTCCGCTACTCGCGACTACACTACTGGGTAGTAAGTGGTAAGTAGGGGTCAAACCCAAGGGAATTAGGGGGATAGTTGTTCTTTGAGGTGATTGTACAGCGAGGGAGCTTGTTTTAGTTTGATTGAGATTTTAGCGCGGAAAAGTAAATGACTGGTTGGTTGGTTTTGGTTTTAGTGCAGAAAAGTAAATGACAGAAAATTAAATACTGAAAATACAAAGAAGACTTACAGCGGGTGATGCGTGATTGGCAAGTCCTCCGGATGATGAGTGCAGTTGATTAAGGTAGTTATACTAAGAAAGTAAATACGATGGGGTTTTTAATTTAAGGAAAGCATTCGGTATTGGGACTCTTCTTGCGACACATCTATCATTGACTCCAAATGATTTCTTCTACACTTCTAAGTGTGGTTGTCCCGACAAAGGTGACAACCCAAATACCCCGACAAAGGTGGTACTCCACACCCTTAACCTGTCAAGTTGCTATGTGGTTGCCCCGACAAAGGTGACAACCCAAATACCCCGACAAAGGTGGTATTCCATTACAAGCTTGACAAAGCTTTAGGCTTCTAGTCTTTCGCTAGTTTGAACAACCCGACAAAGGTGTTACTCAAACTAGATCTCAAAGACTTGAGAAGTGTAAAATGACATAAGGTACAAGAGTCTCAAGATGTGGGCACAAGGGTGAGAACCCTCAACCGAATATGGGTTTAGCTACGAATATCCATAGAGGTGGATACCATAGCTAAATACTCGGGGGTTTTTGAAAACAGTAAGAGGGAAAGGGGTGGAATACTCAAGAACCAACAGGAGTATTCCCAATTTCCTACTGAATACTCAAGAACCAACAGGAGTATTCTCTAAAGTATAATACTCAAGAACCGACAAGAGTATTATTTCCAAACCGTATAATACTCAAGAACCGACAAGAGTATTATTTCAAAACCAAACCAAACTTACAAAGTAACCAAATGTAGAGAGATAAGTGATTTTGTGTTGTGAATGTATGATTTACAAATGAGGTTTGGGGTTGTATTTATAGGCTAAGGGGAGGAGAATGGAGGGTGGAGATGAGGGGCAAGTGTCTTTTGATCCAAGGGAGGAGAAGGGAGGAGCAAGGAGGAGGCGCCACCTGTGGGGAGGAGGAGCCGCCGGTCATGGGTGGTGGAGCCGCCGGTAGCAGGTGGTTTTGAGGGAGGAGCTCCTCCATTTGCCACCTCCAAGGGTGGTGGGCGGTCAACTTGTCCAAACGTGCACTTTGATAGTTGATTTTGAATGGCCAAGTGATTCTAAGACTAATGGTCGAGCCAGAATTTACAAATTCGTTGGGTTGGTCGAGCAACTTGGTCTTGGTGCCTATGCGCGCGGCCTTTACTTGGAATTTGGCTAATCTGCCAATCTACTCGAGCGTTTTGTCTAGGAAGCGAGATTGTCCGACTTGTTGGGCATTCCAAGCATCTTGGTCGAGCCAGAATCTTCAGATTCATCTGTTGGGTGGAGCGACTTGGTTTGGGTGCCAATGTGCGCGGTGCCTTTGCCTTGAACTTGAGCTAACTGTCAATCTGCTCGAGCATTGTCCTTGGTTTCTCGATATCTTCCACCTTATTTTCCATTTTAAACACTTTGGTCGAGGCGGAATTGTCAAATGAGATGTTGTGCTCGGGCAACTTGAATTGAGTGCTTGGTCAGCTCGGCGGAGGGCCTAGAACTTCTTCAACCGGTCGGGTGGTTTCTGCGGCATTTTCCCACCCGGTCGGTTGAGTCTTCAATGCAAATTCCTCTTCGGCTTGATTTGTTTGGAGTGATTCCATGTCAGGATCCTTGAGATTTCTTCAGTCAGTGTCCGATCTTGACCTTGGAATAACTCTAACATCTTTTCAGCGTAAAATCCTCTCCTTAGCGTGTTTTCTCTCTAAGCGCCAAAATACCCTGTAGAAATATATCGGTGCTAACAAGCAAAAGTTAAATAGACCAACCGTCTAATTAAGGGGGTTTTACGATGTTTATGATTCGTATAATTTGGGTCCATCATATCACCCCACACTTTTAGTTGTTCGTTCCGAACAATGCTATTAAAGGGCGGCATTCTAAGTTTGGTTTTGGATTATATGAAAATTAGACTGTGGGACTCGATTTATCCTAATTCATGCATTACTTACTTATTACCAAATTGAACTATGTAAATAAATAGAAGAAACTTAATACTTGTACCTCCGTGCCGAGAGGCAAATTGTTCCGGATGTCTCGGGAGATAGCCCTTTTTAGGCTCTTGGACTGCAGTCTTGGGATCGTCTCGTACTATATGGTTTCCTTGTAGCTTTCTCTAGCACGTGATTTGGTTCGGGTTTCACTGGTTTGAGTACTTTGATTTTTTTCTTTTGGCGAGGGACTGCTTTTGTAGTGAATCGGCCTTTGGCCTTTGATTTGACTTTTTTGAGTACTTCACTTTTTTGTTCGGTTAAAACCTTCACAATGTTGGGCCTTTGGCCTCTTGATTTGCTTCTTCGAGCTTTTCGCCTTTTTGTGGCTTTGCTAGTCCATTTTCTCAAGCCTTTTTGGGAGGTCCAATCATCGCCCGCAAGCCTATGGAAACACCTCCCCGCTCCTCTCATCGTTGTCGTTTCGCGCGGGTCAAGATGAGGGTCGCTCATCTTTTTTCTCGGCTACTTTAACTAGAGAGAGGACGGTCTGATTCCCGTCCTCGCCTTTTCTTTTCTTTTTGCATAAACACTGCATGGCGGAGATGACTTCAATCTTCACTGAAACCCGAAGTGCAGCCTCCACTGACTTCGAAAACCATATTGTTTGATCTGATCCTTTGATTGCTTCCCAAGCCTTTCTAGGCGATTTATGTCAACTCCACATCCCTAGTTAATCTCAGCACAAAGGACAAATAAAAAGTTACGTTCTAAGTTTTTAGATAGTTGAATTTTCACAAGGTAAATGCATGAATTTCGGTCTATCTTTTTCACATTCTTAAGTTCATATTTTCAAAAAGCTACTATTACTAAAAAAGAAAACAGCAAGCATGTTATTTATATACAAAGGTGGTTCTCACCCCACACTTTTGAACGAAGGCGTGCCTTAGTTCAAAAGTCATGCAAGCTTAAAACTAAATGACTGAATTTAAATGACAGAAAGTAAGATAGTGTCGGGTTACCTCCCGACCAGTGCACTTGTTTAACGTCGTTGGCTCGACAGTACCTCGTTGTGGATTACTGGTTGGGGTCCCATGGGTGGCTCAGGTCGTATTTCGCCACCGTTCCTGTGTTGCTTTTTGCTTTGCCTTTTCTCGGTTTCTTGCGAGATGATGTGCTTGGGTCAGGACTCATTTGTTTTGGAATCTTTTTTTTCCAATATCCCGGAGGGGGTGAGGGGTTTCTCATTCCTAGCCTTTTGAAGTTTTTGTGTTTGGGACTGCCTAGTCCAGCTACGGTGTAACACTGCTCCATCGGGGAGTCATTCTGCAGAGGCCCTTTTCCCATCCTCTTTTGAGTTTCTTCATTGATCCTATAGTTTTCTGCAACTTGCTCATTGATCAAGGGGAAGAGTCGGGAGGCTTGCATCTTAAGGCTTGGTTCTGCCTCGTTATGATTGTCAGTGAGGAACTAGTCGTAGATAGTTTCGGCTGCCCGGGGTAATGAGAGTCGGGTATGGATTGTGCAGTTCGTCAGTGGTATTCTGGACTCCAACCTCGTTGCTTCCGGTGATTTCCATATCTGATTCCTCTGAGGGTTCAGGAGTCTCTTCTGACGGCTCGGTAGTTTCTTCTTTGTCTGCCTCAGGGTCAGCTTCATCTATCTGCATTTCCTCGTCAGCTTGGGGTACTCGTCTCGTGGCAGCGGCTAGGCCAATTATCAGGTACCACATGTCTGCAATGGTGAAGTTCCTAGTTGATCTCCTCATTGCTTCGTTAACTCTTCCCAGCTCTTCGGACCTCATCCCACGAAGAAATTTTTGGAGAAGAACCTTCTTCGTGAATCCATGATGCGGGCAGCTTGAGACAATGGCATCATAGTTCGTGTAATATTCGTCCAAAGTCTCATCCCGGGATTGTTGAAGGCACATGATTCTCTCACGGGTTTCTTGGCGTAAGGATGGTGGGGAGAATTCCTTCAGGAATGGAACGCAGAGATCTACGTAACGTTCTGCACTGCAAGCGGTGGATGTGTAGTACCAGATTGTTGCGAAATCAGTTAGAGAGAATTTGAAGCATTTAAGCTTAAATTCCTCTAACATTTCATTAGCAGGTTTGATGTGGTAGCAGACGTGGTGGAAGTTTCGGCAGTGTTGTACTGGGTCTTCTCCCTCCGTTCCTCCGAACAGGGGCAGATATCCTGTTGCCCATGCATACGAAGGGGGTTGCGTCATAAGGACATAGGGGGAAAGAACAACTAATCCGATGGCTAATTCCCCGGCAACGGCGCCAATTTGACAGAATCGCTTGTCGTCGGAGCGATTTGCACAAATAAATTTATAATAGTCCGCTACTCGCGACTACACTACTGGGTAGTAAGTGGTAAGTAGGGGTCGAACCCAAGGGAATTAGGGGGATAGTTGTTCTTTGAGGTGATTGTACAGCGAGGGAGCTTGTTTTAGTTTGATTGAGATTTTAGCGCGGAAAAGTAAATGACTGGTTGGTTGGTTTTGGTTTTAGTGCAGAAAAGTAAATGACAGAAAATTAAATACTGAAAATACAAAGAAGACTTACAGCGGGTGATGCGTGATTGGCAAGTCCTCCGGATGATGAGTGCAGTTGATTAAGGTAGTTATACTAAGAAAGTAAATACGATGGTGTTTTTAATTTAAGGAAAGCATTCGGTATTGGGACTCTTCTTGCGACACATCTATCATTGACTCCAAATGATTTCTTCTACACTTCTAAGTGTGGTTGTCCCGACAAAGGTGACAACCCAAATACCCCGACAAAGGTGGTACTCCACACCCTTAACCTGTCAAGTTGCTATGTGGTTGCCCCGACAAAGGTGACAACCCAAATACCCCGACAAAGGTGGTATTCCATTACAAGCTTGACAAAGCTTTAGGCTTCTAGTCTTTCGCTAGTTTGAACAACCCGACAAAGGTGTTACTCAAACTAAATCTCAAAGACTAGAGAAGTGTAAAATGACATAAGGTACAAGAGTCTCAAGATGTGGGCACAAGGGTGAGAACCCTCAACCGAATATGGGTTTAGCTACGAATATCCATAGAGGTGGATACCATAGCTAAATACTCGGGGGTTTTTGAAAACAGTAAGAGGGAAAGGGGTGGAATACTCAAGAACCAACAGGAGTATTCCCAATTTCCTACTGAATACTCAAGAACCAACAGGAGTATTCTCTAAAGTATAATACTCAAGAACCGACAAGAGTATTATTTCCAAACCGTATAATACTCAAGAACCGACAAGAGTATTATTTCAAAACCAAACCAAACTTACAAAGTAACCAAATGTAGAGAGATAAGTGATTTTGTGTTGTGAATGTATGATTTACAAATGAGGTTTGGGGTTGTATTTATAGGCTAAGGGGAGGAGAATGGAGGGTGGAGATGAGGGGCAAGTGTCTTTTGATCCAAGGGAGGAGAAGGGAGGAGCAAGGAGGAGGCGCCACCTGTGGGGAGGAGGAGCCGCCGGTCATGGGTGGTGGAGCCGCCGGTAGCAGGTGGTTTTGAGGGAGGAGCTCCTCCATTTGCCACCTCCAAAGGTGGTGGCCGGTCAACTTGTCCAAACGTGCACTTTGATAGTTGATTTTGAATGGCCAAGTGATTCTAAGACTAATGGTCGAGCCAGAATTTCCAAATTCGTTGGTTTGGTCGAGCAACTTGGTCTTGGTGCCTATGCGCGCGGCCTTTACTTGGAATTTGGCTAATCTGCCAATCTACTCGAGCGTTTTGTCTAGGAAGCGAGATTGTCCGACTTGTTGGGCATTCCAAGCATCTTGGTCGAGCCAGAATCTCCAGATTCATCCGTTGGGTCGAGCGACTTGGTTTGGGTGCCAATGTGCGCGGTGCCTTCGCCTTGAAGTTGAGCTAACTGTCAATCTGCTCGAGCATTCTCCTTGGTTTCTCGACATCTTCCACCTTATTTTCCATTTTAAACACTTTGGTCGAGGCGGAATTGTCAAATGAGATGTTGTGCTCGGGCAACTTGAATTGAGTGCTTGGTCAGCTCGGCGGAGGGCCTAGAACTTCTTCAACCGGTCGGGTGGTTTCTGCGGCATTTTCCCACCCGGTCGGTTGAGTCTTCAATGCAAATTCCTCTTCGGCTTGATTTGTTTGGAGTGATTCCATGTCAGGATCCTTGAGATTTCTTCAGTCAGCGTCCGATCTTGACCTTGGAATAACTCTAACATCTTTTCAGCGTAAAATCCTCTCCTTAGCGTGTTTTCTCTCTAAGCACCAAAATACCCTGTAGAAATATATCGGTGCTAACAAGCAAAAGTTAAATAGACCAACCGTCTAATTAAGGGGGTTTTACGGTGTTTATGATTCGTATAATTTGGGTCCATCACCCTTGCTGCTTCGTTTTGAGCCGCCCATGATTCGGTTTCGGCCCTGAATTGGTGCACCATGCTGGCCAGTTCGTTGAGTGACTCAGCTGGCTCCCTGGGCTTCCATGTAGGCTCTTCTTTGATGACCCTTGCAGCTTCGTTTTGAGCCGCCCATGATTCGGTTTCGGCCCTGAATTGGTGTACCATGTTGGCCAGTTCGTTGAGTGACTCGGCTTGATCTTGTCTTGGTCTTGACCTCTCGGCCAAATCATCTATCAAGTTCCAAAGATCATCCATGCCTAAGTCACTCACCGATCCTCCCGCTGCATCATTTAGCCAATTCCACTCATGTGGCATCATCCCACCGAGAAACCTTTGAAGAAGATCGAAGTTGGAGAATCCATGGTGCGGGCAGCTCATCACAATGGAATTGAAGTACGACAAGTACTCGTCCAATGTTTCATCCCGGGATTGCTCAAGATTGATGATCTACTCGCGGACTTCAAGTTGGAAGGATGGTGGGGAAAACTCCTCATTGTTCCAAGGCTCATTTTCGTAGTACAACGACATGGTGGACTGCAAAATAAAATAAAAACAAAAGAAAAACAAATAGAACAACTATTTCGGAACACAACTCCCCGGCAATGGCGTCAAAATTTGACAGAGCCGTCATTGAGGCACTGCAAAATTTACATTTATAATTCCACTACTTTAGTGGCACACTATGGATTAGTAGAGAGGTAAGTAGGGGTCGAACCCAAGAGAGTCAGTGTGGAATAGTTGTTCTTGAAAAGAAAGAAAAGAAGGTAAATACAGATTGGGTTTTTCGAGGGTTTTTTAGACAGAAAGTAAATGACAGAAAGTAAAGTGCTGAAATTAAAGTACTGCAAAGTAAGTGCGTAAAAGTAAAGTGCTGAAATGTAAATGACAAAAAAGTAAAGACTGAAATGTAAAGTGCTGAAAAGTAAAGTGCAGAAATGTAAAGTGCTGAAAGTAAATGACAGGAAAGTAAAGTGCTGATAAGTAAGGACGAAAGATATTCAGTCTAGGGTCTCTACTTGTGAGACATCCATCATGGACTTCATAAGTGTGGGTTTATTCCTTTTCAAGACTTAAACCTTAAAGTAAGGCCTTTTTAAGCACTTACACCACAATCTACTCCAAAATCAAGACATACACTTCTAGTTCTAAGTGCAGCCACTTGATCTCTCATTTCTGATCAACCAAGCGACTTAAGGAAGATTATTCTACTTGGTTAAGTTTAGCCCTTTCGATGCATCCACTTAACCTTGTTGTCTAATCAAGATTGAACCACTCAACTAAGCTTTGCCCTTTCGATGCATCCACTTAGCCTTGTTGTTCAACAGAATAATGGCACCGAACTAGTTGACACACAAAATAGCATTAAGTTCTAGTCTCAAGATGCATACACAAGTATGAACACCCTTTGACCGAATATGCTCTAGCTACTTGTATTCATGTCAAGGAATACAAGCACCATACTTACAAAAGTAAAGGAAAACAAGAAAAGTAAAGGAGAGGAGCTCCAAATCAAGAACAAAGTAAAAGTAAAGACAAGAGAGCTTCGGACTTGACAAGAAAATAAAGAGAGCTTGCTGTAAAGTAAAGAGCTTAGGAGCTCAAGAACAAGTGAAGAACAAAGTGTGTTTGCATTGAAAGCATATGTGTAGCATAGGTTGTTTTTGGAGAAGAGAGATAAGCTCTCAACTCCCTAAGGTAAGCATGTGTGGCACACGAATTCTAAGGCTTAAGGCCTCTATTTATAGACAAAGGAAGACTTGGAGGCTAAGTATTTGCAATTGAAATATCCCAAAAGCAAGCCATTTGATTGGTTCTTCCATAAGCCATCCCACTTGAGCTTGTCACTTGCATCTCAAAGGACACGACTTGGCCACTTGCATTGGCTCTTCCAAAGCCAACCAACTTGCTTTGCATCAACCCAAAGCCAACCGACTTGAATCCAAAGCCAACCGAAGTCCAAATGCTAACCAAAATATTAGGAATTCGGTTCTTGGTTGGTTCTTTTGGCCGGAACTTGGTTGGACCCTAGTTGTACTTGGCCGGAGCTTGATCGGAGCTTGGCTCGAATCTGGCCGGAATTTTGGTCGGTGGTCCTTTGCTCTTGGATTGCAGATTTGGAATGGGCAAGCGATTTTAAGACTAATGGCCGAAGTCGTTTTGCCGAAATCTTACCGGAACATGGTCGTGCCCTGGTTTGAAGTTCTGTTCGTGCGCAGGCCTCGGTCAGGATCGGGCGCGGGTCTCGGTCAGGATCGGGCGCTGGTCTCGGTCAGGATCGGGCGCGGCCTGGGACTCTCTCGGGCAGGGACCTGATTTTCTCGGTCGCGGGACTCGGGCGCGGACCGGTATTCTTCGGTACTAGTTCTCGGGCGCGCCCCGGGGTTTCTCGGTACTGGTTCTCGGGCAGGACCTTGGCACGCCCGGTAGCGGTTCTCGGCACGCCCGACTAGGTTTCTCGGTATGCCCAGCCAGGACTTCTCGGGTCTGGCAGAGATTCCTCGGGCCCTGGTCGAATTTCCTCGGGCCTTAGCTGGCTAGAGGTGACTTGGCATGCTTTTTGGCACAAATCCCCCTTTTTAAGCGTGTTTCCTTTTTAGACTCCAAAATTGCCTATATACACAAAAAGGCATTAACAAGCACATGTTCGTATGACCAAATGTCTAATTTGGTGGGTTTTGTGTACTTGATGAATCGTATAAGTACGCCCCATCACCCGCCTCTTGCATAACGCTGCACGACGGAGTCTACTCTAAACCCAAGAAACCCGAAGCGCTAGCCTCCACTGACTTCGTATAACTACATAGTGAGACCCGGTCCTTTGAGTGCTTATCAAGCCTCTCTGGGGCATTTTCTTTCAACTCCACATCCTACATTATCTAGGCACACAAGGACAAATAAAAAGTCAAATTCTAAAGTTTTAACACAGTTTAGATCTCACAAGGAAATGTATGAATTTGGATTTATCTATTTCACATCATGAAGCTTATATTCCAAGATTTCCAAAAAGGTAAACATTTTAAGGAAAGAAGAAAAATGTGTTGTTTACTATGTACAAGACTAACTCACCCCACACTTTTGAACGAAGCCGTGCCTCACGGCACGACTTAGTTCAAAACACAAAAAAGCAAGTAAACATGGAAAGCAAATGACATAAGAGGGGATGAACGGAACTCCCCTATGATGTCGTTGCTTAGTCGTGGTTGGCTGAGCAAACGACGGGCCCTGGGCTGGCCAAATTCGGTTGATGCTCGAAAACGTTCGGCAGGGAACTGAGTTTCTCGGGCGCGCCCCGGTGTTCCTAGGGCGCGACCCAGTACTTCTCGGTCGCGGCTCAGTCATTCTCGGGCGAATCCTAGTCATTCTCGGTCGTGGCCCCTGCTCCTGCACAATAAGTCAAATTCCTTCCAAATACAAAGGGGATCAGTACGACTTTAAACCTAAACTAAACGAAATGACGCATAAAACTGAAAATGCCGGGTTACCTCCCGGCAAGTGCCTTTTTTTAACGTCGTTGGCTCGACGATACCTCGCTCATGTGTCACCGGGAGGCTCGGCTAGGTCAAACTCTTGGGCAGGTGTCTCGATCTCACCATGATAATGTTTTACCCTTTGCCCATTGACTCTGAATATGTTCCCATCTCCCGGATTCTCTAATCCTTTTGCCCCATGGTTGTGGACTTGAACGATCGTGTAGGGGCCAGTCCATCGTGTAGGGGCCAGTCCATCTCGAGCCTTAGACGCGATGAGAACAATAGTACTTGCTGTCCAACTTCAAATTGCCGCCGAAGAATAAACTTATCATGGTAGAGCTTCGTCCGCGCCTTGTAGTCGATTTGGCTGTCATATGCCTCGAGCCGCAACTCCTCAAGCTCGCATAGTTGAAGCTTCCTATCCAGTCCGGCAGCCTTCAAATCCGGATTACACTGTTTGAGTGCCCAGTAGGCCTTATGCTCCAATTCCACCGGGAGATGGCATGCTTTCCCATAGACTAGCCTGAAGGGGGAGGTCCCTATTGGCGTCTTATACGCCGTTCTATATGCCCATAGAGCCTCATCCAATCTACTGCTCCAGTCCATCTTCGTCGGCTTTACCATCTTTTCCAAAATCCCCTTGATCTCGTGGTTGGAGATCTCCGCTTGTCCGTTGGTTTGGGGGTGGTAGGCTGTGGACGTCCGGTGGTGCACATGGTAGTGCTTCAAGGTGGCGGCCATCATGCTGTTGTAGAAATGCGTGCCTTGGTCGCTGATTATTGCCTTGGGTACTCCGTATCTGCAAAAAAGGTTAGTGCGCAAAAAATCTACGACAGTCTTTGCATCATCGCTCTTAGTGGCCTTAGCCTCTACCCATTTCGACACATAATCGACAGTAACTAGAATGTTTGTATTCCCGCGTGATATAGGGAAAGGCCCCATGAAATCAATGCCCCAAATGTCAAAGACATCATTGACCAAGATGTGCACTTGGGGCATCTCATTTCTAGCCGTCACATTTCCTACTCTTTGACACCTATCGAATTTCCTACACTTATCATAGGCATCTCTAAATATACTTGGCCAGAAGAAGCAGCTATCTAGGATTTTCCTAGCGGTTCTCCTAGGCCCGAAGTGTCCTCCACATGCAAACTCATGGCAAAAGCTAAGGACAGAATCTACTTCACTATCGGGGATGCATCTCCTAAGCATTTGATCTACTCCTATTTTCCATAAATAGGGATCATCCCATAAGTAGAATCTAGCATCATGCCTAAGTTTCATGCATTGTGCTTTAGTAAAAGAGGGAGGAAATGTACCTCCTACAAGGTAGTTGACGATAGGAGCATACCATGGCACCTTGGTCAAGACGGCATAGAGATGCTCATCCGAGAACGACTCGGTGATGTGCCCTCCTTCTTCTCCTCGGACAATCCGGCTCAGATGGTCGGCCACCGTGTTCTCAATTCCTTTCTTGTCCCTTATCTCCACATCGAACTCTTGCAGTAGCAAGATCCATCGTATCAGTCTTGGCTTGGCCTCCTTTTTATTCATCAAGTATCGGATGGCAGCATGGTCCGAGTAGACTATAACTTTTGCCCCGAGCAAGTAGGACCGGAACTTCTCTAGAGCGAACACCACGGCCAAGAGCTCCTTGTTGGTGGTGGAGTAGCTCCCTTGGCGGCATCCAGGGTCCTCGAGGCATAGTAGATCACGACAGGTTTCTTGTCCGTCCTCTGCCCCAGCACAGCGCCCACAGCATAGTCGCTCATGTCGAACATGATTTCAAACGGCTGGGTCCAGTCTGGCGCGCGGATGATGGCTGCGCTGGTGAGTGCCTGCTTCAGCTCGTCGAAGGCTTCTCGGCAAGCGGCTGTCAACTCGAAGGGAACATCTTTTTGCAGCAGATTTGATAGAGGCAACGCCTTCTTCGAAAACTCCTGGATGAACCTCTGACATGCACTGCCTTGTCGCGAGGCAATGTGTACAAATAATATTTATAAGTCCGCTACTCGAGACTTCACTACTGGGTAGCAAGTGGTAAGTAGGGGTCGAACCCAAAGGAATTAGGGGGATAGTTGCTCTTTGAGGTGATTGTACAGCGAGTGAGCGTGTTTTAGGTTGGTTGAGGTTTTAGAGCTAGTAACTACGTGACTTTTTGGTTGGTTTTGGTTTTTTGTGCGAAAAGTAAGTGACTGAAAAATAAATACTGAAAAATAAAAATAGAAGACTTACAGCGGGTGATGCGTGATTGGCAAGTCCTCCGGAAGGTGAGCAGTTGATAGAGCAGTTTATACTAAAATTAAAAGTAAGTGCAGGTGGTGTTTTTAATTTAAGGAAAGCATTCGGTTTTGGGGGCTTTGTATCATTGCCTGTTTATCATTGACCCTTAGTGATCTTACTAAGTATTCAAACGTGTATCAAGGCCATTCCAAGCACTCGATTTGCCACACTGTCTAGCCCATTCCAAGGTCGTAGAGCACTTGTTCCACTTAGACTAATACCCCATTCCAAGGTATATTAGCCTGTGTGCATCCATTTGGTCAGTCATTCCCGAGCAACCAAATGGTTTTTTAGAGAGGTCAAACTCCTCAGATAAGCTTTGACATTCCAAGCATCCACTTATCCGAGTACGTTTACGAACCCCACGGAAGAGTTTTGCCATTCCAAGCATCCACTCAACCTTAGAAGTTCTAACCTAATATATGGCACATAGAACAAGTTTTGAATACAAAGAAGAGGCACTAAGAGTATAACCTAAAACATTTTATGATACAAGTACACCCCTTCAACCGAATGAAGAGTTTAGCTACGAATATCCATAGAGGTGGATACCATAGCTAAGTACTTACAGTTTTTGAAAGACAGTAAGTAAAGGAAAGGGGTGAGTACTTCAAGAACCAACAGGAGTACTCAAGACCGAACTATAATACTCAAGAACCAACAGGAGTATTATTTATATCAAAACCAAATTTACAAATTAACAAACTTAGAGAGAGAAGTTTTTATTGATTTTTGGGCTTTTGAAATGAGGAGGAGGAGCTCTCCTTTTATAGCCAAGGTGAAGAGGAATGGAGGGCTAGGATGGGAGCACATGGCAAGCCATCCATAGCTTGCCAAAAGCCGCCGGTGGTCGGTTGCAAGGAGGAAGCCGCCGGTTGTGGAGGGGAGGGGATGGGGCAAGCCACCCATGAGTCATCCTTCCCCTTCAAGTGGCCGGTCATCTAGGGGGAGAAGAGGAGTTTTGTGAGTTTTGTGATGTTTTCACAAAACTATCGGTGCATTTTGTCCCTGGACTGACTTTGATTGTTCTTTGGTTGGATTTGTTTTGACTGATTCCACGTCAGGATCTTGAGATTTCTTTAGTCAGCGTCTGATCGTGACCTTGGAATGACTCGTAATATCTTTTCTGCGTAAAAACTCCTCCTTAGCATGTATTCTCTCTAAGCTCCAAAATGCCCTGTAGATAAATATCGGAACTAACAAGCAAAAGTTAACTAGACAAACAGTCTAATTTGGTGGGTTTAACTGTGTTTTTTATTCGTATAATTATGGTCCATCAGATTACCCCACACTTTTAGTTGTTCGTCCGGAACAATGCTATTAAAGGGCGGCACTAAGTAAGCTTTTAAAATATGAAAGTTAGAATGTGGGACTATATTTATCCTAATTCATGCATTACTACTTATTACCAAATTAAACTGCGTAAATAAATAGAAGAAACTTGATACTTGTACCTCCGTGCTGAGATGCAAAGTATTTTGGATGTTTCGGGAGATAGCCCTTTTTAGGCTCCTGGACTGCAACCTCGGGACCGTCTCGCACTATATGGTTTTCTTGTAGCTTTCTCTAGCACGTGATTCGGTACGGGTTTCAATGGTTTGGTCTTGGATTTTCTTTTTGGCGAGGGACAGCTTTTTTTTTTGTAGTGAATCGGCCTTTGACCTTTGATTTGACTCTTTGAGTGCTTCACTTTTGTTCGGTTAAAACCTTCACAATTTTGGGCCTTTGGCCTCTTGATTTGCTTCTTCGAGCTTTTACCTTTTTGTGGCTTGCTAGTCCATTTTCTCTAGCCTTTTTGGGAGGTCCAATCATCGCCCGCGAGCATATGGAAATACCTCCCCGCTCCTCTCATCATTGTCGTTTCGCGGGGGTCAAAATGAGGGTCGCTCATCTATTTTCTCGGCAACTTTGACTAGAGATAGGACGGTCTGATTCCCGTCCTCGCCTTTTTTTCTTTTCTTTTTTGCATAAACACTGCATGGCGGAGATGACTTCAATCTTCACTGAAACCCGAAGTACAGCCTCCACTGACTTTGAAAACCATATAGTTAGATTCGATCCTTCGATTGCTTGCCAAGCCTTTCTAGGGCAGTTTATGTCAACTCCACATCCCTAGTTTATCTCAACACAAAGGGACAAATGAGAAGTTACATCCTAAGTTTTTAAATAGTTGAATTTTTACAAGGTTGATGCATGAATTATGATCTATCTTTTTCACATTCTCAAGTTCATATTTTCAAAAAGATAATATAAAAAAAAGAAAAACATGTTATGTACACAGGTGGTTCTCACCCCACACTTTTGAACGAAGGCGAGCCTTAGTTCAAAAGTCATGCAAATATATACAAGAGAAGGAAGTGACATTAAGGAAAAAAGAAGAACAGAACTCTCTTTTACTATGTCGTGTCGTGGAACGACATGCCTCGGAGTTGGATAATCGAGGGAGTTCGGCTGGGCCTTGAACTCTCAGCGCAGGCCCGGTAATTCACGGAAGCTGCCTGGCTGATCCGGTCTTGCTCCAAAAACTGATTCCTACAAGGGGTCATTCCTTCTATACAAAAAGTGGGTGAGAGCGACTTTATTGGAAAAACTAAATGACAGAAAATAAATGACTGAAAGTAAGATAGGTGTCGGGTTACCTCCCGACCAATGCCTTTGTTTAACGTCGTTGGCTCGACAGTACCTTATTCCTGGATCACTGGTTTGGATCCCATGGGTGGCTTAAGTCAAATTTTGCCACCATTCCTGTGTTGCTTTTTGCCTTGCCTTTTCCTGATTTCTTGTTTGGGTTAGAACTCCATGGTTTTGGTGTTTTTTCTTTCCAGTGTTTCTGAGAAGGCGGGGAGCCTTTAACCATAGCTGCTGGTCTTGTTGCTTTTTCGGTCTCTTTTGGCAGGTCAGAAATCTGTGTACCGCGATCTGAGATAGGTATAATGTCTGGCGGTTCCTTTGTATCCGTGCGGCTATTATCAATGTAGAAATTTGTAATTTTGCCGCCGAACTCAAGCGATAATGAGCCCTTGCCCACATCGATTCTTGCCTTAGTAGCGTAGAGGAATGGTCGTCCCATTATTATTGTTGGAGGGTTGTCTTTGCTGGTCTCTCCCATTTGTATTACATAAAAGTCAGCAGCAACGACAAGCTCTCCCACATAGAGTATTACATCTTCCAGTACTCCAGCCGGACGGATGCACGATTTATCTCCTAGCTCGATATTTGACCTGGGTGGCTTCAATGGACCAAGCCCCAATAAGTAGTATAGGGAGTAAGGCATGGCATTGACCGCTGCCCCAAGATCGATTAGGCACTTCTGAATTCGGGTTTCGCCAATACAACAGGTGACTGTGAAGGCCCCTGGGTCTTTATCTCTTTCCGGTTGCGACTCATGATCTGAAGTGAGGGCTCTTTCTATTATCGGGCCATTCTGCCCATTCCTTGGCTTAGGATTTGTATAATCGGACTTCTTAATATTTTGCTTCGAAGCATAAATATTAGTTGGGGAGTTCCACCTTAAATTGTTATTGTCATCCCATCCAGATGCTGGTATGTCGGAGTGTAAGATTGGCGGTGGTGTTATGCAAACGGTGAATGCATATCGTCCATTGTCAGCATGTGTGACCCATGTTTTGCCATTATTGGGTCGGTCTTCCTCTTGGTTCCAATCAGGTCGACGCCTGCGGTTGAAGTGCTTGTTCGTAAATTTGTAAGTTGGGGATCGTGTTACTTCTCCCAGTGTAGTCTTTATGTTTGACCTCCTTATCATGCTAATATTTGCCTTTGGATTTTGGATGGTTTGTGAAGGAAGTCTGCCAGGTTCATTGGTGAGTGTTGACATTGTGGTGGCGAGCTGGGACATCTGTTTGGTCAATTCTGAAATTGCCCCGTCAGTTTTTGCCTGGTATTGGTGTAGCGAAGCACCCAATTGATTTATATTTCTGTGAGCTCCTTCATCGTGTCATCGAGCGACTTGCTCGGTTCCTGCTGATTGTTCGGGCCGGTTTGGTACTGATTTGGTCCTTTTTGCTGATATTGGCCTGCTGATGGAGCGTTCTGGTTATACTGTCGGTGGGGGGGGGGGTGGTAGAATGACTGAGCTAGTTCAGGGACAGCTGGTTGTGCTTCCTTCTGAGGATAGTTGTTGTTACGCCAGCTCGGGTTGGTTGCTTGACCATACTGTCTGTTTTGTCCGGCTCTGTCGTTGTTGTTGTATCCTTGGTATCCTCCCACTACATTTACTTCTGCCGGTTCCTCTTCTATTAATGTCTGGCATGCGTCAGTTTTGGGGTCAGTAGAACCACAAAACTCGCAAGGTTTTACTGGAACTGGCTGTCTTCGTAGGATCTGAATCATAATCTCCTTTAACTGTTTCATTTCTTCCTGCCTAGTTGTCTCTTCTCAAAATCGGGCATTTTCAGCAACCTTGGTGATGAGATCCCTTATGCCTCTTAATGATAGATTCATCATGGATCCTCCAGTTGAGGCATCCAGGAGCATTTTGTCTAAGGGTCTTAATCCATCAATGAGATACTCAATGGTAAGTTTCTCGGGCAGTCCAAGGGTACAGCAGCTTCTCTCCAGGCGGTTGAACTTTTCCAGGTAGTCGTACATGGTTTCATTGGGCCCTTGCTTGATTTCTTGCAGTTGCCTCCTTAGTTGCATTGCTCTTCCTGCTGGTTAGTATTTGTCTAAGAACTTCTTCTGCATCTGAGCCCATGTTCTGATGCTTCCGGAAGGCAATGAAAGGAACCAATCGTTTGCCGAGTCTATGAGGGAAAAATAGAATGCCTTCAACTTAAAGTCGTCCATATTCATCCGATTGGGCTTTAGATTTTGGCAAATTCCATGCAGGCGTTGGAGGTGAGTTGTGGCAGATTCTCCTTGAGCTCCTGAGAATTTTGGCAAGCTGTGGGCCACTGATGCGTTGATGGTTATGTCTTCTAGTTCAGGGCCCTCATAAATGCACCACGGCTATGTTTCGAAATTGGGGGCGTTCAATTCTCCCATAGTAGGTTCATGGTAGTTGTTATCCCCATAGTAGTCGTCGAAGACAGGTTCTTGCCTAGGCATTTGTCGAGGTTGAGGTCGTGGTGGATATCTAGGGGGTTGTACTGGACCAGCTGCATTTCGGTCCTCGGGCGGTTCTTGGTTTCTTCTGATGGCCTCCCTATCACGAGCTCTTCTGTTTCTGATGAGTTGTTCCGGATCGTCGATAAATGGAAGTGGCACCTCATCATTTTGATCGTACAGGTTTATCTCGTTGTCATCCTGGTAGTCATGGTGGCTTCCTTCGTGAGACATGGTTGTTTCGAAGCGCGTGTTGATTCAAAGAACTTATCCGATTAATTAACTAATTCCCCGGCAACGACGCCAATTTTGACATGCACTGCCTTGTCGCGAGGCAATGTGTACAAATAATATTTATAAGTCCGCTACTCGCGACTTCACTACTGGGTAGCAAGTGGTAAGTACGGGTCGAACCCAAAGGAATTAGGGGGATAGTTGCTCTTTGAGGTGATTGTACAGCGAGGGAGCGTGTTTTAGGTTGGTTGAGGTTTTAGAGCTAGTAACTACGTAACTTTTTGGTTGGTTTTGGTTTTTTGTGCGAAAAGTAAGTGACTGAAAAATAAATACTGAAAAATAAAAATAGAAGACTTACAGCGGGTGATGCGTGATTGGCAAGTCCTCCGGAAGGTGAGCAGTTGATAGAGCAGTTTATACTAAAATTAAAAGTAAGTGCAGGTTGTGTTTTTAATTTAAGGAAAGCATTCGGTTTTGGGGGCTTTGTATCATAGCCTGTTTATCATTGACCCTTAGTGATCTTACTAAGTATTCAAACGTGTATCAAGGCCATTCCAAGCACTCGATTTGCCACACTGTCTAGCCCATTCCAAGGTCGTAGAGCACTTGTTCCACTTAGACTAATACCCCATTCCAAGGTATATTAGCCTGTGTGCATCCATTTGGTCAGTCATTCCCGAGCAACCAAATGGTTTTTTGAGAGGTCAAACTCCTCAGATAAGCTTTGCCATTCCAAGCATCCACTTATCTGAGTATGTTTACGAACCCCACGGAAGAGTTTTGCCATTCCAAGCATCCACTCAACCTTGGAAGTTCTAACCTAATATATGGCACATAGAACAAGTTTTGAATACAAAGAAGAGGCACTAAGAGTATAACCTAAAACATTTTATGATACAAGTACACCCCTTCAACCGAATGAAGAGTTTAGCTACGAATATCCATAGAGGTGGATACCATAGCTAAGTACTTACAGTTTTTGAAAGACAGTAAGTAAAGGAAAGGGGTGAGTACTTCAAGAACCAACAGGAGTACTCAAGACCGAACTATAATACTCAAGAACCAACAGGAGTAATGTTTATATCAAAACCAAACTTACAAAGTAACAAACTTAGAGAGAGAAGTGTTTATTGATTTTTGGGCTTTTGAAATGAGGAGGAGGAGCTCTCCTTTTATAGCCAAGGTGAAGAGGAATGGAGGGCTAGGATGGGAGCACATGGCAAGCCATCCATGGCTTGCCAAAAGCCGCCGGTGGTCGGTTGCAAGGAGGAAGCCGCCGGTTGTGGAGGGGAGGGGATGGGGCAAGCCACCCATGAGTCATGCTTCCCCTTCAAGTGGCCGGTCATCTAGGGGGAGAAGAGGAGTTTTGTGAGTTTTGTGATGTTTTCACAAAACTATCGGTGCATTTTGTCCCTGGACTGACTTTGATTGTTCTTTGGTTGGATTTGTTTTGAGTGATTCCACGTCAGGATCTTGAGATTTCTTTAGTCAGCGTCTAATCGTGACCTTGGAATGACTCGTAATATCTTTTCTGCGTAAAAACTTATCCTTAGCATGTATTCTCTCTAAGCTCCAAAATGCCCTGTAGATAAATATTGGAACTAACAAGCAAAAGTTAACTAGACAAACAGTCTAATTTGGTGGGTTTAACTGTGTTTTTGCTTCGTATAATTATGGTCCATCAACCTCCGATAGAACCCAGCGTGTCCAAGGAAGGACTTGATGTCTCGCACAGTTGCGGGGTACGGTAAAGTCATGATTACGTCGATCTTCGCTTTGTCAACCTCTATCCCTTCATGCGAGACAATGTGCCCCAGGACCACCCCGTACGTGACCATGAAGTGGCATTTCTCGTAATTGAGCACGAGGTTCATCGAGACGCAACGAGCCAAAACGGCACTCAAGTTATCCAAGCACGCGTCGAAGGTGTCCCCATATACTGTGAAGTCGTCCATGAACACCGCGATCATTGTGCCGATCATGTCCGAGAAGATGCTCGTGACTACCCGCTGGAACGTGCCGGGCGCGTTGCACAGACCGAAGGACATGCGGTGAAACGTGAACGTGCCGAACGGACAGGTGAATGTGGTCTTGTCCTGGTCCTCGAGCGCGATGGGAATTTGGTTGTAGCCCGAAAAACCATCGAGAAAACAGAAGTGAGGCTTGCCCGCCAGTCGGTCCAGCATCTGGTCGATGAATGGGAGGGGGAAATGGTCCTTGCGTGTTACCGCATTCAGCTTCCGGTAGTCGATGCACATGCGCCATCCGTTCTTTACTCGTGTTGTGACCATCTCGCCCACGTCATTTTTCTCGACCGTGATTCCTGTTTTCTTCGGCACCACATGCACCGGGCTGACCCACTGGCTGTCCGAGATGGGCTAGATCACGTCTGCATCGAGTAGCTTCTGAGTTTCCTTCCACACGACCTCCATCATGATTGGGTTTAATCTGCGCTGGCTTCGCTCCATCCTCGAGCAAGATGCGATGCATGCATACTGTTGGGCTGATCCCACGAAGGTCCATGAGCGTCCATCCGATGGCCAACTTGTGTCGACTCAAAACGTTGTTCCTGGCCTGCGCCGAGCCCGCTCTTGATGATGACCGGCAGCGTCATGTTCTTGCCCAGGAATGCATATTTTAAGTGCTCGGGCAAAGGTTTCAGTTCCACGTCGGGCGCTCGCTCGATAGAAGGTGGAGACATGTTGGACTTGAAAAGCCGCACCTCATTGACCTCATATTGCGGGGTTAGAGGCCTGGCCACTTCCAACAGGAGCAGCGCGTCTCGGATTTCCTTGGTCAACTCGAATGAGGCCTCGTGCGAATACACGGCATTTGTCAGCGCGAGTTCAAGCGGGTCCGCTCCTCGTTTGGGCTGAACCTCCTGGACCAGATCGTCCTAAGTGTCGAGCGCATGTACGGACTCAAATTCCAAGGGATGCTTCATGGCTCGGAAAATGTCGAAGCTAAACACTTCTCCCTCAACTTCCATGGACAGTGTGCCACTATCGCAATCAATCTTCATTTTGGACGTTTTGAGGAATGGCTGGCCTAGTCGAATAGGCGCATGGTCCGTCGGCCCGCAGCTCTCCATCTTCAGGACGTAGAAGTCCGCCAGGAACACCAGTTCTCCCACTTGTACCAGCACGTCTTCGATCTTCCCCTCGGGCTGTTTGCATGACCGGTCCGCCAGTTGGATTGTGAGACCGGTGGGTTCGAGAGGCCCTATCCGAAGGCACGAGTAAATTGAGAAGGGCAAGACGTTGATTGAGGCTCCGAGATCTAGCATGCAGTTTTCGAGCCGGATGTTGCCAATTGTGCACGGAATAGTGTAAGTTCCTGGGTCGCCACATTTGGGGGCACCTTTCGTTGTATGACGGCCTACACGTTCCTACTCATCAGCTCTTGATCAACTTGAGCACCTCTCCTTCGATTGGTGCAAAGTTCCTTCAAGAACTTTGCATATTTTGGAATTTGCTTGATGGCTTCCAAGAGAGGGATGTTGATCTCGACCTTGCTAAACAACTCGAACACATCTTTATCCATGACGTGCTGTTTTGGAACTCGGGCAGGCACGGGGAACGGAAGAGTGGCGCTGGTCTTGGATTTCTCGGTCCTGGGTACCGGGCGTGGCCTGGTTCCTTCGGTCGTTGGTACCGGGTGCGGCCTGAGTTCTTCGGTTGCGTCCTGCTCGAGAGAACCGAGCGTCTCGGGCCCTGTCTACTTATCTTCGGGCACCTTCGGGTCTTCTTCTTCCTCTGGCTCCGTGGGTTCAACGACACGCCTTTGCTCACTTCTAAGAGTCCCGACATTCACATTTCCCTTCGGGTTCTGGATGGTTTGTGAAGGGAGGCGGCCGGATTCATTTTTGAGCTCGGAGACCATGGTAGCAAGCTGGGACATTTGCTTGGCCAAATCTGCTATTGCTCCATCGGTTTTCGCCATGTTTTGATTTACCGTCCTGGCCAACTCTTTCACAACATCCTCGAGCGGTTTGCTCGGACCGGCCTGGTATTGATTCGATCCCTTCTGCTGATATGGGCCCGGTCCGTTCTGGTTGTACTGCCGGTGAGGCGGTCGATAGAATTGCTGGGCCGACTGAGGGGCGGCCTGTTGCGTTCCCCTCGGGGGATGGTTGTCGTGTCGCCAGTTCGGGCCCGAGTCATTTTGCCAATTCTGCCCGGTCGCTCGCCAGTTTTGTCCGGTCGCCAGTCCATGAAGCATAACCTACTCAGCCTTGTAAGTATGATTAGGTAAGGTGTTACCCTCAGGAAGCATGTCCTTCACTAGCGCCAATAATTCAGTGAAACTCTTGTTGCTCCATCCATTTTTTGCTTTGAGATTGCACAACTTCAAAGTTGCTGATAGCCTTGTATATTTGGAACATTCTTCATACAATGGTAATTCGGAGTCATTCCTCAACGACTCCAAAACATGTGGCGTATCTACAAAATCATTGGCGACGTTGTTAACCATCTCAATTAGGTTATCCTCTTCGCAATCATCATTGTCCTCCGGCAAGCTTTCTATGGGTGGAGGCTCAAAGTTTTGTTGTTCACCCTCGCCATGCAAATACCACAACGTAAATTGTGGGTTAATCCCCCTTAACAAAAGGTGTTTACGTAACTTCTTCGGTTTGACCTTTTTGAATTCCAACAACCCATACACGGACAAAAGACACGTTCAATGTTGTTTCTAGTCGCATATGCCGACGCAAATGCACAGAAATCCAGAATCCTCGATTCGTACTCATCGCTCAACATATTACCGGACACCCACTCTCGATTCATTATAATTTCACTACATGAAACGTGTACATATTATTAGTTACATACTCCTAATTTACACGAACAAACAATTATATTTGAGTGAATTACAAGTACTCCAACAATTAAAAAGTATAAAATGAGTTACATAATTTTGCGATTTACCGTATAAAATAGAAGCTCGCGAAGGAGAATCTTAATGGTTGGTGTGCCCCCCACAGTACAGACCAGAGCTATAAACAACAAGAATGAATTAGTAAACAAGGAAAAATAAATTCAAATCTCCATGTTCATATTAAAATAAAAAAACATTGATAACCATCAAATACCAGTAATTAAAGAAGCGAATAACCACCAACGGGAACAGGATATGTAGATCGCAAATGTTAACCCTAAACAAAAGAACATCAATTAAATTAATATACAAAAATAATATCATATATGAATCCAATTAGTTATATACATCATTCAACGATGATAGAGCAACAACTAATTAATATACTTGATTGTAAGATCGTATTAAACTCAAAACCCAATTAATGGATTACAAACCTTTTAACAAGCCGAGTAGCCAAAAAAGATTCACCTAACAAATTCAAGTTGGCAAAGAGAAGCTTTCTCTCTCAAATCGACTAACAATGACTACAAGTAGTTAACGAACACAAGTTAGAAATTAAGAACACATTGATTCAATAATCACATTGCCAAAACTCAATGAAATATACAATGACTGATTTGGATGGAGACAAACTACGGATATAGAACTGAAAAATAATCCTAACAATTACATACTAAAAATGAAAAACAGGAATACCTAACCCGTTGAATCGGAGGCGAGGGGACAAATAGCTGGTGCCGAGGCGAGTGAGGATGGAGGCGATGGAAATTGAGAGCGAGTCGGATGCGACGGAGGCGACTGATGCGACTGAGAGTCTGATGCGACGGATTCGACGAATGCCGACGGAATCGACGGTGGCGAATGAGAGGCGGACTGACGAATTCCTTCGGAGGCTACTGAGAGCGTATCGAAGTTGAAGGAGAGCGTAGGCGGACTGACTGACGATTTTGTGAAATAAACCTAAGTGTTGTTTTACAGTCATTTTATGCATCGATTCTCTAAAAAAACCGTTGCATATTGTTTACAAAGTGCCTATTGTTATTTTTGAACCGATGCATAATGACTGTTCGGTATTGTGGACATGATAATGTTTCAAAGTGGCAGCCAACATTCTATTGCAAAAGTATGTGCCTTGGTCACTTATGATGGCTTTAGATACCCCATACCTACAAAAGATGTTAGTGCGCAAAAAATCCACAACAGTTTTAGCATCATCACACCTAGTGGCCTTAGCTTCTACCCACTTTGAAACATAATCTACCACAACAAGGATATAGGCATACCCACATGAGATAGGAAAGGGTCCCATGAAATCGATGCTCCATATGTCCAAGACATCATTAACAAGGATGGGCACTTGGGGCATCTCAATTCTAGCCGATATGTTCCCTACCCTTTGGCATCTATCACACTTTCTACAATGCTCATAAGAGTCTCTAAATACACTTGGCTAAAAGAAACCGCTATCAAGGATTTTCCTAGCGGTCCTCCTAGGCCCAAAGTGTCCACCACACGCATGCTCATGACAAAAGCTAATAACCGAAGCAATCTCAAAATCAGGGATGCACCTTCTAAGCAATTGATCTACACTTATTTTCCATAGGTAAGGATCATCCCACACATAGAACCAAGCATCATGTTTAAGCTTCATGCATTTTGCTTTTGAATAAGAGGGAGGAAATGTACCTCCCACCAAGTAGTTGACGATCGGAGCATACCATGGCATCTTGCTCGAAAAGGCATACAAATGCTCATCCAGGAAGGTCTCGGTGATGGACACGGGCTCCTCTTCTCGGACAATTCGGCTCAAATGGTCGGCCACAGTGTTCTCTATACCCTTTTTGTCCTTGATTTCTGACAGAATCGCTTGTCGTCGGAGCGATTTGCACAAATAAATTTATAATAGTCCGCTACTCGCGACTATACTACTGGGTAGTAAGTGGTAAGTAGGGGTCGAACCCAAGGGAATTAGGGGGATAGTTGTTCTTTGAGGTGATTGTACAGCGAGGGAGCTTGTTTTAGTTTGATTGAGATTTTAGCGCGGAAAAGTAAATGACTGGTTGGTTGGTTTTGGTTTTAGTGCAGAAAAGTAAATGACAGGAAATTAAATACTGAATTTAAATGCAACCTTTAACGTCGTTGGCTCGACAGTACCTCGTTGTGGATTACTGGTTGGGGTCCCATGGGTGGCTCAGGTCGTATTTCGCCACCGTTCCTGTGTTGCTTTTTGCTTTGCCTTTTCTCGATTTCTTGCGAGATGATGTGCTTGGGTCAGGACTCATTTGTTTTGGAATCTTTTCTTTCCAATATCCCGGAGGGGGTGAGGGGTTTCTCATTCCTAGCCTTTTGAAGTTTTTGTGTTTGGGACTGCCTAGTCCAGCTACGGTGTAACACTGCTCCATCGGGGAGTCATTCTGCAGAGGCCCTTTTCCCATCCTCTTTTGAGTTTCTTCATTGATCCTATAGTTTTCTGCAACTTGCTCATTGATCAAGGGGAAGAGTCGGGAGGCTTGCATCTTAAGGCTTGGTTCTGCCTCGTTATGATTGTCAGTGAGGAACTGGTCGTAGATAGTTTCGGCTGCCCGGGTAATGAGAGTCGGGTATGGATTGTGCAGTTCGTCAGTGGTATTCTGGACTCCAACCTCGTTGCTTCCGGTGCTTTCCATATCTGATTCCTCTGAGGGTTCAGGAGTCTCTTCTGACGGCTCGGTAGTTTCTTCTTTGTCTGCCTCAGGGTCAGCTTCATCTATCTGCATTTCCTCGTCAGCTTGGGGTACTCGTCTCGTGGCAGCGGCTAGGCCAATTATCAGGTACCACATGTCTGCAATGGTGAAGTTCCTAGCTGATCTCCTCATTGCTTCGTTAACTCTTCCCAGCTCTTCGGACCTCATCCCACGAAGAAATTTTTGGAGAAGAACCTTCTTCGTGAATCCATGGTGCGGGCAGCTTGAGACAATGGCATCATAGTTCGTGTAATATTCGTCCAAAGTCTCATCCCGGGATTGTTGAAGGCACATGATTCTCTCACGGGTTTCTTGGCGTAAGGATGGTGGGGAGAATTCCTTCAGGAATGGAACGCAGAGATCTACGTAACATTCTGCACTGCAAGCGGTGGATGTGTAGTACCAGATTGTTGCGAAATCAGTTAGAGAGAATTTGAAGCATTTAAGCTTAAATTCCTCTAACATTTCATTAGCAGGTTTGATGTGGTAGCAGACGTGGTGGAAGTTTTGGCAGTGTTGTACTGGGTCTTCTCCCTCCGTTCCTCCGAACAGGGGCAGATATCGTGTTGCCCATGCATACGAAGGGGGTTGCGTCATAAGGACATAGGGGGAAAGAACAACTAATCCGATGGCTAATTCCCCGGCAACGGCGCCAATTTGACAGAATCGCTTGTCGTCGGAGCGATTTGCACAAATAAATTTATAATAGTCCGCTACTCGCGACTACACTACTGGGTAGTAAGTGGTAAGTAGGGGTCGAACCCAAGGGAATTAGGGGGATAGTTGTTCTTTGAGGTGATTGTACAGCGAGGGAGCTTGTTTTAGTTTGATTGAGATTTTAGCGCGGAAAAGTAAATGACTGGTTGGTTGGTTTTGGTTTTAGTGCAGAAAAGTAAATGACAGGAAATTAAATACTGAAAATACAAAGAAGACTTACAGCGGGTGATGCGTGATTGGCAAGTCCTCCGGATGATGAGCGCAGTTGATTAAGGTAGTTGTACTAAGAAAATAAATACGAATGTGTTTTTAATTTAAGGAAAGCATTCGGTTTTGGGACTCTTCTTGTGACACATCTATCATTGACTCCAAATGATTTCTTCTACACTTCTAAGTGTGGTTGTCCCGACAAAGGTGACAACCCAAATACCCCGACAAAGGTGGTACTCCACACCCTTAACCTGTCAAGTTGTTATGTGGTTGCCCCGACAAAGGTGACAACCCAAATACCCCGACAAAGGTGGTATTCCATTACAAGCTTGACAAAGCTTTAGGCTTCTAGTCTTTCGCTAGTTTGAACAACCCGACAAAGGTGTTACTCAAACTAGATCTCAAAGACTAGAGAAGTGTAAAATGACATAAGGTACAAGAGTCTCAAGATGTGGGCACAAGGGTGAGAACCCTCAACCGAATATGGGTTTAGCTACGAATATCCATAGAGATGGATACCATAGCTAAATACTCGGGGGTTTTTGAAAACAGTAAGAGGGAAAGGGGTGGAATACTCAAGAACCAACAGGAGTATTCCCAATTTCCTACTGAATACTCAAGAACCAACAGGAGTATTCTCTAAAGTATAATACTCAAGAACCGACAAGAGTATTATTTCAAAACCAAACCAAACTTACAAAGTAACCAAATGTAGAGAGATAAGTGAATTACAATTTTGTGGATGGATGAAATGAGGAGGAGGAGGTTGGTATTTATAGCCATAAGGGGAGGAGATGGGTGGTGGAGATGGTGGCACATGTCTTTTGATCCAAGGGATGAGGAGGAGGAGCAAGGAGGAGCTGCCACATGGGGGGAGGAAAAGCCACCGGTCACCTAGAGTGGAGGAGCCGCCGGTAGCAGGTGGTGGTGGGTGGAGGAGCTCCTCCCTTTGCCACCTCCAAGGGTGGTGGCCGGTCAACTTGTCCAAACGTGCACTTTGATAGTTGATTTTGAATGGCCAAGTGATTCTAAGACTAATGGTCGAGCCAGAATTTCCAAATTCGTTGGTTTGGTCGAGCAACTTGGTCTTGGTGCCTATGTGCGCGACCTTTACTTGGAATTTGGCTAGTCTGCCAATCTACTCGAGCGTTTTGTCTAGGAAGCGCGATTGTCCGACTTGTTGGGCATTCCAAGCATCTTGGTCGAGCCAGAATCTCCAGATTCATCCGTTGGGTCGAGCGACTTGGTTTGGGTGCCAATGTGCGCGGTGCCTTTGCCTTGAAGTTGAGCTAACTGTCAATCTGCTCGAGCATTCTCCTTGGTTTCTCGACATCTTCCACCTTATTTTCCATTTTAAACACTTTGGTCGAGGCGGAATTGTCAAATGAGATGTTGTGCTCGGCAACTTGAATTGAGTGCTTGGTCAGCTCGGCGGAGGGCCTAGAACTTCTTCAACCGGTCGGGTGGTTTCTGCGGCATTTTCCCACCCGGTCGGTTGAGTCTTCAATGCAAATTCCTCTTCGGCTTGATTTGTTTGGAGTGATTCCATGTCAGGATCCTTGAGATTTCTTCAGTCAGCGTCCGATCTTGACCTTGGAATAACTCTAACATCTTTTCAGCGTAAAATCCTCTCCTTAGCGTGTTTTCTCTCTAAGCGCCAAAATACCCTGTAGAAATATATCGGTGCTAACAAGCAAAAGTTAAATAGACCAACCGTCTAATTAAGGGGGTTTTACGGTGTTTATGATTCGTATAATTTGGGTCCATCAATTTCCACATCAAATTCTTGTAGTAACAAGATCCATCTGATAATTCTTGGCTTGGTCTCTTTTTTGGTCATCAAATACCGGATGGCCGCATGGTCCGAGAAGACTGTCACCTTGGTACCGAGTAAGTAGGACCGAAACTTTTCTAAGGCAAATACCACGGCCAAGAGCTCTTTCTTGGCGGTGGAGTAGTTCCTTTGGGCTGCATCCAATGTCCTTGATGCATAGTAGATCACAACCGGCCTCTTATCAACTCTTTGACCAAGAACTGCCCCCACGGCATAGTCACTAGCATCACACATGATCTCAAAGCCCTTGCTCCAATCCGGAGCCCGGATGATAGGTGTGCTAGTGAGGGCTCTTTTCAACTCATCAAAAGCCTCCTTGCATGCCTCGGTGAACTCAAAAGGGACATCTTTTTGTAGAAGATTGGATAGAGGCAACGCCTTCTTAGAAAAGTCCTTTATGAATCTCCGGTAGAATCCAACATGCCCAAGAAACGACTTAATGTCTCGCACCGTGGATGGGTAGGGCAGAGTCACAATTACATCAATCTTGGCCTTGTCAACCTCCATTCCTTCTTGTGAGACGATATGCCCCAAGACCACACCGTGAGTAACCATGAAATGACACTTTTCATAGTTGAGTACTAAGTTCATAGAGACGCACCGTTCTAGAACGGTGCTCAAATTCTTCAAGCAAGTGTCAAAAGTGTCACCATGCACGGTGAAATCATCCATGGATACCTCAATGAATGTCCCAATCATATCTGAGAAGATACTAGTCACCACCCTTTGGAATGTGCCCGGAGCATTACATAATCCAAACGACATTCGATGAAAGGCGAATGTGCCGAATGGGCACGTGAAAGTGGTCTTCTCTTGGTCCTCGGGTGCTATAGGGATCTGATTGTAGCCTGAGAAGCCATCCAAGAAGCAAAAGTATGGTTTGCCCGCCAACCGGTCTAGCATTTGGCCGATGAATGGAAGATGGAAATGATCCTTCGTTGTGACGGCATTCAACTTCCTATAGTCAATACACATTCTCCATCCATTCTTGACCCTTGTCACCACCATCTTGCCCTCGGCATTCTCCGCAACCGTAATCCCGGTCTTCTTTGGGACAACATGGATCGGGCTCACCCACCGACTGTCCGAGATGGGATAAATCACATCTGCATCTAGCAACTTTTGGATCTCCTTTTGAACCACCTCCATCATGATCGGGTTGAGCCGTCATTGAGGTTCCCTTGATGGCCTTGCTCCATCCTCAAGTAGAATTCGGTGCATACATACTGCCGGGCTTATTCCCCTTAGGTCCGCCAAAGTCCACCCAATGGCCAGCTTGTGGCGGCTCAACACTTCTATCAATCTCCTCTCTTGGTCCGTTTCAAGGCCATTCTTGATGATTACCAGTAGTGTGTCATTGTCCCCCAAGAATGCATACTTTAAATGCCCGGGTAGGGGCTTGAGTTCTACTTCGGGCGCCTGCACAATAGAAGGTAGACATGAGTTAGTTTTGTAAAGCCGGATCTCGTTGACCTCATACCTTGGTGTGAGTGGCCTCGAAATTTCCAAGTCGGACAGTGCCCCTTGTAGGCCCTCGGTCAAGTCATAAGAACCTTCGGCCGAGTACATAGCTCTATCGAGCACGAGCTCAAGGGGGTCAGTTCCTCGTTCCGGCTGGGCCTCTCGGACTAGGTCATCTAATGTGTCAAGGGCGTGCACGGTCTCGAACTCCAAAGGGTGCTTCATGGCCCGAAATATATCAAAACTGAATACTTCTCCTTCAACCTCCATTGAAAGCATACCACTACCGCAATCAATCTTCATCTTTGACGTTTTGAGAAACGGCCGGCCTAGTAGAATAGGCGCATGGTCGTTTGGGCCACAATTTTCCATCTTTTAGGACATAGAAATCTGTCGGAAAAACCAACTCTCCAACTTGGAAAAGCACGTCCTCAATCTTGCCCTCGGGCTATTTACACGACCGGTCCGCTAATTGAATGGTGAACCCGGCCGGTTCAAGGGGTCTGATCCACAGGCAAGAGTAGATGGAGTATGGTAGACTGTTGATTGAGGCCCCAAGGTCCAACATGCAATTTTCAATTCGGATGTTGCCTATAGTGCATGGGATGGTATAAGTGCCCGGGTCACCACATTTTGGGGGCACCGCCCGCTGAATTACCGCCGAGACATTACTACTCATTAGCTCTTGGTCAACAAAGTTGCCTCTCCTTCGGTTAGTGCAAAGCTCCTTTAAGAACTTTGCATATCTTGGAATTTGCTTGATAGCTTCCAAAAGGGGGATATTGATCTTAACCTTGCTAAATAGCTTCCTAACGTCCTTATCCATCACATATCTCTTGGGAGCCCGGGCTGGCACGGGAAATGGCAGAGGAGCATTGACATTGGAGTTCTCGGGCTTGGTTCCGGGTACCGGGCCTGGCGCATATTCCTCAGGCACTAGTACCGGGCCTGGTCCGTCAGTGCCGAGCGTCTCGGGCGCGTCCGAGAGTTCCGGTTCTGGTGTTCCGAGCGCCCTGGGCTCGGTTTGATTTTCCTCGGGCAACCTTGAGCATTCTCCGTCCTCTTGTTCTGCTGGTTCATTGACAAGTCTTTTCTCGCTCCGTAGAGTCACGGCACTCACATTGCCCCGTGGGTTCTGAACTGTTTGTGAAGGGAGCCGATCGGTCTCTTTCTTGAGCTCGAAAACCGTGGTAGCAAGTTGGGACAATTGTTTGTTGATCTCAACTATTGCTCCCTTTGTTTCGGCCTGGTTTTGCTGTATTGTAGCATTCATTTGCACGTTGCTAGCGGCCAATTCCTTCATCATATCTTCTAGTGACCGGCTCGGTCCTACTGGGCCCGGGCCCGACTGATTATGGCTTGGTCCCTTTTGATAAGTTCCTGGTCCATTCTGTTGGTATTGCCGTTGGGGAGGCCGGTAGAACTGCTCGTTCGATTGAGGAGCAGCTTGTTGAGACTGATGAGCCGAGTCCCTTGGGCGTCGTTCCGCCAATTTTGTCTGGACGGTTCTTGTCCATACGGCCGACTTGGTCCGGCCCGGTTTTGATACCCTTGGTAGTCTCCTACCGCATTCACTTCCTCGTGGTCCTCTTCTAGCAAGGTTGGGCAAGAGTCCGTCTTGTGGTCCATAGCCCCAAAAAATTCACATGGTTTGACCTTAACCGGTTCCCTTCTCATCAAATGTATCATCATTTCCTTCATTTGCTTCAAGTCCTCGGACATGGGATTCACAGGGGTCTCGGCTTTGGCCACATTCTTGGTTCGGGTGAACTCCTCTTGTCGGCTGTTTTCTTCTCGGAATCGGGCATTCTCGGCCACCTTTGAGATTAGCTCCCTTATCCGTCTCAGTGGTAAGCTTGACATTGTTCCTCCAGCCGAGGCATCTAGTAACATTTTATCCAAAGGCTTGAATCCATCCAATAAGTACTCAATAAGGAGCTTCTCGGGCAACCCAAGATTGCAACAACTTCTTTCCAATCGGTTGAACTTCTCTAGGTAGTCATACATGGATTCATTCGGCCCTTGCCTCATTTCTTGTAATTGCCTTCTCACTTGTGTAGCTCGGCCCGCGGGGTAGTTCTTATCTAGGAATTTCCTTTGCATTTGAGCTCATGTGTAAATGCTCCCTGAGGGTAAGGAAAGAAACCAATCATTAGCTGCATCACTAAGAGAGAACTAGAAAGCCTTCAATT
This sequence comes from Rhodiola chrysanthemifolia, assembly GCA_033675395.1. Classification (NCBI taxonomy): domain Eukaryota; kingdom Viridiplantae; phylum Streptophyta; class Magnoliopsida; order Saxifragales; family Crassulaceae; genus Rhodiola; species Rhodiola chrysanthemifolia. The sequence goes on along the minus strand of JAUDRI010000018.1, from coordinate 164,078 downwards.
TGAAGTCTTCTACTCCTACTCCATAGGGTTTCAAGTTTTGACAAATGCCATGAAATCTTTGAAGATAAGTGGTCGCGGATTCTCCTTGAGTGCCCGAGAACTTAGGCAAATTGTGCACGACGCCCGTGCTAACCAAAATATCCTCAAGTTCCGGGCTCTCATATATGCACCAAGATTGATTTCTAAAATTAGGAGCCGAGAGTTCTCCCATAGTGGGCTCTCTAAGGTCATCATCATCAAAGACTTCTTCCCGGACGGGCTGCGCTCTCGGGGCTTGTTGTTGAGGATGAGGCCTAGGCGGCGGTCTAACCGGCTGCCTCGGACCCATTCCATTTTGGTTCTCGGGATGCCCTTGGTTTCGCTCGGCCGCATGCCTTCGCCTCATCTCTCGGAAACGATCCTCCGGGTTCTCATAGAACGGAGGTTGCCTTTCGTCTTGGCCCATGTCATTGTTCACCTCATCATCACCAAAATTACTACCATGGTGAGACATGGTTCACAAGAGCCAAGTGCTAAAGGCAAAAAAGAAAAAACAAGAATAAGAACAACTTTCACCGATGTAACTAATTCCCCGGCAACGGCCCCAAAATTTGATAAATGTCGAAGTGCCCTATCAAATTTACAATTTATAAAGAGTCCACTACCTTAGGCTCACTATAGACTAGTAGAGCGGTAAGTAGGGGTCAAACCCAAGGGAATTAGTTCAACTACTCGTTGTTCTTATAAAAACTGTAAAGTAAACTAAGGTAAAGTAAAGTTGGGGGTTTTGGAAATGGTTTTGAAGGTAAATGCAAAAGTAAAGAAAAAGGGGTGACTTAAATGAGAGTGAATATTCAGTTTAGGGCCTCTCTTATGATACATTTATCATAGACAACCAATAGCTCATTCTACATCCCATAGAGTGTGGTGTCCCGGCAAAGGTGGTACGCCACGGCCTCAACCCACCAAGGTAGTTGTGTGGTGCCAAAAGCAACCCAAGGTGTTGAAACCCCACAACCTCACTTGGCCGGCGTTCGGCTTCCTAACCTAGTCCTCTAATAGATTGACCAACCCGGCAAAGGTGTTGCTCTACCTATGCGTACTATCCACCATTGTGGCAAGGCATCCGGTGGATGTTACAATAAGGATCATTTGCTAGACTAAGCTTAGTGGCAAAACATCCACTTAGTCTTGCATTTGATCCGTGGGATGAAGCCCAAGGACTAGTGGAATGTAGAACGAAATTAAGGACAAGTGTCTCAAAATGTAATCATAAGAGGGAAAACCCTAAACCGATTAAGAAAGTTAGCTACTTGTATTCATGGTGAAGAATACAATAGCCAAAGGCATCAACAAGAAAATACAAGATTTCTAGCTAAATGCCGAGAAGGGGGTAGAGAGAGATTCCAAGCCAACCCAAGTACAATGTGGAATTTAGTCCTAGATTTTCGGACCCCCATTCCCAAGACCAAGAGGTCATATATATAGGAACTGGATGAGGGAATATGCCAAACTTGGTTCCCAAGTTGGATTGGATTTAGTGACTTGGCCATTCCAATGAGAGCACCGACTTTCCTCTTTGGTCTTTGGCGGCTTGGCATGATTGAAGGACGTCTTGGAAGCAGTGCAAAGGGCAGACATCATACCTTGAAGGACGAGCCGAGAAAACCGGGGGAGTTGACCTTGGGCCTTGACCTTGGGCATTGACCCTTCAAGAAGACCAAAATGTAAATTTGGGTTCTAGGCCTTTGGACCCCGGTTCTAGAATGTTGAGGTGATTATAAACCGGGCCCAAGAAGGTCTCTTGGATAGAACAGAGCCAGAGGTAGGTTGAAAACCAATTTGAACTCAATGGGCGTTGGCCGGACGCGGCCTGGGCACTTCTTGGACGGTTTCGGCCAAAGCTGAGGTGCCGACTTTTTCTTCGGGCCAAATTGGACTGGGAGGGGCCAAATGGTGTAAGGCTTTGATATCCATTCAAGAATTACAAGTCGTTTGCTCTTGGCCCCTTGAAGTCCTCAATTTACAAGCGGCTCGGCATTGGCTTCGGACGCGGCCCGGTCGCGCGCTTCGGACGTGGCTCGGCATTCTTCGGCCAGGCGCCTCGGACGCGCCCTGATATTTCTCGGCTGCCCATCTCTGACGCGGTCGGCATGCTCCGTTACTGCGTCTCGGGCACAGGTCCTAGGACGCGTTCTGGCATTCTCGACAGGCTCGATTGGCATTCTTCGGCCTCGGCTGATAATTCTCGGGCCCGGCCAAGTCCCTCGGTACCCGGTTGGGATTTCTCGGTCCCCAAAAATGCCTTGTGGTATTTTATGGCACAAAATGCCCTTTTTGCGACTGATTCCTCTTTAGACTCCTAAAGGCCCTGAAATCCAAAACGACATTAACAAGCAATGGTTCTTAAGATTAAATGTCGTATTTGGTGGGTTTTGTTGACTCGATGAGTCGTATAAATACGACTCATTAGGCAGCATGTACTGTCTCACGCAAATCCATCACTGGCCATTGTGTATTACTTGGAAACAGCATTGTCTCATGGAAAACCAAGAAACAACCCGTTGTTTCTCGTTCTTCAGCTGAATCTGAATATCGGTCGATGGCTGCTGTATGTTGTGAGCTGGTGTGGCTGGCTCGTTTGATTGATGATATGGGCGTTGTTGCTTCTACTCCTATTCCACTACATTGTGATAACAAGGCGGCCATTCATATCACACACAATCCATTTTTTCACGAACGCACCAAACACGTGGAGCTTGATTCTCATCTTGTACGATCTCATGTTGCTTCCCAGTTTGTTTCACGAGTTCACATTCCTACGCATGACCAGCCTACAGACATATTTACTAAAGCCTTACCATTGGAGCAGCTCATCCATTTATGTGCCAAGCTCAGAGTGTCGAACTTTCTACACTCTCCCGCTTGAGGGGTGGTATTAGAGGATTTACAGGGGTTTTAATGCTAAGGGTTTGTTGTATTGTAGTTTGTTTTGTGTCTCTGTTTGTTCAGGAGGGAATGGCGGTTGTCTGTCATATTTGGTGTGATTTGTGAGCGTCGTCGTCTTACTTGCGTGTTGTTCTGCGTGGAGCGAAACGACGCCGCTTCGTCAGTCCATATATTTCCCTCCTGAGCTCGAGTTGTACTCAATTGATTCATTCATCATCAATACGAAAACCCTAAAGCTTTCCCCTGTAATCGATCTCTTCCGTCTCGTTATCGGAGCTTCAATTTCAGTCGACGATCGTCTTCTGTTTCTCAGCTCCTCTCCATTTGTGCCGCTGTATAAGTATAATCTTTCCATATGCGTACACTCCCATATCACCTAAGTCAAGCAACATATAGAAATAATGTACAGATGAACCGAGCTCGTGAATGAAATGAATAGATTGTGAATTACATGATGCTACAAGCAGTAAGCTGTCGTCCAACTCGTTAACTAAACAAAGTTTAGAAATCCCTTTATCAGGATAGTCATGATTGTCAAAGCAGTGGAGTAAAGAAGCTTCTTCGTAATTACACACTATGGAAACAGAAAATTGAAGTGACATAAACTTCAGTAATGCAAAAAGGTAATCAAAGCAGTGGATTATACATCATTAGCAAGAGATAGATATGATGACATCCTTTTAGAGTATACTTCAGTAATGCAAAAAGGTAATCTGTTTAGTAAAAAAACTTGTCACTACGCCATTCTGTAACTTACGCAACAAAATTTGATTGACGTCGCTTTAGTTTATGTCGCTTAAATTAGTTTACCCGAAAAGTACAGAATAGTATGTCGCTTAAAGTATTTTACGCCACAAAGGTTAACGCGACAAGCGAAATACGTCGTTTAAGGTATCTTAGACGACAAAAGTTTAAGCGATGAACGTACCTACGTCGCGTTAGTTGTCTTACGCGACAAATGTTTATACGACGTGAAAGGTACATCGCGTTATGTATAATGGGCGACGTATAGTTTAGGCGATATGTAATACACGTCGCGTATAGGTGGATAGGAGACATAAACAATGCGATGTTTTAAAGTCTGTCGCATTATTGTTTAAAGCTGGCAACCACAATTCAATGAGATGGACAGTGATGATAATGATAGTGATGAGAACAGTGATAACGAGGCTAATGGATCTCAAGATCCAGTTTTGCAGGCATGTTACGTTACGAAACCGTTCAAAATTGTAATCTAGAATCTGGATGTTTGTATGTAAACATGTAGACATGTAATGAATCGTTTTGAATGACATTTCTTATTCTATAGTTGAATAATATTCTTTAATGTACTAAGATCCAAGTCTTATTAGTTATAAATCCAGTCTTGTGTCTTTTTATGCAACAATTCATGATCATATGTTACAATATTATGTCAAGCTTAAAACATTTTAAACGACTAACAATGGTTTAGCTGACAAATGTAGCATAATGATATATGCGACAAACATTGATGATGTCGCATTAGTGGTGCACACTTAAGCGACATATGACATTATCGCGTCGCGTAAATGAGAATGTCACACATGATTACGCGACGTATCTTAAGCGACGGGTGACCTGACACATAGGTCTTAAGCGACATTTTAGGACTTTAAGCGATGATGTTTTGACCGTGGCTTAAGAATCAAAATGGTGTAGTGTGTGTCACTCATCAACAGTTATGGGTACTATATTTAGTAAGTGGCAGTGTATGTCACAAATCCCATTGACAATAGACGAGAATGGTTGCAGATACAGATATTTTTTCATCTTCTACTGGGAATCATTAGGGCAACATACCTGATCTGTTCACTTTCATCTGATGCCACCACAATAGGTGAGAAGGGTTGCAGAACAGCTCCAGTTTTTGCAACAGTTTCAAACTTTGTATCCCACCTAGCAATTGGCTCACTAAGCTGGCTGGCAGCTGCAATGAAGTTTTATAAAAAGGAACATGAGACTATCTCAACGATGCACTTCCGTATCCAAATAAGCTAATGAAAAACAGTGTTCTTACAAGAACGTTGGCATTTCACTATATGATCGATAACCATTTTTTCTCTTTCCTCTATTTAAATGTTATGTATACACTATCATCAGCGGAGGGAAGTAGAGGCCTTGAAAAGTGCCCACAACTCCAATTGTAGATGGCTGACTGCGGTAGAAGGCTTCTTTCAGATACTTTAGCATATCCACCTGAGCCCAAAATGGGATCAGCTAATCCAGAATCTTGTGGGTTCATCGTGCTCGGCCTAAATTCTAAAGAGCATATACCCTACGGCCTACGCATTCCACTTAAATAGCTGGAACGAGGAGGACTAACAGGAGCTGTAAAAACAAATTATACTTGCTTACTAGATTCAATCACAAAACACAAAGGCACAATTCAAGTTCTTTAGTTTCCTTTTAGGTCAATAGTTCAAATAAGTCAATTTGCGGAAACATTCACAACTAAAGACAAAGGATGTAACAAGGTTCGGCAATGCCTACTCCTCAAAATTGAGCCTCTTAGAGACCCTGAGAACTATATTAATATGCGCTTGTAGGTTTCTGACTACACAATCCCTAAATGCAAGACTTAGCCTATAATCTACCCAAATTCCCCAATAACTGAATCTATCAACCAAGAGGAAGTACTGAGTAGGATCAGGACACTTCCCTGAGTAGCAGAGAAGCCTCGGACTTGTCGGACGGATGTCGGAATAGCCAGACGCCGGAAGTCCGGAGCCGGAGACACCATGGATGGAACGGCTTGAAACTGATCAATCGAAAGCTTTGAGAACTCTCACACGGTCGCACAGGATTGCAGAAGGCTTGGGAACTCTCAATTTGATCTTTGCTCGAATATCGCTCGTCAATCGAATTTAGCCCCAATTTGTTTTTCGGATGAACCCTAATTTTGCAGCAGCTGACCAAAATACGTTTTCAGCTGAAAGCCGAAAACGACGATGTATCGCACAAACCGAATCTTCTCGCGCTTGCCCAAAACGGCTTCGTTCCACTTGAAGCCGAAGTCGTTATCCAAACGACGACGTCTCGTCCGTTTGTTCGAATCTTCGTGCCAGAGCAAAACGGCACCGTTCCAATAAGTCTGCGCGCCTTGGAGAAACGGTTGCGTTTCGTTCCTGAAGCAAACTCAAATCTCAGCCCGTGACCTGAAGTCGTTACGGTCCGTCACGGGGTCTGCGAATTCCATGTTTCCTTATCCAATCCGTAGTGCCCGTAACTCCCGTGACATATGGAGACATCACGGGGCATCTGCATTTTGCCCTGCACCGGCAGCCTTCTTCCCAGATTGCTCCCAGAAAGCTCCCAGCTCTAACTAGACCTAGATTACATATTGGAGCTCAAGCTCGACTTGCTAAGTCTTGCTCTAGACTTATATTAGGATTACTAGCTAATTTTACAATTGCCCTCCTAAACCTAATGTGCAATCGTAGTCTACTAAGCACATATTACCATAATTCTCAAAAGTACCTAGTCATCGGCCCTTGGTTCTTCATCAGCTAACCTTTCCAATATTGAGTGCCCTCCTGCAAAAATCAAATTTATTAAATGGCACTATCTTAGTCCCAAAATCTGTAGAATTTTTTTCACTCAAAATCTTTTCAAACACAAATTCCTTTATTTCTACCATGTCCCTAATGAAATGATATCTAACATCAATGTGTTTAGATCTTTCATGGTAAACAAGGTCTTTACACAAGCACACATCACTTTGACTGTCCATAAATATGACAGGCACAAACATAACATCTTGAATTTCATTCAAAACACCCTTGAGCCAAATTGCCTCCTTGGCTGCCTCAAAGCAGCAATGTACTCTGCCTCAGTTGAGGACAGAGCAACTATGACTTGCTATTGTGACTTCCAAGTAATACAGTTTCCAGCCCAAGTGAAGAAGAAAGATGTAGTAGATTTCCTAGTGTCTTTGTTAATTGCATAATCAGAATCAACATATCCGATTAAGTTGGTTTTACTAGCATGTTCACCATATATTAAGCCCAGATTTTTAGTACCAGAAATATATCTTAACAAGTACTTCATAGCCAGCCAATGTTTAGGTTCTGAATTGGCCATATACCTACTCAAAACACTTTTAGCAAAGCCTAAATCAGGTCTGGTACATAACATGACATACATAATAGAACCAACAGCAACATCATAAGGAATTTTGTCCATTTTCTATTTTTCAAGGTCAGTTTTGGGGCAATCATCCTTAGAAATATCTAAGTGCCCTCCTAAGGGTATAACAGTGGGATTACAATCTTTCATAGAGAATTTAGTTAGAACTTTATCAATATAGTCCACTTGTGAAAACAAAATCTGTTTGTTCTTCCTATCTCTTATGATTTTTACCCCTAAGATTTTCTGTGCTTTACCTAAGTCTTTCATGTCAAAAACCTTATTAAGACTTTCTTTCAGTTTCATGATGACAGGTAAAGAAGGACAAATCAGCAAAAGATCATCCACATACAGCAAAACATAAAGAGGAGTGGCAGACTTAACATTTTTCAAATAGATACATGAATCATACTGACTTCTTATGAAACCTAAAGACAACATGCAAGAGTCAAATTTCCTATTCCATTGTCTAGGTGACTGTTTTAAATCATATATGGATTTCTGTAAAAAATAGACATGCTCAGGTTTATTTTTATCAATAAAGCCAATAGGTTGTTTCATATAAAGTTTCTCATCTAAGTCTCCATGCAAAAATGCAGTCTTAACATCCATTTGCTCAAGTTCCCAATTAAATACAGCAGTCATGGCAATTAACAGTCTCATTGTTTTGTATTTAACCACGGAGCAAAAATGTCATTAAAATCCATTCCCTCCTTTTGTAGAAAACCTTTAGCACCTAGTCTTGCCTTAAATCTAGGGGGTTCACCACTGTCATTTCCTTCTTTTATTCTAAAGATCCATTTACAGTCAATTGCTTTTACATTATTAGGTTTGGGAACTAGTTTCCAAGTTATATTATCATGCATAGACTGTATTTCCTCATTCATGGCTTTTAGCCACAGTTTAGACTCTTTACCACTCACAGCATCATTATAAGTATCAGGAATATCATACTTAATAATTTCAGTAGCCATCAAAGCAAAATTATCAGCATTCAGCATTTCAGTCAGATTTGCAGAATATTTTCTATTGGGTAATCTCCTTCTAGGCGACCTATCTCTTGTCAGCCTATAGTTAGACAAATCAGGAGCATTTGTAACAGGCATATTAACATTCACAACAGCAGCATTTTCAACAGCAATATTTTCAACAATATCATCATTTCCCACTGTTGCTTCAATATTTTCAGAATTGTAAGAGATAGGTTCAGAGTTACCTCCCTCACTATCAGAGTGAGGGTGATGACTGCTATTTTCTCCATCAGATGCTTGAGAGTGTGTCTGATCATCATTTGATCCATTTGCTTGAGCAGAAGAGTCCATTTCTGGAGCTATCCCATGATCAAATTCCTCTTCATTTGGGTCATTCTTCTGCTCCCCTACTGCTTGGGCATACTGCTGAGGTATGAAGCTGACTTGAGCGCTTTCTTGAGTACCTGCTTGCTCATTGGAAGGTGTTAGCTTGTTCTTAAAATGAAACACAGTCTCATTAAATGTGACTGAAATGGCAGTAATGACTCTATAGCCACCTGGTTGAACTTCTAACAGTTTGTATCCTTTAGTTCCTACAGGGTAACCTAGCATCACACATTTAAGGGCTCTAGGCTTTAATTTTCCCTGAGTTAAATGAGCATAATCAGTGCAACCAAAAGGTTTTAGATAGCTCAGATTAGGCTTTTTACCAGTCCACATTTCATAAGGTGTTTTAAAGTTAATAACAGATGATGGACTCCTATTAATCAAGTAAGCTGAGGTAATAACTGCCTCTCCCCACATATAACTCTTCATACTAGAACTAAACAACAAACATCTAACTTTTTCTATCAGTGTTCTATTCATTCTTTCAGCATTTCCATTTTGTTGTGGAGTTCTAGGGACAGTTAAGTTTCTTTTAATGCCATGGTTAGTGCATAATTGGTTAAACTCTTTGTTGCAAAACTCTACCCATTATCAGTTCTAAGACACTTTACCTTATGGCCATATTGACCCTCAACTAAAGATTTCCAATCCTTAAAGCTATCAAAAGCATCATTCTTATTTTTCAGCAGATAAATCTATACCTTCTTTGTGAAGTGGTCAATAATTGAAATGAAATAAGACCTGCCACCAAGAGTAGAAACTTGGGCAAGGCCCCAAAGATCAGAGTGCACATATTTAGGAAATGAATGAGCAATTTTCTTGCTTAAAATGCAAGTTTCAAAAAAGTGGTTCATTTGGAATGATACCAGCCTTATATAAAGTACTCAATCCTTGATTTCCTATATGTCCTAGCCTATCATGCCATATCTTTGTTTCTTCAAGCTTCTTATCATTTTTAGGAGCAGCAGTGACATTTATTTCATTGGAGGAGATTACATGGTACAAGCCACCTTTCTTAACAGCTTTTATTAAAATAGTGTCATTTCTAATAACCTGTCTCATACCATTAAAGGTGTTTATTTCACAGCCAATATCATCAAACATAGATTCAGACATCAAGTTTCTTCTTAAATCAGGAACCCATCTAACATTGATAATAGTCCTAGTAATACCATCATGTATTTTCATGGAAACATTACCTATTCCCGTGATAAGTAAAATAGTTTGGTCTCCTAGTCTTACCTCACCTCTATTGCAGAGTTTTAAACTGCTAAAGAGGTGCTTACCTGGGGTAACATGCATGGTGCAGCCTAAGTCCAATATCTATTGGTCAGACTTCTTTTCAGAAGCATCAGCAGCCATCATGATCTCATTTTTGCACTGCTTACCAGACTCAAAAACATTAGTGGAACCAGATTCATTTTTATTACCATTATTGTACTTTTCATCCCTCTTTTTCTTAAAACAATCCTTAGTCCAATGGCCAAGCTTATGACAATATTCACATTTCACAGCAGATTTATCAGTATTTTTCTCAGCAGGTTTTTCTTGGGCATTAGGCCTCACAGATTTATTCTTGGCAAATTTCTTCTTATGTTTTCCCCTAACCATCATCACCTCATTTTTAGATTCTTGCTTAAATTCAATTTTAGAGCCAATTCTAGTCTTAAACACGTTCAGTGACAAATTTTTCTGAACAACAACTTCAATGATCTTAGCATAGGTGATTTCATCTCTACCATATTGCATCACATCTATCAGATTATCAAATTGAGGTGGCAGGGCATTCAAGATAATGACAGCTTGATAAGTTTGATCAATATCCTCTTTACATCTAGACAAGTTTTGAGTTAGTTTAAGAAAATTATCTAGGTTCTCTTCAAGAGTCCTAGACAAAGCCATCTTAAAATTAAACAATCTGCATAGCAAAGAAATCTTACTAGGCAGAGACTTATTAATGTAAACTTTATCCAAAGCATCCATGAGTTCCTTTGGGTTAGTAATTTTTACCACTTGTCTGATAATGTCATCACTTAGCCTCATCATAATCTCTAAATGAGCTTGCTCCTGTATCTCAATCTTCTTATCAGCAGCAGTCCCAGCGGCCCATTCCTCAGTGACAGCCTTATAACACTTTTCCTTTGTGAGGATAGCATTCATCTTGACCTTCCATATAGAATAGTCTTGTGAGCCATCAAACATCTGATTCCTTTGATCATTCATGACTCAATAGAGGGTCACCTGAATATCAGATGACACACAGATCAGTCCTTGACACAAGAGAACCAATAATAGGTGCTATATGAGAAGATATCACAATATGACAGTGAGAGATATCAATATAATCACAGGAGGATCAAGAATCTGCTCTGATACCACGATGTAAAAACAAGTTATATTTGCTTACTAGATTCAATCACAAAACACAAAGGCACAATTCAAGTTCTTTAGTTTCCTTTTAGGTCAATAGTTCAAATTAGTCAATTTGCGGAAAAACTCAGAACTAAAGACAACGGATGTAACGAGGTTCGGCAATGCCTACTCCTCAAAATTGAGCCTCTTAGAGACCCTGAGAACTATATTAATATGCGCTTGTAGGTTTAGGACTACCCAATCCCTATATGCAAGACTCAGCCTATATAATATACCCAAATTCCCCAATCACTGAATCAATCAACCAAGAGGAACTGCTGAGTAGGATCAGGACACTTCCTTGAGTAGCAGAGAAGCCTCGGGCTCGTCGGACGTATGCCAGAATAGCCAGACGCAGGAAGTCCTTGAGGAGCCGGAGACACCACGGATGGAGCGGCTTGAAACTGATCAATCGAAAGCTTTAAGAATTCTCACACGGTCGCACGGGATTGCAGAAGGCTTGGGAACGCTCAATTTGATTATTGCTCGAATATCGCTTGTCAATCGAATTTAGCCTCAATTTGTTTTTGGATGAACCCTAATTTTGCAGCACCTGACCTAAATACGTTTTCAGCTGAAAGCCAAAAACGACGCTGTATCGCACAAACCGAATCTTCTCGTGCACGCCCAAAACGGCTTCGTTCCACTTGAAGCCGAAGTCGTTATCCAAACGACGACGTCTCTTCCGTTTGTTCGAATCTTCGCACCAGAGCAAAATGACACTGTTCCAATAACTGGTCTGCGCGCCTTGGAGAAACGGCTGCGTTTTGTTCCTGAAGCAAACTCAGATCTCGGCCCGTGACTTGAAGTCGTTACGCTCCGTCACGGGGTCTGCGAATTCCACGTTTTCTGATCCTCCGTAGCGCCCGTAATGCCCGTGACATATGGAGACGTCACGGGGCATCTGCGTTTTGCCTTGCACCAAGCGCCTTTTTCCCAGATTGCTCCCAGAAAGCTCTCAGCTCCAAACCTTGCTCTAACTAGACCTAGATTACATATTGGAGCTCAAGCTCGACTTACTAAGTCTTGCTCTAGACGTACATTAGGATTACTATCTAATTTTACAAGAGGCGTTCTGAATGAGATAGGAAGATGTCGTGTCGACGAAATTCAGAATTCAATTAGCATATAATAAATAACAATGCAAAAAAGAAACTTCCTTCAACAAGAAGACATAATATCAAATTTGGAACTCGAAAATCAATACTACAAGCTGATATCCATAAACGACAGTTAGCAGTTGTTGACATGAATTATGAAATTACCTCCACTCGTGTCAAACCACGAATTTGAGCGTACTAAACAAGCAAGACTTGGGCTAGGAGCTGCTGTGGGTTCATATGTTCTGCTCTTTACGAGTTTTGGTATGGTTTGTTCTATCCCAATAATGTTAAGTACTCGTCTCCCAAGGCATGCAATGCGTGGTGATGGGTCCTTTGCCAAGGTTAACATAGCCAATATAGTACACTGTAAGTACACAGCGTTGTCTAACGGTCTTGGTCATTGTGTATGTTGCGGCACCATTACTTGCACCGTAACTCAAGGATCCAGAGTCAGAATGTAGCGAAGAATCATCGAATAAAGGAGACCCGAGCGTTAATCCATAATTTGCAACTAGACTGCTACTGGTGGTAGGCTGGTAGCCCTTCCATCTCGAATCACCGGTTGTGTCTCGCTGGCTACTTTCAGTATAGATCCTATTGGAGAAGGGATTGAACTTCCATGGGTATAAGAGGTAGGATTAATACATCCAGCATTAGCACTTTTGATGTGGGCCAAGGATGGCAATGAGCTTAACAAAGAGCTTAATACATCCAGTATAGATCCTCTTGTATTTTGTTTTGTTTTCCCCTTCGGTTTGAATAAAAATATCTTTAACAAACAAAAAATGAGCTTAACAAAGAGGCTGTTGGATCGATTAGTGTTAGCAATCTATATCAGACGGAGGTTACCGAAAGGTTTTCCGCCTGATAGTCAGATAGCAACGGAAGTAAATAGTGCAAGAATGTAAGCAACAGAAAAGTATTGCACACAGATGTAGAGTGGAAACCTTATCACAACAATGATAAGGTAAAAACCACTACCTTTCAGATTGCTCTGAAAGGATTTGCGAAACCGACTACTTTATATTCCGATATACTTGTAGGGTTTACAAACTAGGTCTATTATTCAGACTCTATTTGATGACCTCTACTCAATCCGAGAAAGTAATCGTTTCGAGCGTCGAACCTCCGTGTGTGCAGCTTCAACAAGCTTTTGCTCTTCAGTTAATCGCTTTGCTCTTTCCAAGACACGCCGCAATCTCATCCGCACCCATCTTGTCAAACCCTAGGTCTTTATATAGAGTTTCCGTGTCTTGACATCCGGGCACAATAGTCTGGCCCAACTCAACTTTACAATCCCAATGGATTTGTATTCAAATAAGACAAGATTCCATCTTGAATCTTTCTTCAAACTGTTTCCCCACTAAACAGAACGTGCCACAATTGATCTGTAGAATATTGTTAATTTAACCATCCTATAGCAATTCCATCTTCGATCTATCAAATGGATTTCTGCACACTTAGACAGAATATTAGCTAAGTGTTTGTGATCATCAAAACCTATGGGTTCCAACAAATTCCCCCTTTTTGATGATGACAAACACTTCTTCAAAAAAAAAAAATCCATCACAGGTAATTTAGATCATAACTAATCCAGCAGATAGATTTTTTCAGTCAGTTTCTGTTAGACAGACAAATCTACGAACTCACAACAGGTCCCCCTTAAATAGGCATTAGATATGGATTTCAGTAGTGACTTCCCCCTCAAGTAGTGCACTCATGTGATCTTCCCCCTTTTGGCATCATTAAAAAGATCGCAAGATAATATACCAGGTAATGGAAGAGAACTGCAAATTTCATTAACTAAGATGCAAAAGATCCCCGAGGGAACACACATAACAAGCAGAAAATTTAAAAACTAGCACACATAATTCAGAACATGACAACGAAGGAGAATTCATCAAAAACAAAGGGCAAATTTCGTAGGGATTGCAAAAGAGGGGGGAACCATGAGACAGATCCTGGGCTAATCTTTCACCAATAACTTCAACTGTTTAACTAGTTCTGTGCCCACGTATCTAAGCTGACGATTTAACTCCACTAACTCCTCTTTAATCCGAGACCCGTGAATCATATTGATTTTTGCGGACTCCTCAATCTCCTTCACCACAACCGGCAATGACTCAAGAGCCTCCAGCTTAGAGCGCAGTTTGCTCACCCATCCAACGCCATCCTTCTTTGCCTCCTTCTCAATCAACACTTCCAGTTGACCCACTCTCTCTGTCAGCAAGTCCACCTTCCAAGACAGACTCTTAAAGACCTCAATCACGACCGGTGATCCCTCATCTAGATACAACGGATGCTGTTCCAGAGGATCCACCTCTTGAGGTGCTTCTGCCAGTGCTGGAGCGATTGATCATTTTTCCGCCCAGTTTCTTCGTCAAACTCCCAGTGAAAGCTGGAGATGATCTCCTTGTCCAGAACAGAGGACAGCACACTTTCTGCAACTGGCACATTGACAGAGCCCGTCGTTGAGGCACTACAAAATTTACATTTATAAGTCCACTACTTGTGACTCACTATTGGATTAGTAGAGCGGTAAGTAGGGGTCGAACCCAAGAGAGTCAGTGTGGAATAGTTGTTCTTGAAAAGTAAAAAAAGAAAGTAAAGACAGATTGAGTTTTGTGGGTTTTTTAGACAGAAAGTAAATGACTGAAAAGTAAATGCGAGAAAGTAAAGTGCTGAAAATAAAGTGCGTAAAGTAAAGTGCGAGAAAGTAAAGTGCGAGAAAGTAAATGACTGAATGTAAAGTGCGTGAAACTAAAGTGCTGAAATTAAGTGCTGAAAGTAAATGACAGATAAGTAAGGACGAAAGATATTCAGTCTAGGGTCTCAACTTGTGACACTTCCATCATAGACTTACTTTGTGTTCATAAGTGTGGGTTTATTCCATTTCAAGACATAAACCCTGAAGTAAGGCCATTTCAAGCACTTACACCACAATCTACTCCAAAATCAAGACATAGACTTCTAGTTCTAAGTGCAGCCACTTGATCTCACGTTTCCGATCAACCAAGCGACTTAAAGAGGGTTTGAACCACTAGGAAAAGCTTTGCCATTTCAAGCATCCATTTAACTTCGTTATTCAAACCGAATGTATGGCACAAGAACTAGTTGACATAGAAAGTAGCATTAAGTTCAAGTCTCAAGATGCATACATGATGAGTCGTAGTTGTACGACTATTTTACGTATTAAAACCCCGTCTTTTAGTGTTTGCCTGTATATTATTTCACTACCGTTGTGTAGTTTTCATTCTCAGGAACATTCGAAGACCATAGAAGGAATATCGGCTAAAGAGAGCTTATTGAAGAGGTTAAGTATTAGAACAGAGAACCAGGCGGCTGGACCTGGAGAAAAGAAGAGAAAAACCATCTAGGGTTAGGGAGTTAGAAGTTCGGTTTGGAGAGAAGACTACTTGGAGTAGGATTCCGATTGGGATTCGTTGCTGGATTTGAGTGTGAGTGTTCTGCAGCTTGGTGGAGGATTCGTCAACAGTATTTCTATTCCATTTCCTTTCAAACAATTGATGATGTATTCCATTACGATGAGTAGCTAAACTCATTTGTGTAGGCTAGAACTCCAAATTGTGATGTATTGACTTGAGACTTCTATCGATTTCTATGTTTTGCGTCATATTACTGTATAATATTCATGGAATTGATGTGCTAGCATGAGTGGAACCCTAGCGGGGGAGCTTTTGTTTGTTTGTTGATTTCGATTGTCATAGTTTACTAGCAACCTAGCGGGGATAGCAAACTAGGACACGAGTAATAGACCACTAGGATTAAACACCCTAGGACAACTTGTTCAATTCTTCATGCAACTCTAGCGAGTTAGGGTCTTGATTATCGTTAGCGCGAGATTGAGTACTAGAACTAGAACGGGGAGTACAACCTAGCGGGGAGCTCTAAGTTGTAAAACAACAGAAATCAATACGGATTTGTCAATGATTTAGTCTTGCATCACAGTGGAAAGTTCTAGCTTGCACTTCTCTTTGATATTTGATACTTGAATTTGTGTGACTATTGCTATTGATAATTGATCACTGTTACTTAATTGAGTTTTTATTTAACTTGTTCGAGATTTACAACACCATTGTCACGCTTTTACTTAGTGAAACAGATTCTCACACCGATCTATATGGACACGACCCGACTTACCACTTGCTAGTCGGAGATTACAAATGTTTTTGCACAGGTACAACGACACCTGTCAAAATGACGCCGTTGCCGGGGATTGGTAACGAATAATTTCACTAAGTATTTCTTTCTTTTAGTTTTTCTTTTATTGTTTTGGTTTGGTTTTATGGTTCTCTATGTATTCCTATTATAGTGAACCAGGTTATTACGACGATGTTGATCGAAGAATACCACCCCCCAGACGTCAGAATTTTGTGAATGAGTGTGTTAGACCTCGTGCAGCTAGATACGAGGATTACGAGGATGAGTTGGATCGAGAATACCTCGGTGGAGGAAACCGATATGGACAGTTACCTAGGCGTCGGGATCCAAGACGCACTATGAGAGGACTTTATGCGCCGTATATTGAAGAGGAACCTTGGTGCGTTAGGATGGACGAGGACCCGATGAAGGAATTTATAGATGAAATGAAAGGAATGCTCAAGGTACTCACTCAAAAGATTGACCAACAAGCTGAAGTCATTGACGAGCTAAAGAAGCAAGCGTCTCAAATTGCCAGCGACTATTACGAAATGCAGGAAGAAGAGCTGAACGAGGATTCTACCTCAGTGGCTACGGCGGACGTCTCAACAATTAAGGCGCGGACGCCTGAAGCATTTCCAGAAATTCAAGAGACGTCCGCGGGTGTAATTCAAGAGACGTGCGCGGGCTTCCCATTTTCAGGTAACGAAATTCCAAATTCTAACACCCCTCTACTATTCCCAATGCAGGTGATAGCTCCTAAGGACCACACGATCGATAAAGATGAGCTGGAAGATGAGTTGGAGGTGAAGCATGAGCCGGAAGAGCCAATGATAGAGCACCCACTCGCCACGAGTCAACAAGCGCCGCTCGGAAAGTGTAAGGATTCAGGTACTCTCACAATCACCCGTGATGTTGACTCTTATATTTTGCAGATGGGAGATGCCAGCGCTAACGGTCCTCTTGCACTCATTCTGGGACAATCAATCCTCTTGGCCAAAAGGACCAAGATTGACATGGGAACACGCTGGTTGTCACTTGCGTTTGGTGGCAAGGCATCAAACTTCCATGTTCACGATGATCCCGACCGTCCATACGCGAGGAAGCGATCAAGACATGGCACGTTTGGATGGAAACCAGGATGGAGAGAGACGAGAGGACTACTCGATGAGGGCTATGAGTATCACAAGAAAATAAAGAAGTTTGACTTGGAGTGGCCATGGGATCCTAACTTGTGATCCCGAAAGAGGTAATGTCCAACCAAGGACGTAAAACAAAGGCGCTTACCGGGAGGCAACCCGGTGTGTTTTATTTCTATTTTACACATGTTATAGTGGAATTGGGAAGCTGATAATGCGCCTCGAGTGCATTTCTTTTTTATTTCTGGTGTTTTCAGGCGATTAAACGAAGAAAAGAAATCTACATCAGTGCATATCGCGGACGTCTTGACAATTACATGCCCGGACGCCTCAGCAATTATTGCATAATATTCAGACGTCCGCGGGAAGAAAAGGAAGAGACGTCCGCGGTGCATTTCAAAAAGGAAAAAAATTGCAGAGCCCAGCGCCACAACCAGATTATTAGGGGAGTACCAGTTCACTTATTTTTATTTTTATTTTTTTTTATTTTATTTGAGTCTGTTTTGTTGTCCGTCTTATCTCTTGAGTTGTACCGTGAGGACACGGATGAATTTAAGTGTGGGGTGGGGTGTTATAGAGTCAGTCGTGTCAGTCGTGTCTGTTTGAAATTTTTAGGTGTCATGTCATGTGTCGTGATGAACTGATGATGTACTGCTATGCTTTCCTCCTATGTCGAAATCTTATTTCCAGCGTTGTATGAATATTGTGCTCATTTGACTAAAAATGCGAAATTTCAAAATTTTCGATGCTTTGTTCTTGTGAGTTGTGATATGCAGGGATGTGGAGTTGAAAGAAATGTCCTAGAAAGGTACGGCAAATTGCAAGAAAATCTGAGTTTTGGTTCTAATGATTGAGAAAAGCGGTGGAGGTTGACGCTTCACTAGCCTAATCCTGAGAGTAGCTCCGTCACCAAGTATACAAGTTTATTCATGCGTTCGCAGTGGTGACGGGACAGAGAAAACAAACTGTCCATCTCTAGTCGAAGTAGCTGGGAATGGGTGGGTAACCCCTACCTTGCCTCATGCAGAAAAGGCGAGGATGAGAAAAGAGTGGGACGCACTCCTATGCTGTTATTCGGAGGCTATGATTGGAGTGGTTCAAGGGCGCAAATGATTATGTGGACAAGAAACAAATTCAAAAGCCGAAGGCAAACCATCAAGTGAGAAGAAAATCAGAAATCTGATCGATTCAAGCAAAAATGTGTCGTTTATCAAGGTCCGACTCAATTGTATGAAAGAAGCGAATTAATCACGTGTCAGAGAAAGCCGCCGACTCAATCAAAAGACCAAAACTCAGAAAAGAATGCAATGTCCGTGGTACCTATAGGGGACTATCTCCCATTCATCCAAGGTCGTTTGATTTTCAACTCGCGAGGTAACAAGTATCGAAACATCTATGTTTGCTCGCATTGATAGAATCTTAAGCATGATATGATTATAGACTGGATTTAGGATTGAGATGTAAGGATTGACATGACTAGTACGTTGTAGTTCTTTCTATGGCTTTGTTCTTGTTCGAGACGAACAAGTTCAAGTGTGGGGTAGTTTGATGAGTCATAGTTGTACGACTATTTTACGTATTAAAACCCCGTCTTTTAGTGTTTGCCTGTATATTATTTCACTACCGTTGTGTAGTTTTCATTCTCAGGAACATTCGGAGACCATAGAAGGAATATCGGCTAAAGAGAGCTTATTGAAGAGGTTAAGTATTAGAACAGAGAACCAGGCGGCTGGACCTGGAGAAAAGAAGAGAAAAACCATCTAGGGTTAGGGAGTTAGAAGTTCGGTTTGGAGAGAAGACTACTTGGAGTAGGATTCCGATTGGGATTCGTTGCTGGATTTGAGTGTGAGAGTAGAGCTGCAGCTTGGTGGAGGATTCGTCAACAGTATTTCTATTCCATTTCCTTTCAAACAATTGATGATGTATTCCATTACGATGAGTAGCTAAACTCATTTGTGTAGGCTAGAACTCCAAATTGTGATGTATTGACTTGAGACTTCTATCGATTTCTATGTTTTGCGTCATATTACTGTATAATATTCATGGAATTGATGTGCTAGCATGAGTGGAACCCTAGCGGGGGAGCTTTTGTTTGTTTGTTGATTTCGATTGTCATAGTTTACTAGCAACCTAGCGGGGATAGCAAACTAGGACACGAGTAATAGACCACTAGGATTAAACACCCTAGGACAACTTGTTCAATTCTTCATGCAACTCTAGCGAGTTAGGGTCTTGATTATCGCTAGCGCGAGATTGAGTACTAGAACTAGAACGGGGAGTACAACCTAGCGGGGAGCTCTAAGTTGTAAAACAACAGAAATCAATACGGATTTGTCAATGATTTAGTCTTGCATCACAGTGGAAAGTTCTAGCTTGCACTTCTCTTTGATATTTGATACTTGAATTTGTGTGACTATTGCTATTGATAATTGATCACTGTTACTTAATTGTGTTTTTATTTAACTTGTTCGAGATTTACAACACCATTGTCACGCTTTTAATTAGTGAAACAGATTCACACCGATCTCTGTGGACACGACCCGACTTACCACTTGCTAGTCGGAGATTACAAATGTTTTTGCACAGGTACAACGACACCTGTCAATACACAAGTCTGAACACCCTTTGACCAAAATATGCTTTAGCTACTTGTAATCATGTCAAGGAATACAAGCACCATACTTATAAAAGTAAAGGAAAACAAGAAAAGTAAAGGAGAGGAGCTCCAAATCAAGACAAGTAAAGGAAATCGGTTTTGACAAGAAAATAAAGAAGCCGTGGCTTTTGTGCAAGGAAAGTAAATGAGAGGAGTGATGGACCATATTTATATGATTCATTAATACAGTTAAACCCACCAAATTAGACGCTTTGTCTATTTAACTTTTGCTTGTTAGTTCCACTTTTGTTCTACAGGCTATTTTGAGGTTTAGAGAAGAAACGAGCTAAAAAGGGGAATTTACGCCGAAAACATCACTTTGGAGATTAAGCCGACCGGGTGGGAAAATGCCTCAGATCCACCCGACCGACTGGAGCAACTCTAGGCCCCCAGCCGAGCTGATCAACACACAATTCAAGTTGCTCGAGCAAAACACCTAATCTGACAATTCCACCTCGACCAAAATGTTCCAAATGGAAAATAAGGTGAAAGATGTCGAAACTCCAAGGCGAACGCCCATGCCGATTGGCAGATGGCCCACATCCAAGTCCAAACCAAAGGTCCCGCGCACACAAGCACCAAAACCAAGTTGCCCGACCAAACCATGGAATCTGGAGAATCTGGCTCGACCAAAATGCTTAAAATGTCAAATGGCTCGGTGAATCCCAAATTCCAGACAAAACGCCCGAGTAAATTCATCCATGGCCGAGAAAACCAAGTCTTGCGCCCAAGACCAGCATCCGAGGCCTGCGCCCACACTGAACTTCAAAGCGAGCCACGACAAGGTTCTGGCCATATTCCAGAAAATCCATCTCGACCATTAGTCTTAAAATCACTTGGCCATTCCAAATCAACTATCAAAGAGCCAAAGACCCACGGTCAAATATTCCGGCCAAACTCCGGCGAGCCACCAGCCAACCTCCGGCGAGCCACCGGCTGAGCTCAGCTCGAGGGCATCCATGAACCAGTCATGATCCAACCAAACTCCGGTGAAAACTAACTAGATTCCTTAAAGATCCAACATTCCCGGTTGGTTTCTAACTAGTTTAGTCGGTAGATATTTTGGGATGAAACTACCCTTGTAACCAAGTCCAAGTCTCTAGTCCAAGCTCAACCAAGATTGTCCAAGCTCAAACAAGCCACGTGGAGCTCTCCCATTGGTCCATGGAGGTCGGTTTAGGGGGGAACTAGAAGCTCAACCAGATGACCTTTGGAGGGAACTATATGCCATTTTGGGAACTAGATGCTCAAGTCTCCTTGGAGTGGAACTAAGGGCGGTTGGAGGAGACAAATATCTCCTCCCAAACCGCCTCTCCCTTGCCTATATAAGGAGGTGCACCCCTCCTCAAATCAACACACCAAAAACCTCCTCCTTCTCTCTAAGAAGTGCACTTGTTTTTTCTTGAAGCACTTCTCTCTCTTGTTCTTGAGTATTCCTGTTTGTTCTTGAATACTCATACTTGTTCTTGAATAATACTCCTATTTGTTCTTGAGTATTTTTGTTCTTGAGTTATTCCTGTTTGTTCTTGAATAAGCTCTTTCTTTAGAAAACTCCTGTTTGTTCTTGAGTTTTCAGTCCCTTTCCGTACTTTTACTGTACTTAGCTATGGTATTCACTTCAATGAATATTCATAGCTAAACCCTTCATTCAGTTGAAGGGGTGTGCTTGTATCATGCAAACGTTTTAGACCCTTTTCTTAACGCGTCTTTGTGTTCAAAACTTGTTCTATGTGCCATATATTAGGTCAGAACTCTATTGGTTGAGTGGATGCTCAAAAGAGGAAAGCTCTTCCATGGATTCGTGAACCTTCGTGGTTAAGTGGAGGCTCGAAAGGGCACACCTTAACTGTGGAGATCAACCTATCTAAAGCACCATTTGGTTGATCGTAACTGAAGATCAAATGGATGCACATAAGCTAAGATACTTCGAAAGGAGGAATTAGCCCAAATAGAACAAGTGTTCTGAATGATGTGGCAAAGTCATGTGCTAGAAATAGCCTTGATACATCATTGAACGCTTAGAACGATCATTAGCGGTCGATGATAAACGGACTATGATACAAGGCCCCTAAAACTGAATCTTTCCTTTAATTAAAACATCAACTGCTTACTTTCAGTCCAATATCAACTGCTTACTTTCAGTCCAATATCAACTGCTTATTTTCCGCAAGACTTGTCCTTCAAGCAGTTACTTTCAGTCCAATATCAACTGCTTACTTTCCGCAAGACTTGTCCTTCAAGCACTTACTTTACGCACTTTATTTTCAGTCTTTACATTTCCGTACGCTTACTACAGACTTGTTCAACATCAATCCAACAGAACTTTGGCACGCATTGCGCTTGAAACACAGCGTGCGGCCAGTGCCAAAAATATGTTGCTTGGTTGATACTGAACTCGACTGTTCCAGCACTTTACTTTCCAGTATTAGTTTTCAGTACTAAAACCACAACCAACCCCAATTGCACTTACATTTCTGTACAAATCCATAAAGAACTGCTATCCCTTAATTCCCTTGGGTTCGACCCCTACTTACCGCTTTACTACCCAATAGTAAAAGTAGCGAGTAGTGGACTTATAAATTTATCTTGTACGTTTGCCTCACGACAAAGGCATCCGTCAAGGAGCTCGAAATCAAGTGCAAGGAAAGTAAAGGAGAAGAGCTCCAAATCAAGAACAAGACAAGGGAAAGTAAAGATCACAAGAACTTGAGCAAGAAAGCTTTGGAAATCAAGAACAAAAGTAAGAACAAGAACAAAGTAGATTACTTGAGAAAAGTGTTTGTTTGTATTGAAATGAAGAGAAGAGAGATAAGCTCTCAACTCTCTAAGGACATGGGACTTTGAAGCACACACACAAACTAAGCTAAGCCCTCTATTTATAAGCTATCTAAACCGACCTAAAGGGAGGAGAGGATATGCATTGGCTTGAAAATATCCCAAAAGCAACCACTTGGACTTGCCTCTTCCAAAAGCCATCCCACTCACTTTGTCACTTGCATCCAACCGACTTGCACATGGCTCCTCTCAAAGGGCAACCAACTTGGACTAGATGAGGCCAACCGACTTGCCTTGGTTTAGGCAAACCGGACTCCAAAACTCAACCGAAATGAATAGTAGAAGTTAACCGGAATATTGGAAATTCGGTTCTTGTTTGAAACTTCTTGGCCGGAACTTGGTTGGACTTGGTTGTACTTGGCCGGAGCTTGATCGAAGCTTGATCGGAGTTTGGCCGGAGTTAGACAGAATCTGGCAGGAATTTTGGCCGGCGGTGCTTGGCTTTTGGACTGCAGATTTGGAATGCTAAGGAGATTCTAAGACTGGCCCATGAAGGATGTTTGGCCAGATTCTGCCCGGAGCATGGTCGAAATCCCAAAACGGTCGGAATTGCCCTAGTTTGGCCTTGAGCGGGCTTGAGTCCTTGGTATTGCGTTCACAGCTTTTGGGCAATGGTTCTAGCATCCTGAGGTGATTTCAAGACTAATTCTTGAGCTAGATTTGCCGGAACGCAGCCGGAGTTATGATTTGCCTAGAACTCGGTTCTTTGGCCTCTGACGGACTTGCATTTTGGACCTTGCGTTCTGGGCCTTTGGATTGCGGTTTTGGAACGACAATGTCCATACAAATCGAGTGCTTGAGCTCGTTTGGCCGGAACGCAGCCAGAGCTTGGTCGTGCCCTAGAATGGCCGGTTTGGCTCGAATTGGACTAGGCGCTGGTCGAAAAACCAAAATGCCGTTCCGGTCCTCCAAGCTGGCGTTCTAGAGTGGGCATGAGATTTGAAGTTGAGTGCCCGAAGTGGTTTTGCCGGAGCCTGGCCGGAAGCATGAAGTGTCCCATATTCTCTCAGTCGGGTATGAGCTCCTCGGGCATTGCTCGGACGCTGCTCGAGTGCGGGCCTGTGCTTTCTCGGACGGCCCGGATGGGTTTCTCGGATGCGTCCGGCATTTCTCGGACATGGCTGATCTTTCTCGGGCCTGGCTTGGCCAGAATTGACTTGGCATGCTTTTGGGCGCAAATCTCCCTTTTTAAGCGGGTTTCCTCTTTAGACTCCAAAATGCCTATAAACACAAAACGACATTAACAAGCATATGTTCGTATCACCAAATGTCGTTTTTGGTGGGTTTAGTGTACTCGATGAGTCGTATAAATACGCGCCATCAAATACCCCACACTTATTCCTGTTCGTCCCAGTCTAGTCAAACGAGGAAAATTAAACACCCTAAGTCTTAGATATGAATGTGAGATGTGAATCTAGACTTCACCTTTTGCATGCATAACTTACTTGCTACCAAAAGAAATTGTGCTCACATATGAAAGTAACTAGATACTTGTACCTTCGAGCCGAGATGCAAATTAATTTGGATGATTGGGAGATAGTCCTTTTTAGACCTTTGAACTGCACTCTCGGATCCGATCTTACTATTTGGTTATGTTACTTGCTTCTTCTAGCACGTGATTGATTCGGGCAAATTGGGTTGAGCTCTTTTTCTTTGTTTGCGTGGTTGGACAGCTTTTTGTAGTGAGGTTTGGCCTTCGGCCTTTGATATGGAAGTTGAATACTTCACTTTTGCTTCGGTTTGGTTTCACCATATGCCTGATTTTTTCTTTCTTCGAGCTTTGCTCCTTGATGAGATTTTGCATGTCCATTTTTTCTTCACCTTTGGGAGGTCCAATAATCGCCCGAGAGCATATGGAAATACCTCCCCGCTCTTTCTCATCCTTGCCCTTTTCGCGCGGGTCAAGATGAGGGTCGCTCATCTCTTTTCCCGGCTACTTTGGACTAGAGAATGGACGGTTTGATTCCCGTCCCGCCTCTTGCATTGACGCTGCATGGCGGAGTCCACTCTTCACCAAGAAGCCCGAAGTGCTAGCCTCCACAATCTTCACATAACCATAAAGTAAGGGTCCGGTCCCTTGAGTGCTTGTCAAGCCTCTCTATGGCATTTCTTTCAACTCCACATCCTACATTATCTCGGCACACAAAGACAAGTAGAAAGTTAAATACATATGTTCTTACACAATTAAGATTTCACAAGGAAATGCATGAATCAGATCTAGCTATTTTCACATCATGAAAGTTTGTATTTTCAAAAAGTTTTGACTACTATGTGCAATGACTAATATGTGCAAGACTACTCAATCACCCCCACACTTTTGAACAAAGTCGTTCCTCACAGAACGACTTAGTTCAAAACACAAAAAAAAACAAGTTAACATTGGAAAGGAAATGACATGAAAATGAAAGGGTCGAACAGAACTCCCCTATAGCGTCGTTGCATTGTCGTGACTTGCTGAGAAAACGACAGGGCCTAGCCCGGCCATATTTGGTGGATGTTCGAGGGAGTTCGGTAGGGACTTGGGTCTCTCGGGCGCAGCCCGGTACTTTCTCGGGCGCTGGCCGGTCATTCTCGGACGAAGCCCCATCTCGCTGAAACACGTCTCGGACCCGGTTTTGTTCCTTGTATAAGAAGTCATTTTCTTTCCCAAGTACAAAGGGGTGAGTATGAAAAAAAGACATACAAAATTACAAACTGAAAAACCGAATAACAAAGAAAGAAACTAGATATGCCGGGTTACTGATGGACCATAATTGTATGAATCATAAACACAGTTAAACCCACAAAATTAGACTCTTTGTCTATTTAACTTTTGCTTGTTAGTTCCGATATTTATCTACAGGGTATTTTGAAGTCTAGAGAGAATACAGGCTAAGGAGGAGTTTTAAAGCTGAAAATGAATTACGAGTCATTCCAGGTCACGACCAAATTCTGACTTTCGAGAACCTGACGTGGAATCACTCAAAACAAGTCAAACCGAAGAGCAACCAGAATCAGTTCGGAGCTGAAAGGACCGATGGCTTTTGTGAAAAGATCACAAACTCACCACTCACTCTCCTCCACCTCACATGGCCGGCGGCTTCAAGGAGGAAGTGACACATGGGGGGGGGGGGCTTAGGGAGGTGATGACTCACCCCGATGGCTTTTGCTTCTCCTCCCATTTTGTGACATTTGGTGGCCTCTCATCCACATCCATCCCTTGCCCTTAGCCTATAAATAGAGATGCCCTCTCCTTGTAAATGTATCCCATCCACAATCCACAAGTCTTTAGAGAGATAGAGGGCTTAACCCTCTTCTCTTCACTTTCAATACACATTTTGTTCTTCATTTTGGAGCTACTTTTCCTTGCTTGGATCTTGCTTAGGAGCTCCTCTCCTCCACTTATTGTAGGTACAAAAGCCACGGCTTGTCCTTTACTTTCCGTATATATTGTTCTTACTTTAAAGTTATTCTCCTTTTCGGTATCCTTGTTCAAAGCCATGGTTTGCTTGTATTCCTTGACATGAATACAAGTAGCTAAAAGCTTGTATTCGGTAGAGGGAGTATTTATATCATAAACCGTTCTAGACTCTATGCTTAATGCTACTTAGTGTTTCAAAACTTGTTCTATGTGCCACATATTAGGTTAGAACTTCCAAGGTTGAGTGGATGCTTGGAATGGCAAAACTCTTCCGTGGGGTTCGTAAACATACTCGGATAAGTGGATGCTTGGAATGGGAAAACTTATCTGAGGAGTTTGACCGCTTTAAAACACCATTTGGTTGATCGGGAATGATTGATCAAATGGATGCACATAAGGCTAATATACCTTGGAACGGGGTATTAGTCTAAATAGAACAAGTGCTCTATGTCTTGGAATGGACTAGACAGTGTGGAAAATCAAGTGCTTGGAATGGCCTTGATACACTTTTGAACACTTAGTATGATCATTAGAGGTCAATGATGAACGATGATATGATATGAAACCCCTAAACCGAATCCTTTCCTTACAGTCCATTATCAACTGTTGTAATTTACTTTCAGTTCTCAAAGCACACTCAAACCCAACCCCAATCGCATTAAATTTATGCATAAGCTTCATTAAAGAACAACTAATCCACCAATTCCCTTGGGTTCGACCCCTACTTACCCTTTACTACCCACTAGTAGAGTACGAGTAGCGGAGATATAAATTTATTTTGCACAGAGAACATCGCACCTTAACGACAGTGCAGTGGGCTCCGTCATTGTACGACTATTTTATGTGTTAAAACCCCGTCTTTTAGTGTTTGCTTGTATATTATTTCACTACCGTTGTGTAGTTTTCGTTCTCAGGTACATTCGGAGACCATAGAAGGAATACCGGCTAAAGAGAGCCTGTAGAAGAGGTTTTGCATCGAAGGAATGAAGTCCGAAGTGTTTGAAGGCTGACTCAGTCTTGGGCGCGCACGTCTGAAGCTTTACGGGCGCGGAAGTCTGCTGATTTACGGTAATTGTTGAGACGTCCGCGGAGGCTAAATGAAGGAGACGTCCGCGGATGACAGCTGGCAGTCGAAATCATTCTTTCTCGATGGGATGATGCCATATGAGTGGAATTGGCTTAATGACGCGGCAGGAGGCTCGGTAAATAACTTAAACATGGATGATCTTTGGAAATTGATAAACGATTTGGCCGCGAGGTCAAGACCAAGAGAAGATCAGGCCGAGCCACTCGAGGACGTTACAACAGAGCTGACATCTAGCAACCAGCAATTGGCCAACATGGTACACCAAATCCAGGTCGAAAGCGATGAATCATGGGTGGCTCAAAAAGAAGCATCAAACCAGCTCTGGGACCTCATTAACAAGCTGCCCAAATCAGTACCGGTACACATTTCCGAAATGCCCGAGGAAGCCCAGATCCACATTGTCGAGCCACTCAAGGACAAGGAGGAAGAATTGGCAGCTAGCATCCAGCAAATGAGTGCCTCGATACACCAAGACGAGGTTGAAAATGAGGAATTCTGGGCGGCTACACAACTGATCTGGGACCGCATTGCCAAACTGCCCAAATCAATTTCGGTCCTAACTGAAGAGTTGCCCGAGACATACCCAGACCTCAGTGCCGAACTGCCCAAAACAGACCCGGACCTCAATATGATTGCCCCCGGAGACCATATAAATGACGAGGATGAGAACCCATGGTTGCCTGAAGAAGAGCTCCATTCAGATTATCCCTGGGAGTTAGAAGAAGAACTGCCCAAATCAGGCCCGGTCCTTATCACCAATCCATCCGTGGAAATCACAGTCCTAACTGCCGAGCCAACAGAAGTCCCGGACCTCATTGCCGAATTGTCCGAGAAAGACCTGGTCCTCACTGTCGGAGCACCTGAAACAGACCCAGTCCTCATGGTCGAAGTGCCCCGACTTAACCCTGCATGTTTTATGCCGATCATAGCCACCGAAGATCATATAATCAATAATGATGAGGTGCAAGGGGAGTTAGAGAAGGAGCATGAGCCAAAAAAGCCGACAAAGGAACTCTCACTCGTCACAAGCCAAGGAAAACCGCCTGAAAACTCACTCGTTCCAAGACAACCATCCATCACTGCCACAATGAAGAGGATTGGCAGAGGCACATGCTTAATATCGCCTACATTTAATGGCACAAAACCAAACTTCCAAACTCGCAAAGGTGCCAACTATTCAAACATGAAGAAGCGGCAAAGACATGGGCCGAAAGAATGGAAACCCGGAAGGAGTAACAAGCGAGCACGACTCATTGGATCAGCAGCTATGGTCAATGAAGCCTCACCCTCTCGGAGCAAAAGGGCAGCCGAGAAGAAATTCGACCTCACACGCCCATGGGACCCAACCTTATGATCCGGGAATGAGGTACTGTCGAGCTAACGACGTTAAACAAATGCACTGGTCGGGAGGTAACCCGACACCTATCTTACTTTCAGTCATTTAATTTCTGTCATTTAGTTTTTTCATTCTCACCTTACCTGTATATATGTGCTTGCATGACTTTTGAACTAAGCCTTGCTGTGAAGCATGCCTTCGTTCAAAAGTGTGGGGTGAGAACCACCTGTGTACATAGTTAATTAACATGTTTTTCTTTTTCCTTTTCCCTTAATATTATCTTTTTGAAAATATGAACTTGAGAATGTGAAAAAGATAGATCATAATTCATGCATTTACCTTGTGAAAATTCAACTGTTTAAAAACTTAGAATGTAACTTCTCATTTGTCACTTTGTGCTGAGATATACAGGGGATGTGGAGTTGACATAAACTGCCCTAGAGAGGCTTGGCAAGCACTCGAAGGATCAAATCTAACTATATGGTTTACGAAGTCAGTGGAGGCTGCACTTCGGGTTTCAGTAAAGATTGAAGTCATCTCCGCCATGCAGTGTTTATGCAAGAGGCGGGACGGGAATCAAACCGTCCTATCTCTAGTCAGAGTAGCCGGGAAAATAAATGAGCAACCCTCATTTTGACCCGCGCGAAACGGCAAGGATGAGAAAGAGCGGGGAGGTATTTCCATATGCTTGCGGGCGACGATTGGACCTCCCAAAAAGGCTGAGAAAATGGACTAGCAAGTCACAAAGTAGTAAAAGCTCAAAGAAGCTAATCAAAGGCCAAAGGCCAAAATTGTGAAGGTTTTAACCAAACAAAAGTGAAGAAACTCCAACTCAATATCAAAGGCCAAAGGCCAAAGGCCGATTCACTAAAGAAGCTGTCCCTCGCCAAAAAGAAATCAAAGTGCTCAACTCAGTGAAACCCGAACCGAATCACGTGCTAGAGAAAGCTACAAGGAAACCATATAGTGCGAGTCGATCCCGAGAATGCAGTCCAGGAGCCTGAAAAGGGCTATCTCCCGAAACATCCGAATTAATTTGCATCTCGGCACGAAGGTACAAGTATCAAGTTTCTTCTAAGTATTTACACGGTTTAGTTTGGTAATAAGTAAGTAATGCATGAATTAGGATAAATCCAGTCCCATAGTCTCACTTTCATATTTAAAAGTTTTTACTTAGATTGTGTTCCGCCCTTAAAAAGCATTATTTGGGACGAACAACTAAAAGTGTGGGGTGATCTGATGGACCATAATTGTATGAATCATAAACACAGTTAAACCCACCAAATTAGACTCTTTGTCTATTTAACTTTTGCTTGTTAGTTCCGATATTTATCTACAGGGTATTTTGAAGTCTAGAGAGAATACAGGCTAAGGAGGAGTTTTAAAGCTGAAAATGAATTACGAGTCATTCCAGGTCACGACCAAATTCTGACTTTCGAGAACCTGACGTGGAATCACACAAAACAAGTCAAATCGAAAAGCAACCAGAATCAGTCCGGAGCTGAAAGGACCGATGGCTTTTGTGAAAAGATCACAAACTCACCACTCACTCTCCTCCACCTTACATGGCCGGCGGCTTCAAGGAGGAAGTGACACATGGGGGGGCGGCTAAGGGAGGTGATGACTCACCCCGATGGCTTTTGTTTCTCCTCCCATTTTGTGACATGTGGTGGCCTCTCATCCACATCCATCCCTTGCCCTTAGCCTATAAATAGAGATGCCCTCTCCTTGTAAATGTATCCCATCCACAATCCACAAGTCTTTAGAGAGATAGAGGGCTTAACCCTCTTCTCTTCACTTTCAATACACATTTTGTTCTTCATTTTGGAGCTACTTTTCCTTGCTTGGATCTTGCTTAGGAGCTCCTCTCCTCCACTTATTGTAGGTACAAAAGCCACGACTTGACCTTTACTTTCCGTCTATATTGTTCTTACTTTAAAGTTATTCTCTATTTTGGTATCCTTGTTCAAAGCCATGGTTTGCTTGTATTCCTTGACATGAATACAAGTAGCTAAAAGCTTGTATTCGGTAGAGGGAGTATTTATATCATAAACCGTTCTAGACTCTATGCTTAATGCTACTTGAGTGGATGCTTGGAATGGCAAAACTCTTCCGTGGGGTTCGTAAACATACTCGGATAAGTGGATGCTTGGAATGGCAAAACTTATCTGAGGAGTTTGGCCTCTTTAAAACACCATTTGGTTGATCGGGAATGATTGATCAAATGGATGCACATAAGGCTAATATACCTTGGAATGGGGTATTAGTCTAAATAGAACAAGTGCTCTATGTCTTGGAATGGACTAGACAATGTGGCAAATCAAGTGCTTGGAATGGCCTTGATACAATTTTGAACACTTAGTATGATCATTAGAGGTCAATGATGAACGATGATATGATATGAAACCCCTAAACCGAATCCTTTCCTTACAGTCCATTATCAACTGTTGTAATTTACTTTCAGTTCTAAAAACACACTCAAACCCAACCCCAATCGCATTAAATTTATGCATAAGCTTCATTAAAGAACAACTAATCCACCAATTCCCTTGGGTTCGACCCCTACTTAGCCTTTACTACCCACTAGTAGAGTACGAGTGGCGGAGATATAAATTTATTTTGCACAGAGAACATCGCACCTTAACGACAGTGCAGTGGGCTCCGTCATTGTACGACTATTTTATGTGTTAAAACCCCGTCATTTAGTGTTTGCTTGTATATTATTTCACTACCGTTGTGTAGTTTTCGTTCTCAGGTACATTCGGAGACCATAGAAGGAATACCGGCTAAAGAGAGCCTGTAGAAGAGGTTTTGCATCGAAGGAATGAAGTCCGAAGTGTTTGAAGGCTGACTCAGTCTTGGGCGCGCACGTCTGAAGCATTACGAGCGCGGACGTCTGCTGATTTATGGTAATTGTTGAGACGTCCGCGGAGGCTAAATGATGGAGACGTCCGCGGATGACAGCTGGCTGTCGAAATCATTATTTCACATTTGCAGTCTCGAAATGAAGTACACAGAACAAGAGGGGACAGAGAACCAGACGTCTGGATCTGGGGAAAGGAAGAAAATCAGATCTAGGGTTAGAGAGTTAGAAGTTCGGTTTGGAGAGAAGACTACTTGGAGTAGGATTCCGACTGAAGATTCATTGCTGGATTTGAGTGTGAAAGTAGAGCTGCAGCTTGGTGGAGGATTCGTCAACAGTATTTTCGTTCCATTCTTACTCAATACTTGATGATGTATTCCATTACGATGAGTAGCTAAACTCATTTGTGTAGGCTAGAACTCCAAATTGTGATGTATTGACTTGAGACTTCTATCGATTTCTATGTTTTGCGTCATATTACTATGCTATGTTTATGGAATTGATGTGCTAGCTTAAGTGTAACCCTAGCGGGGGAGCTTGGGTGTGTTTGTTGATTCCAATTGTCAAAGTTTGCTAGCAACCTAGCGGGGATAGTGAACTAGGATACGAGTAATAGACCACTAAGATTAAACACCCTAGGACAACTTGTTCAATTCTTCATGCAACTCTAGCGAGTTAGGGTCTCGATTATTGCTAGCGCGAGATTGAGTACTAGAACTAGAACGGGGAGTACAACCTAGCGGGGAGCTCTAAGTTGTAAAACATTAGGAATCAAAACGGATTTGTCAATGATTTAGTCTTGCATCACAGTTGAAAGTTCTAGCTTGCACTTCACTTTGATATTACACACCTGAATTCGTGTGACGATTGCTTTCTTAATAAGTGATAACTATTGCTTGCGTGTTTGTTTTCCATTTACGTGTTTAAAGACTTAGTGAACAGATTCTTATACCGATCTTTGTGGATACGACCCGACTTACCACTTGCTAGTCGGAGATAAAGAAATATTATTTTTGACGGGTACAACGACGCCCGTCACTCAACAATATCACTTCTCAGACAAAATACCCGAGTGAAACCAGCCCATGCCCAAGGTCCGGGTCCTATCAGCCAAATTCCAGTCATTCTAGGCCCGGCGAGGCCCTGATCAGATCCGGCAAAACCACTACGGCCATTAGTCATAAAATCACTTGCCCATTCCAAATCCATGGTCCAACAGCCAAAGACCTCAGACCAAAATTCCGGCCAGATTCCATCCAAGCTCCGGCCAGACTCCGATGAAGCTCCGATCAAGCTCAGGCCAAGTATAACCAGGGTCCAACCAAGTTCCGGCCAAAGAACCAACCATGAAACCAAATTCCCAATATTCCGGTTGGTTTCTACTATTCACTTCGGTTAGCTTTTGGAGTTCGGTTGCCTTAACTATTCAAGTCCGGTTGGCCTCAACCAAGTGGCTAGGTCGGTTGCCCTTTGGAGAAGCCATGTGCAAGTGGGCAAGTCGGTTGGAGGAGGTGCATGTGCTCAAATGGATGGCTTGGATGAATACCAAGTGTGTTCCAATCCAATGGTTACTTTGGGATATTTCCATGCCATAAACTTAGCCCCCATGTTTCCTTTGCTTATATATAGAAGGGCATGCCCTTAGAATCAAGTGTCCTAGTGATGGCGCGTATTTATACGATTCATTAAGTACTACTGAACCCACCAATTAAGACATTGGGTCATACGAACAAGTGCTTGTTAATGCCTTTTTGTGTATATAGGCTATTTTGGGGTCTAAAGAGGAAACATGCCTAAAAGGGGAGATTTATGCCCAAAAAGCACACCAAGCATTTCTGGCCGAGAAGTCGCAACCAGGGCCCGAGGAAAATCGACCATGACGCGAGGAGGCCGAGAAAACCAGGACGCGCCAGTGCGCCCAGGCCCCAGCCGAGCTGTCTAGCACTGAATTCAAGTTGCTTGAGCAAACCATCTGATCTGACGATTCCGCCTCGAGCAAAGTGATCAAAATGGCAAATAAGGTGGACAATGTTGGAAATCCAAGGAGAATTCCCGAGCAGATTGGCAGATGGCTCATAAGCACCTAAACCAAGTCGCTCGACCAAACCATCGGATCTGGAAAATCTGGCTCGACAAAAGTGTTTTAAATGCCCAACAACTCGGACAATCTCACTTCTCAAACAAAACGCCCGACTGGAACCAGCTCAAGCCCGATCAAGGCCAAACTTGGGCAATTCCGACCGTTTTGGGATTCTGACCAGGTTCTGATCAGATTCCGGCAAAACGACTTCGACCATTAGGCTTAGAATTGCCTCAGAAATCCAAATCGGCAATCCAAAAGCCAAAGGCCTCCGACCAAAATTTCGGCCAGATTCCGGCGACCTCCGGCCAACCTCCGACCAAGCTCCGACCAAACCCAACAATGACCCAACCAAGTTCCGGCCAAGATCCAACCGAGTGCCAATATTCCGGTTACTTACTATTCATTTCGGTTGGCTTTTGGATTCCGGTTGGCCTTTACTATTCAAGTCCGGTTGCCCTTTGGCTTCAAGCTAGCCAAGTCGGTGGAACCATGGGGAACTAGTTCCAAGTCGGTTGGTTGGCCTAGCAAAGTCGGTTTGCCTCAATGCCAAGTGGTTGGCTCTCCTCTTCTTCCTATCCAAATGGCTTATCTTTGGGATATTTCTCAAGCTAAACTTAGTCCCCAAGTTTCCCTAGCCTATAAATAGAGGGCTTGCCTCATGTAATCCTTGTCCTTGTCCTTGTAGTTCGAAATCCCAAGTCCTTAGAGAGAAGAGAGCTTAACTCTCTTCTCTTCATTTTCAATACAAACACACTTTTGTTCTTTGTTCTTCACTTGTTCTTGAGCTCCAAGCTCTTTACTTTCCAGCAAGCACACTTTACTTTCTTGTCAAGTTCCTGATTTGGAGCTCCTCTCCCTTCTTTTCTTGTCTTGATAAAGCCACGGTTACTTGTATTCCTTGACATGAATACAAGTAACTAAAGCTTCCCTTTTCATTTCCTTGTCAAAGCTCACGGCTACTTGTATTCTTTGACATGAATACAAGTAGCTAAGGCTTCTTTTACTTTCTTGTTGCTCTCGGTTACAATTGCTCTCGGTCACTTGTCTTACTTTTCTTGTTTTCTTTTACTTTTGTAAGTAAGGTGCTTGTATTCCTTGACATGAATACAAGTAGCTAAAGCATATTCGGTCAAAAGGGTGTTCATACTTATGTATGCATCTTGAGACTTAAGCTTAATGCTTCTTTGTGTGTCAACTAGTTCTTGTGCCATTATTCGGTTGAACAACAAGGCTAAGTGGATGCTTGAAATGGCAAAGCTTAGCCGAGTAGTTCAATCTTGATTAGACGACAAGGCTAAGTGGATGCTCGAAAGGGCAAAGCTTAGCCGAGTAGTTTAATCTTCCTTAAGTCGCTTGGTTGATCGTAACTGAGAGATCAAGTGGCTGCACTTAGAACTAGAAGTCTATGTCTTGATTTTGGAGTAGATTGTGGTGTAAGTGCTAGAAATGGCCTTACTTTAGGGTTTAAGTCTTGAAAAGGAATAAACCCACACTTATGAACAAAAAGTAAGATCATTTGACGTCCATGATGGTTGTCTCACAAGTAGAGACCCTAGACTGAATATCTTTCGTCCTTACTTATCCGCACTTTACTTTCCTGTCATTTACATTTCAGCACTTACTTTCACGCACTTTACATTCAGTCTTTACTTTTACGCACTTTACTTTCCCGCACTTTACTTTCCAGTCTTTACTTTCAGCACTTTTATTTTCAGTTCCTTTATTTTCAGTCTTTATTTTCCGCACTTTTACTTTCATTACAGCAGTTTTCAACATCAATCAAACATATATTTTTGGCACGTATTGTGCTTGAAACACAGCATGCGACAAACCAAAAGTATGTTGTATGATTGATATTGAATCCGGTTGTATCCACAATTTACTTTCCAGCACTTTACTTTCTGTATAAAAAACCAACAAAACCCAAAAAAAAACCAATTGTAATTACTTTCATTTTTATTTTCTTCTTTTTCAAGAACAACCATTCCACACTGACTCCCTTGGGTTTGACCCCTAGTTACCGCTTTACTACCCAATAGTGAAGTCACAAGTAGTGGACTTATAAATTAATTTTGCACATTGCCTCACGAGAAGGCTCTTTCAAATTGGCGCCGTTGCCAGGGAGTTGTGTTCAGGAACAGTTGTTCTATTTATTTTTGTTTTATTTTGCAGTTCACCATGTCGTCGTACTATGAAAGCGAGCCTTGGAACAATGAGGAGTTTTCCCCACCATCCTTTGAACTTGAAGTCCGCGAGAAGATCATCAACCTTGAGCAATCTCGGGACGAAACTTTGGACGAGTACTTGGCGTACTTTGACTCCATTGTGACGAGCTGCCCGCACCATGGATTCACAAACTTTGATCTTCTTTAAAGGTTTCTCGGTGGAATGATGCCACAAGAGTGGAATAAGCTTAATGATGCGGCGGGAGGCTCACTGGATAACTTAAGCATGGATGATCTATGGAATTTGATAGAAGATATGGCAGGAAGCGCGAAACAAGATCAGGCCGAGCCACTCGAGGGCGTGACAATGGAGCTGGCAGCTAGCAACCAGCAGCTGGCCAACATGATGGACCAAAATCAAGCCAGATCCGAGGAAGCATGGGCAGAAATAGAGGCGGGTCTCAGAAAAACTGAATATCTGATCAATGAGATGCACAAACCAAGGGTCATCAAAGAAGAGCTTACATTAGAGCCCACGGAGCCGGCAGGGATGAGGACCCGCGGATGACCGAAGAAAAACCAGCCAAGGCAGGCTGGGTCCTCATTACCGAGCTGCCCAAATCAGTCCCGGACCTCGGTGTGATTGCCCCCGGAGACCATATAAATGACGAGGATGAGGACCCATGGTTGCCTGAAGAAGAGCTCCACTCAGATTATCCCTGGGAGTTAGAAGAAAAACTACCCAATTCAGTTCCGGTCCTCATCACCAATCTACCCGAGGAAATCACGCCAGTCCCGGTGCTCGTTGCCGAAATGCCCGAGACGTGCCCAGACTTCATTGCCAAGTTGCCCGAAACAGACCCGGTCCTCACGGACGGGCTGATCGAGAAAGACCCGGACCTCATGGCCGAGAAGCCCCAACTTAACCCTTTATGTTTGATGCAGATCATAGCCACCGAAGATCATGGAATCAATGATGATGAGGTGCAAGGGGAGTTGGAAGCAAATCAAGGGCAAGAAAAGCCAATGATGAGCGGCTCGGAAAACTCACTTGTTCCAAGACAACCCATCTCCGCTGCCACAAAGAAAAGGCTTGGCATGGGAACAAGCTTGATGTCGCCTACATTCAATGGCACAATGCTGAACTTTCAAACTCGCGAGGATGCCGACCATTCATACATGAAGAAGCGGCAAAGACTTGGGCCGAAGGAATGGAAACCCGGAAGGAGAAGCAAGAGAGCACGGCTCGATGGACCAGCATCTATGGTCAAGGGAGCCTCACCTTCTCGGAAGCATGTGGAAAAGAGCCCGCCGGATGAATGGAGAACAAAACCGAGTACATTACTCCATGAGTTCTTTGGACAGAGCAAAAGGGCAGCCGAGAGGAAGTTCGACCTCAAACACCCATGGGATCCGAACTTATGATCCATGAGGGAGGTATCGTCGAGCCAACGATGTTAAACAAAGGCACTTGCCGGGAGGTAACCCGGCATATTTTCTTCATTCGTTACAGTTTTTATGTTTATATCATTTTTTCATACTCACTCCTTTGTATTTGGGAAAGGAAATGTTTTTCTTGTGCAGGGAACAAATGCTCATCATGCGTTCGCATGCCTTAACCATGCGTTCGCATGATCTCCTGCAGGCTAGGGAAAGTCGACCTCGTGCGAGCTCGCAAGGCCATTCGTGCGAACGCACAACATTTCATGCGACGGGTCACGTTTGTGCGAGCGCATGTCGTGCACCATGCGAGCGCATGACCCTGAAACTTTGCGCCGAGGCCTTCCGGAAGTGTTCGAACCTGACTGGGCCGCGCCCGAGAGTACAGTTGCCAGCCGAACTCCCTCGAACAACCACTGAATTTGGCCGGGCTAGGCCCCGTCGTTTGCTCAGCAAGTCACAACAACGCTATAAGGGAGCTATGTTCGAACCTTATTTTTCATGTCATTTCCTTTCCAATGATAACTTGTTTTTTTGTGTGTTTTGAACTAAGTCGTTCCGTGAGGAATGGCTTTGTTCAAAAGTGTGGGGGTGATTCTTTGTACATATTAGTCTGCATGTTTTCTTTTTCTTAAATTTTTATCTTTATTAAACTTTTTGAAAATATACACTTTCATGATGTGAAAATAGATAGACCCGATTCATGCATTTCCTTGGGAAAACTTAATTGTGTACAAACATGCGAATTTAACTTTCTACTTGTCTTTGTGTGCTGAGATAGCGTAGGATGTGGAGTTGAAAGAAATGCCCTAGAGAGGCTTGACAAGCACTCAAAGGACCGGATCCTTACTATACGGTTATGTTAAGATTGTGGAGGCTACACTTCGGGCTTAATGGTTTAGAGTGGACTCCGCCACGCAGCGTCTATTCAAGAGGCGGGACGGGAATCAAACCGTCCATTCTCTAGTCCAAAGTAGCCGGGAAAAGAGATGAGCGACTCTCATCTTGACCCGCGCGAAAAGGGCAAGGATGAGAAAGAGCGGGGAGGTATTTCCATATGCTCCCGGGCAATGATTGGACCTCCCAAAAGTAAAGGAAGAAATGGACTAGCAAATCATCAAAGGAGCAAAGCTCAAAGAAAAGAAAAAGAAAAAGAAATCAGCCAAAATGGTGAAACCAAATCAAAGCAAAAGTGAAGTACTCAAAGAGTCATATCAAAGGTCGAAGGCCAAACCTCACTACAAAAAACTGTCCAACAACGGAAACAAAGAAAAAGAGCTCAACCCAACTTACCCGAATCAATCAAGTGCTAGAAGAAACAAATAACATAACCATATAGTAAGATCGGATCCGAGAGTGCAGTTCAAAGGCCTAAAAAGGACTATCTTCCAATCATCCAAATTAATTTGCATCTCGGCTCAAAGGTAACAAGTATCTAGTTACTTTCATGTTTGAGCATGATTTCGTTTGGAAGCAAGTAAGCTATGCATGCTACGGTGAAATCTAGTTTTGCATCTCACATTCACATATAGGACTTAGGGTATTATTGTCCCTCTCTTTGACTACACTTGTTCGGGACGAACAAGATTAAGTGTGGGGTTATTTGATGGCGCGTATTTATACGATTCATTAAGTACTACTAAACCCACCAATTAAGACATTTGGTCATACGAACAAGTGCTTGTTAATGCCTTTTTGTGTATATAGGTTATTTTGGGGTCTAAAGAG
Organism: Rhodiola chrysanthemifolia; assembly: GCA_033675395.1. Classification (NCBI taxonomy): domain Eukaryota; kingdom Viridiplantae; phylum Streptophyta; class Magnoliopsida; order Saxifragales; family Crassulaceae; genus Rhodiola; species Rhodiola chrysanthemifolia. The sequence goes on along the minus strand of JAUDRI010000018.1, from coordinate 125,238 downwards.
GAAACATGCCTAAAAGGGGAGATTTATGCCCAAAAAGAACACCAAGCATTTCTGGCCGAGAAGTCGCAACCAGGGCCCGAGGAAAATCGACCATGACGCGAGGAGGCCCGAGAAAACTAGGACGCGCCAGTGCGCCCAGGCCCCAGCCGAGCTGTCTAGCACTGAATTCAAGTTGCCCGAGCAAACCATCTGATCTGACGATTCCGCCTCGAGCAAAGTGATCAAAATGGCAAATAAGGTGGACAATGTTGGAAATCCAAGGAGAATGCCCGAGCAGATTGGCAGATGGCCCAAGTCCAAAGCAAAGGCCCCGCGCGCTCTTAAGCACCTAAACCAAGTCGCTCGACCAAACCATCGGATCTGGAAAATCTGGCTCGACCAAAGTGTTTCAAATGCCCAACAACTCAGACAATCTCACTTCTCAAACAAAATGCCCGAGTGGAACAAGCTCAAGCCCGATCAAGGCCAAACTTGGGCGATTCCGGCCGTTTTGGGATTCCGACCAGGTTTCGATCAGATTCCGGCAAAACGACTTCGACCATTAAGCTTAGAATTGCCTCAGAAATCCAAATCTGCAATCCAAAAGCCAAAGGCCTCCGACCAAAATTCCGGCCAGATTCCGGCGACCTCCGGCCAACCCCCGACCAAGCTGCGACCAAACCCAACCATGACCCAACCAAGTTCCGGCCAAGATCCAACCGAGTGCCAATATTCCGGTTGGCTTTTGGATTCCGGTTGCCCTTTACTATTCAAGTCCGGTTGCCCTTTGGCTTCAAGCTAGCCAAGTCGGTGGAACCATGGGGAACTAGCTCCAAGTCGGTTGGTTGGCCTAGCAAAGTCGGTTCGCCTCAATGCCAAGTGGTTGGCTCTCCTCTTCTTCCTATCCAAATGGCTTATCTTTGGGATATTTCTCAAGCTAAACTTAGTCCTCAAGTTTCCATAGCCTATAAATAGAGGGCTTGTGATGGACCCAAATTATACGAATCATAAACACCGTAAAACCCCCTTAATTAGACGGTTGGTCTATTTAACTTTTGCTTGTTAGCACCGATATATTTCTACAGGGTATTTTGGCGCTTAGAGAGAAAACACGCTAAGGAGAGGATTTTACGCTGAAAAGATGTTAGAGTTATTCCAAGGTCAAGATCGGACGCTGACTGAAGAAATCTCAAGGATCCTGACATGGAATCACTCCAAACAAATCAAGCCGAAGAGGAATTTGCATTGAAGACTCAACCGACCGGGTGGGAAAATGCCGCAGAAACCACCCGACCGGTTGAAGAAGTTCTAGGCCGTCCGCCGAGCTGACCAAGCACTCAATTCAAGTTGCCCGAGCACAACATCTCATTTGACAATTCCGCCTCGACCAAAGTGTTTAAAATGGAAAATAAGGTTGAAGATGTCGAGAAACCAAGGAGAATGCTCGAGCAGATTGACAGTTAGCTCAACTTCAAGGCAAAGGCACCGCGCACATTGGCACCCAAACCAAGTCGCTCGACCCAACGGATGAATCTGGAGATTCTGGCTCGACCAAGATGCTTGGAATGCCCAACAAGTCGGACAATCTCGCTTCCTAGACAAAACGCTCGAGTAGATTGGCAGATTAGCCAAATTCCAAGTAAAGGCCGCGCGCATAGGCACCAAGACCAAGTTGCTCGACCAAACCAACGAATTTGGAAATTCTGGCTCGACCATTAGTCGTAGAATCACTTGGCCATTCACAATCAACTATCAAAGTGCACGTTTGGACAAGTTGACCGGCCACCACCCTTGGAGGTGGCAAAGGGAGGAGCTCCTCCACCCACCACCACCTGCTACCGGCGGCTCCTCCACTCTAGGTGACCGGTGGCTTTTCCTCCCCCCTTGTGGCAGCTCCTCCTTGCTCCTCCTCCTCATCCCTTGGATCAAAAGACATGTGCCACCATCTCCACCACCCATCTCCTCCCCTTATGGCTATAAATACCAACCTCCTCCTCCTCATTTCATCCATCCACAAAATTGTAATTCACTTATCTCTCTACATTTGGTTACTTTGTAAGTTTGGTTTGGTTTTGAAATAATACTCTTGTCGGTTCTTGAGTATTATACTTTAGAGAATACTCCTGTTGGTTCTTGAGTATTCAGTAGGAAATTGGGAATACTCCTGTTGGTTCTTGAGTATTCCACCCCTTTCCCTCTTACTGTTTTCAAAAACCCCCGAGTATTTAGCTATGGTATCCACCTCTATGGATATTCGTAGCTAAACCCATATTCGGTTGAGGGTTCTCACCCTTGTGCCCACATCTTGAGACTCTTGTACCTTATGTCATTTTACACTTCTCTAGTCTTTGAGATCTAGTTTGAGTAACACCTTTGTCGGGTTGTTCAAACTAGCGAAAGACTAGAAGCCTAAAGCTTTGTCAAGCTTGTAATGGAATACCACCTTTGTCGGGGTATTTGGGTTGTCACCTTTGTAGGGGCAACCACATAACAACTTGACAGGTTAAGGGTGTGGAGTACCACCTTTGTCGGGGTATTTGAGTTGTCACCTTTGTCGGGACAACCACACTTAGAAGTGTAGAAGAAATCATTTGGAGTCAATGATAGATGTGTCACAAGAAGAGTCCTAAAACCGAATGCTTTCCTTAAATTAAAAACACATTCGTATTTATTTTCTTAGTACAACTACCTTAATCAACTGCGCTCATCATCCGGAGGACTTGCCAATCACGCATCACCCGCTGTAAGTCTTCTTTGTATTTTCAGTATTTAATTTCCTGTCATTTACTTTTCTGCACTAAAACCAAAACCAACCAACCAGTCATTTACTTTTCCGCGCTAAAATCTCAATCAAACTAAAACAAGCTCCCTCGCTGTACAATCACCTCAAAGAACAACTATCCCCCTAATTCCCTTGGGTTCGACCCCTACTTACCACTTACTACCCAGTAGTGTAGTCGCGAGTAGCGGACTATTATAAATTTATTTGTGCAAATCGCTCCGACGACAAGCGATTCTGTCAGCTTGCCTCATGTAATCCTTGTCCTAGTCCTTGTAGTTCGAAATCCCAAGTCCTTAGAGAGAAGAGAGCTTAACTCTCTTCTCTTCATTTTCAATACAAACACACTTTTGTTCTTTGTTCTTCACTTGTTCTTGAGCTCCAAGCTCTTTACTTTCCAGCAAGCACACTTTACTTTCTTGTCAAGTTCCTGATTTGGAGCTCCTCTCCCTTCCTTTGTTGTCTTGATAAAGCCACGGTTACTTGTATTCCTTGACATGAATACAAGTAACTAAAGCTTCCCTTCTCATTTCCTTGTCAAAGCTCACGGCTACTTGTATTCCTTGACATGAATATAAGTAGCTAAGGCTTCTTTTACTTTCTTGTTGCTCTCGGTTACAATTGCTCTCGGTCACTTGTCTTACTTTTCTTGTTTTCTTTTATTTTTGTAAGTAAGGTGCTTGTATTCTTAGACATGAATACAAGTAGCTAAAGCATATTCGGTCAAAAGGGTGTTCATATTTGTGTATGCATCTTGAGACTTAAGCTTAATGCTTCTTTGTTTGTCCACTAGTTCTTGTGCCATTATTCGGTTGAACAACAAGGCTAAGTGGATGCTTGAAATGGCAAAGCTTAGCCGAGTAGTTCAATCTTGATTAGACGACAAGACTAAGTGGATGCTCGAAAGGGGAAAGCTTAGCCGAGTAGTTTAATCTTCCTTAAGTCGCTTGGTTGATCGTAACTGAGAGATCAAGTGGCTGCACTTAGAACTAGAAGTCTATGTCTTGATTTTGGAGTAGATTGTGGTGCAAGTGCTAGAAATGGCCTTACTTTAGGGTCTAAGTCTTGAAAAGGAATAAACCCACACTTAGGAACACAAAGTAAGATCATTTGACGTCCATGATGGTTGTCTCACAAGTAGAGACCCTAGACTGAATATCTTTCGTCCTTACTTATCCGCACTTTACTTTCCTGTCATTTACATTTCAGCACTTACTTTCACGCACTTTTTATTCAGTCTTTACTTTTACGCACTTTACTTTCCCGCACTTTACTTTCCAGTCTTTACTTTCAGCACTTTTATTTTCAGTTCCTTTATTTTCAGTCTTTATTTTCCGCACTTACTTTCCGCACTTTTACTTTCATTACAGCAGTTTTCAACATCAATCAAACATATATTTTTGGCACGTATTGCGCTTGAAACACAGCGTGCGACAAACCAAAAGTATGTTGTATGATTGATATTGAATCCGGTTGTATCCACAATTTACTTTCCAGCACTTTACTTTCTGTATAAAAAACCAACAAAACCAAAAAAAACCAACTGTAATTACTTTCATTTTTCTTTTCTTTCATTTTCAAGAACAACCATTCCACACTAACTCCCTTGGGTTCGACCCCTACTTACCGCTTTACTACCCAATAGTGAAGTCACAAGTAGTGGACTTATAAATCAATTTTGCACATTGCCTCACGACAAGTCCTCATTACCGAGCAGCCCTACAGTCCCAGTCCATTTAGCCGAAGAAGTCCCAGTCGAAGCAGGACTGGGTGCCGAGGAGTGGCAACATGAATACCTGTCCGCGTCCCTGGCGTGGCATAACGAATCCCAGATCGCGCCCTGGTGTGGCAACACCAATCTCGGCTCGTCCTTCACTTCGGCCGCGCAGACCACTTTCCTAATCTTGACCGAAGGATCTCGACAGCGCTTGAGGCTATGCTCCGCAACATCCCAGCCAGCGCCGAGGTAAAGCTCGCAGCTCTCGACCAGACCGTTCGCAACTCGCAAGGCTCAGCGCGCGTATTTCCTAATTTCGTCCAAGGCCATAAGTGAGTAAACGGTCGTATTTCCCAATCTCGCTCGAGCAAATGAGCAACCGTCGAATGTCCTAAAATCGATCATGGCCTAAAACAAGTGGAGCAACAGCTCTATTTCCTAAAACCAGTTATGGGAGGTGGCTTGTTCCACTTTTGGACACGAAAATATTGAAGATGCCACCATATAAGAGTTCGAACCCTAGATGTTCCACTATATATGCAAGTGTTAGGGCGACACAACGATCATCTCATCAAGAAGCTATCATCCTGAGCAGTCCAGCACCATCCTTCGATCATCAGAGCTCGAATCATCACTCAGTCCGGCCAGCACTCCTTCGAAACGTTCCTTCCTCAAATCGAGAGTAGTTCCTTGTATTTCATTACTATTATTTCTGCTTGTTATTTTAATGGACATGAGTAGCTAATTCCATTGTGTTCGGCTTAGGGTTAATATATTGTGAGGAATGTTTTGAGGCTTGTGCTTAATGCTATTTACGTTTTACTAGTTCTTGTGCACGTTTATCTTGGATTATTTTGTGAAGCTAAGTAGATACTTGCAATGGTGAAGCTTAGTTGAGTGATTTAATCCCTATATTTGCTACTCTTTGCATACTGAAACGTTGAGACAAGTAGTTGCACATTAACTTGATATTGCCTGAAACGAATGTATCAAGTTTGCTAGAACTAGAAGCCTAGGACCTGAAACGGAATTAGGTTGTGGTGTAAGTGCTTGAAACGGCCTTACCTTAGATTATAACCTGAAACGGGAGTAATCACACTTAAGAACGTAAATTAGATCATTCATAGACCCTAAGCCGGATACTTCTCCCTCAATGAACTACTTTACGTACTCTTGTTTTAGTTTACTTGTGACAAACCAATCAAAAACCCCCAAAACAATTGTTACCTAGACAACTTCCCAACACTAGGTCCCTTGGGTACGACCCTTGCTTATCGCTGTACTAACCCATAGCCAAGAGCGAGGTTTTATAAATACAAATTTGCAGGTGCCAACGATAGCCTGTCAAATTTTGGCGCCGTTGCCGGGGATCTAAAGCTTCGGTAGAGTTTGTCTCAGTTTTTTTATTTTTGTCCGCTTAATTGTTGTGCTTTGCTACTTGTGCGCCATGTCTCGTGCAGGAAGCAGGTTTGGTGACGATCAGAACAACAACAACCACGAAGGGCTCGACCCAGTCCTTCAGAACAACGAAGTACCACCCCCGTTCTACGAAGACCCGGAGCAGATGGTTCGAGCTATGAACCAGCGCGCCAGGGCAGCAGCCGCTCGAGCAAATCAGCAGGCCCCAGTCGCCCCGAACAACGTCGAACCACTCGGGCAGGACGGAGCCGCACCGCTCGGACAACACGGAGCGGGACAGCACGCACCGCTCGGGCAAAATGGAGCTGGTCCGAGGTAACAGCCGCGACTACCCCGACCGCAACCCCCGCCCGTCGTACCTCGACTACAACAGCAGCTCGTTCGAGAAGAATACGACGAGGAGTACTACTACCGCAAACCGACCATGGGCGAGCTATCCGCACCCAATTTTCGCAACCAACCATGGTGTATTTACGAGGGCCCCGAGCTAGAGGACATCACCATCAACACAGCAGTCGTCCATCACTTGCCCAAATTCTCAGGACGCCAGGGCGAGTCGGCCACCACGCATCTCCAACGCCTACACGACATTTGCTAAAACCTTCGGCCACATGGAGTGGAACTGGATGATTTTAAATTAAAAGCATTTTATTTCTCATTAATAGATGCAGCTAATGATTGGTTTTTATCTTTACCTTCAGGTAGCATCAGGACATGGGAACAAATGAAAAGGAAGTTCCTCGCCAAGTACTACCCGGCGGGCATGGCAATGCAAGTGCGCAGGCAGCTACAAGAGCTCAGGCAAGGACCAAATGAATCAATGTATGATTATTTCGAGAAGTTCAATCATTTGGAACGAAGCTGCTATAACTTAGGCCTACCGGAAAAGCTTCTAGTCGAGTACCTGCTCGACGGCTTGAGGCAGCTCGATCGATACCTGCTAGACGCCTCGGCTGGAGGGACGCTAATGAATTTACCGCTCGGACAAATACGAAAGCTAGTGGCCGAAGTGGCCGAGAACGCAAGATTTCGAGAAGAGACGCACCGGATGGAGGAGTTCAACCGAACAAAGAACGTCGCCCAAGCCAGCACCCCAACGAATTCAATGGCCGAGGAACTCAAACAGCTCAAGGAGATGATGCAACAAGTCATACGGAGGCAACCAGTCCAGACGAGACCTTCCGAGTTCTGTGGAGCAACGGAGAATAAAACGGACGCCTACCCGACCATAGTGGCAGATGACCAAGGCGAGGTGAACGCTGTCGAGGGATATCAAAACTACAACAGCCGGTGATGGACCATAATTATACGAATCAAAAACACAGTTAAACCCACTAAATTAGACTGTTTGTCTAGTTAACTTTTGCTTGTTAGTTCCGATATATTTCTACAGGGTATTTTGGAGTCTAGAGAGAATACAGGCTAAGAAGGAGTTTTTAAGCTGAAAAGATATTACGAGTCATCACAAGGCCAAGGGACCGAGTTCTAGGCCATCCTAAGGAACGACCATGCTACACTCAAAATCAGCCTTAACATCCTTCATGGAACCGACTTGGAATCACTCAAATATGCTAGAACCATCGGAAAATGGATAAGAACGCAATGCAAAGGCACCGAGCCCGGTAGAGGCCAAACAAGGGCAATTTCAGCCGATTTGGGATTTCGACCATGTTCCAAGCAGAATTTGGCTTAGGTTCCTTCTTGAGATCATCTTAGAATGACATTTTCATTCAGAATACACTCTCTAAAATCCAAGAAGCTCCGGCCAAAGATCCGGTCAGATCCGGTCAAACCGATGGCTTTTGTGAAAAAGTCACAAGCTTCTAGAAGGCTAAGGGGATGCTCCTCACATGGGTAAGCCACAAGCCACTCTCCTTCCTCCACCTCATAGCCGCCGGCAGCTTTTGCTCCTCCCCCATGTGGCTTCATCTCCTTGCTCCTCCATTCATCTTGTGCCATGTGTTGGCATCTCATCCACACTTCTCCTCTCCCTTAGCCTATAAATTGAGATGCTCTCCTCTTGTAATCTTCATGCAACAATCCATAAGTTAGAGAGAGAAGCTCTCACTTCTCTCTAGAGTTTGGGTACTAATCATGTAATCTTACTTTGGAATCAAAGCTTGATCATTGGCGCTTCAACGGTTTTGTAAGTCTTCTCGTATTTATTTTACTGTCTTTCAAAACCCTTGTTTTTCCAAATTCATAGTTATGATGTCCAGTGCCATGAATAGTAGTAGCTAAACTCTTCATTCGGTTGAAGGGGTGTACTTGTATTATAAAACGTTTTAGACTATACTTTAGTACTTTTTCTTTGTATTCAAAACTTGTTCTATGTGCCATATATTAGGCCAGAACTTCCAAGGATGAGTGGATGCTTGGAATGGCAAAACTCTTCCGTGGGAGTTCGTAAACATACTCGGATAAGTGGATGCTTGGAATGGCAAAGCTTATCTGAGGAGTTTGACCTCTCTAAAACACCATTTGGTTGCTCGGGAATGACTGATCAAATGGATGCACACAGGCTAATATACCTTGGAATAGGGTATTAGTCTAAGTAGAACAAGTGCTCTACGTTCTTTGCAAAAGTCTAGACAGTGTGTGCAAATCGAGTGCTTGGAATGACCTTGATACACTTTCGAACACCTTTGCAAAAGACTAGACAGTGTGGCAAATCGAGTGCTTGGAATGGCCTTGATGCACGTTTGAATACTTAGAAGGATCACTAAGAGTCGATGATAAACATGATATAATACAAGGCCCTTAAAACCGAATGCTTTCCTTTAATTGTAATATCCACTGTCACCTTACCTTTCAGTCCTAAAATCACAACCAATCCCAAAACTGTCCAACTTAAAGAACAACTAATCCACACTGACTCTCTTGGGTTCGACCCCTACTTACCACTTGCTACCCAGTAGTGAAGTCACGAGTAGCGGACTTATAAATATTATTTGTACATTTGCTCTGACGACAAGCATCTGTCAGCCGGCCCGGGCCAAACAGACCATACAATCAAGGCGCGCCCGGGCAAGGAGGACAGCAGTGGCGGAACGACAACCACGCTCCGAGGGAGCCAGCCCAACAAGCCACGCATCAGCAACAGGCCGCGCCCCAGCATGCCGGATCATTTTATCGGCAACCATATCGACAACAACAGGGCACATACAACGGACCCACCCAGAACCAGCAGCGCGCCCAGCTACAACCAGACCGGATCACAACAAGCGAGCTCAAGCAAATCACTGGAGGACATCGTCAAGGAGCTTGCCACCACCATGCTCCAAAATCAGGCCAAGACCAATGGGGCAATAGCCGAATTATCAAAGCAAGTATCTCAAATTGCCACCAAAGTCAACGAGCTCAAAAGTGACCCGGGACGTCTTCCATCGCAAACAATTCAAAACCCTCGAGGAAACGTCAACGCTGTAGCGCACATGTGCGAGGAAATCTTGAATACGCATGCACCGCTCGAAGAAGACGCGCACACATCGCTCGAAGAAGAAGCGTACGCCACGCTCGAAGAAAATGCACGAATCGCTCGCAACAGCCGCGCGCGTTTCGACCGACGAGGTCGCGCACGGAACGCACACACCCGACACTGAAGTCGTAGCCGAGAACACTCGCTCGCATGCCGTGACATCGCCCGAGCGACACACGGACCACGCGCCCAAGAATTCCCGTGTCGCTGTTCCATTGCCGTTCCCAACGCAAGCCAGGGCCCCGAAGAAACTCGTTCTCGACAAAGAGGTGTGGGAGCTATTCAGCAAAGTGGAAATCAATATCCCACTCCTCGAGGCCATTAAGCAAATCCCTCGGTACGCCAAGTTTCTAAAGGAGCTGTGCACCAATCGTCGATGACCCACTCGGCTCGACCAAGAGCTGCTCAGCCGGAACGTTTCCGCGGTCATCCAGCGCAAGGTCCCCCCTAAGTGCGGTGACCCAGGCACCTATACCATTCAATGCACCATAGGCAACATTAGAATAGACAATTGCATGCTTGATCTAGGAGCGTCTATTAATGTCTTGCCCTATTCCATATATTCGTGCCTACGCATTGGACCTCTAGAACCTACAGGGCTCACCATCCAACTGGCGGACAGGACGTGCAAACATCCCGAAGGAAAAATCGAGAACGTGCAAGTCCAAGTCGGCGAGCTCGTCTTCCCACCAGACTTCTACGTGCTGAAGATGGAGAGCAGCAGTCCGACAGATCACGCACCCATTCTGCTAGGGCGCCCGTTCCTCAAGACGTCCAAGATGAAGATCAACTGCGACAGCGGTACCTTGTCGATGGAGGTGGAGGGCGAGGTGATCCACTTCGACATCTTTTGGGCCATGAAACACCCGCTGGAGTTTGAAGAAGTCCATGCTCTCGACACGCTCGACGATCTAGTCAAGGAAGCGCACCCGGAGAGAAAGACCGACCCGCTCGTGCTAGCGCTCGAGAAAATCGCGTACTCGCACGAGGACTCGTACGACCTTACCGAGACAGTCATCGACACACTCGGTCAGCTTGAGATCGCTTAACCGCTCACCCCCAGGTATAAAATTAACGAGGTACGATTATTTAAATCTAACACCTTTTTACCCTCGACTGTGCAGGCACCTGAGCTGGAACTGAAGCCACTACCCGAGCACCTTAAGTACGCATTCCTAAGGGAGAACAGCACACTGCCGGTGATCATCAAAAATGGGCTCGGGCCAGACCAAGAGAAAAGGTTGATCGAAGTATTGGCTCGACACAAACTCGCCATCGGATGGACGCTCGCGGACATTCGAGGAATTAGCCCAACGGTGTGCATGCACCGCATATTGCTCGAGGATGGAGCAAAGCCGTCGAGAGAGCCTCAACGCAGATTGAACCCAATAATGATGGAGGTTGTGCGCAAAGAGATTCAAAATCTGCTCGAAGCGGATGTGATCTATCCGATCTCGGATAGCCAATGGGTCAGCCCGGTGCATGTCGTGCTGAAGAAAACAAGCATTACGGTGGAGAAGAATGCCGCAGGCAAGATGGTCCCAACCCGAGTGAAGAACGGCTGGCGCATGTGCATCGACTACCGCAAGCTGAACGCGGTGACGCGCAAGGACCACTTCCCGCTGCCGTTCATCGATCAAATGCTCGACCGCCTGGCAGGTAAGCCTTATTTTTGTTTTCTAGATGGATTTTCAGGCTATAACCAATTCCCCATAGCATCCGAGGTCCAGGAGAAGATGACTTTCACGTGTCCGTTCGGCACATTTGCGTTCCGACGCATGTCGTTCGGCTTGTGCAACGCGCCTGGCACGTTCCAGCGGGTGGTCACCAGCATCTTCTCGGATATGATCGGTACGTTCATCGAGGTATTCATGGACATTTTTACTATATATGGTGACACTTTTGATGCATGCCTAGATAACTTGAGTATTGTGCTAGCAAGTTGTGTCTCTATGAACTTGGTACTCAATTATAAAAAGTGTCACTTTATGGTTACTCATGGTGTAGTCCTAGGGCATATTGTTTCACATGAGGGCATTAAGGCAGATAAAGGTAAGATAGATTTGATCTTTACCTTGCCTTACCCCTCTACAGTGCGGGACATTAAATCTTTCCTTGGACATGCTGGGTTCTATTGTAGATTTATTAAGGACTTCTCGAAAAGGGCCTTGCCCTTATCTAACCTCTTGCAAAAAGATGTCCCTTTTGAGTTTACAGATCCATGCAGGGCAGCTTTTGACGAGCTAAAACAGGCCCTCACCAGCACGCCCATTATATGCGCACCGGACTGGAGCCAACCATTTGAAATTATGTGCGACGCAAGTGATTACGCAGTAGGCGCGGTACTCGGCCAGAAGGTGGAGAAAAAGCCCGTAGTCATCTACTACGCATCGAGGACTCTGGACGCGGTCCAGCTCAACTACTCGACGACCGAGAAAGAACTATTAGCCGTAGTGTTCGCACTAGAGAAATTTAGGTCATATTTACTCGGCACAAAAGTTATTGTTTATTCTGACCATGCAACCATTAGCTACTTGATGACAAAGGAAGAGGCTAAGCCGAGGCTGATTCGATGGATCCTACTCCTACAAGAATTTGACCTGGAGATCAAGGACAAGAAAGGGATCGAAAACACGGTGGCCGACCACTTGAGCCGGCTCGTCCGAGGCGAGGAACCAGGACAAATTACCGAGACGTTCCCGGACGAGCACTTGTATGCGCTCACAGGTAAGGTACCATGGTACGCCTCGATCGTGAACTACCTGGTCGGAGGTAAGTTTCCACACTCCTACTCGAAAGCCCAATGCATGAAACTTAAGCATTACTCAAAGTTTTACTTATGGGATGACCTGTACTTATGGAAAACAGGTGTAGACCAAATACTTAGGCGGTGTATTCCTGATAATGAGATAGGGTCTGTGCTTAGTTTTTGCCATGAACATGCATGTGGTGGACACTTTGGTCCAAGGAGAACTGTTAGGAAAATATTGGATAGTGGATTTTATTGGCCGCATGTGTTTAAAGATGCTTATATTCATTGTAAGCAATGTGATAAATGTCAAAGGGTCGGTAATATTTTTGCTAGGAATGAGATGCCCCAAGTACCCATCTTAGTGAATGATGTCTTTGATATATGGGGGCTAGATTTTATGGGACCTTTTCCCAGCTCATGTGGTTATTTATATATACTTGTTGCTGTGAATTATGTGTCTAAATGGGTCGAAGCTAAGGCCACCAGGTGCGATGATGCTAAAACTGTCGTGGAATTTTAGCGCACTAACATCTTTTGTAGGTATGGAGTGCCGAAGGCCATAATTAGTGACCAAGGCTCGCACTTCTGCAACAGGGTCATGGCCGCAACTTTGAAGCAGTACCACGTCCATCATCGAACGTCCACGGCCTATCATCCGCAGACGAACGGGCAAGCCGGGATATCCAATCGAGAGATCAAAGGCATTCTCGAGAAGATGGTAAACCCGACTCGAAAGGATTGGAGCCAAAGGCTTGACGAAGCGCTCTGGGCGTACCGGACAGCCTACAAGACCCCGATCGGCACATCGCCCTTTCGGCTGGTATACGGCAAGGCGTGCCATCTGCCGGTCGAGCTGGAACACAAGGCTTACTGGGCACTCAAGCAGAGCAACCCGGACTAAGCGGCCGCAGGACTCGGCAGGAGACTTCAACTGTGTGAGCTGGAGGAGTTGCGCCTCGAGGCTTACGAGAGCCAAACAGACTACAAGGCGCGGACCAAGTTATATCACGACAAATTCATTCTCCGGCGCACGTTCGAGGTTGGCCAACAAGTGCTCGTATACTCGACCCGGCTACGCCTAAAAGCGGGCAAACTACGCTCGAGATGGACAGGCCCATACACGATCACGTGGACTTTCAACCACGGAGCGCTCGAGCTGGAAAACCCATCGGACGGAACCCATTTTAAGGTGAATGGACAACGCGCGAAGCATTACCATGGCGAAGCCGTGCCATCTGCCGAACAATTCAACCTAGCTGAACCCATCGTCGAGACGTAAATCAGGTACCGTCGAGCCAACGACGTAAAACAAAGGCGCTCGCAGGGAGGCAGCCCGGCACAATTTATTTTTCTTTAGTTTTTTATTTTCTTTATCGAGTCTTGAGTCTTTATTTTTCATCACACTGTATTTTGGGAAAGGAGATGCACTTTTGCAGGAAACTCTCGAACGAACTTGGCCAGGAGAAGATTCTGACTCGACCATCAGGCTTAGAATGGTCGATTTATCGACGAATATGAAATATCCCTCAGCACCCTGCCAAGTGGTCTGCAGACCCGGCCAACGGGGCCCTGCGCGCATAGACGAGGCACACTGTCGAAACCCCCGACCGAGACTCATTATCTGGAAAGTTGGGCTCGACAAATGTGTCTAGAATGCTAAAGGACCTTGAACGAGCGAGCGACATTCGAATTCGCACGAGGGGAGTTCCTGTCTACTCTCTACTCTCTTATTTTCCCTTCGTTTTCATGCATGCATAGTGTCTAGAGTTCAGTCGTGCCGTGAGGACATGTCAGTTCAAAATTGTGGGGTGGGAGAGTCAGTTGAGTCGACACGTTCAATTTTCGCACCTGCATAGAGTCAGCACATTTACCCTTAATTTTTTTAAAATTTTGTACAATGGAATTTCTCTCTAAATACCTAGATATGCAGTATTGGATATTGACGCAGTGAAATAGATGAGCTGACTAGATGCATTACTCTCAGAAAATTTGATTTGTGCTTAAACATGTTGAGTTTAACCGTTTGCGTGCCTTTGAGTCGAGATAAATAGGGATGTGGAGTTGATAGAAACGTCCTAAAAAGACATGACAAAGCGCTCAAGGGACCGGACTCGGACTATATGGTTAAATGGATTTCGTGGAGGCTAGCACTTCAAGACAACATGGTCAAGAGTCTGCTCCGCCACTGCAGTACCTATGCGGTCAGGTGGGACGGGAAAACAACACACCGTCCGAGCTCTAGTCCAAATAGCCAGGAAAACAGACGAGCGACCCTCGGCTTGACTCGAGTCAAAAGGACGAGGATGACCAAGAGCAGGAAGGTATTTCCATATGCTTGCGGGCGATGATTGGACCTTCATCACAAAAGTGAATCACGGACGAGAAGTTCACGATTAGTAGCAACAAAAAAACAGTCATTTGTGAAGTTCTACACGCAACAAAGTGAAGTACACCACCATACCATCAAGGGCCTAGGGCCAAAACTCACTACAAAGCTGTCCTGAAGAACTCAAACACCTTGAAGCTCGAATCAAATCATGTGCAAGAGAAAGCAATGAAGTGTAACCATATAGCGAGAGCCTGGGCCAGAGAGTGCAGATCATGGGTCTAAATAAGGACTATCTCCCATTCATCCGAATTGGTTTGGATCTCGGCGCTGAGGTAACACGTATCATTTTAATTCCATGTTGAGCACAATAATCTGAGTATCGATCGAGTCATGCATAGAAAAGCAAGTCTAGAATAGCAAGTTTTATCTATGTAGCAATGACTAGGAGAGTGAAGGAAAGTGATAATATTTTTATTTTTTCTCCTGTAACCTAATGCTTGTTCGGGACGAACAAGTCTAAGTGTGGGGTGATTTGATGAGACGTATTTATACGACTCATTGAGTCAACAAAGCCCACGTCTTTCGACATTTTTACTCCCGAATAGTTACTTTTTAGTATTGTTATGCATTTCAGGTGCTTCGGAAGCCAAAGGAGGAAAAGCGCTTAAAGATTGGCATTTAAGGCCAAACAAATATCACAAGGAGGTTCGGCCGGCAACACATGACCGAGGACCGAGGATTAATGTCCGAAAGTGCCGAGGACCGATACCCGAGTCGCCCGAGGCGAGCTCGAACAGCGGAGCGCCCTGTCTGCACCGAAGGTCCTGACCGAGAAATCAGCGCTAAATCCAAGTTGCTCGACCAGATGGACTTCCCTGACAAATCCGACTCGACCAAGTGGATCAAAATACCAGACAAGTTGGACGATGTCACTAAGCAGAAAGAACGCTCGAGTGGATCCAAAGCAGCCCTACAGTCCCAGTCCATTTAGCCAAAGAAGTCCCAGTCGAAGCAGGACCGGGTGCCGAGGAGTGGCAACATGAATACCTGTCCGCGTCCCTGGCGTGGCATGACAAATCCCAGATCGCGCCCTGGTGTGGCAACACCAATCTCGGCTAGTCCTTCACTTCGACCGCGCAGACCACTTTCCTAATCCTGACCGAAGGATCTCGACATCGCTTGAGGCTATGCTCCGCAACATCCCAGCCAGCGCCGAGGTAAAGCTCGCAGCTCTCGACCAGACCGTTCGCAACTCGCAAGGCTCACCGCGCGTATTTCCTAATTTCGTCCAAGGCCAAAAGTGAGCAAACGTTCGTATTTCCTAATCTCGCCCGAGCAAATGAGCAACGGTCGAATGTCCTAAAATCGATCATGGCCTAAAACAAGTGGAGCAACGGCTCTATTTCCTAAAACCAGTTATGGGACGTGGCTTGTTCCACTTTTGGACACGAAAATATTGAAGATGCCACCATATAGGACTTCGAACACTAGATGTTCCACTATATATGCAAGTGTTAGGGCGACACAACGATCATCTCATCAAGAAGCTATCATCCTGAGCAGTCCAGCACCATCCTTCGATCATCAGAGCTCAAATCATCACTCAGTCCGGCCAGCACTCCTTCGAAACGTTCCTTCCTCAAATCGAGAGTAGTTCCTTGTATTTCATTACTATTATTTTTGTTTGTTATTTTAATGGACTTGAGTAGCTAATTCCATTGTGTTCGGCTTAGGGTTAATATATTGTGACAATGTTTTGAGGCTTGTGCTTAAGGCTATTTACGTTTTACTAGTTCTTGTGCACGTTTATCTTGGATAATTTTCTGAAGCTAAGTAGATACTTGCAATGGCGAAGCTTAGTTGAGTGATTTAATCCCTATATTTGCTACTCGTTGCATACTGAAACGTTGAGACAAGTAGTTGCACATTAACTTGATATTGCCTGAAACGAATGTATCAAGTTTGCTAGAACTAGAAGCCTAGGACCTGAAACGGAATTAGGTTGTGGTGTAAGTGCTTGAAACGGCCTTACCTTAGATTATAACCTGAAACGGGAGTAATCACACTTAAGAACGTAAATTAGATCATTCATAGCCGAGGATTAACAAGTCACAATATAGACCCCTAAGCCGGATAATTCTCCCTCAATGAACTACTTTACGTACTCTTGTTTTAGTTTACTTGTGACAAACCAATCAAAAAACCCCAAAACAATTGTTAGCTAGACAACTTCCCAACACTAGGTCCCTTGGGTACGACCCTTGCTTATCGCTGTACTAACCCATAGCCAAGAGCGAGGTATTATAAATACAAATTTGCAGGTGCCAACGATAGCCTTTCAAATTTTGGAGCCGTTGCCGGGGATCTAAAGCTTCGGTGGAGTTTGTCTCAGTTTTTTTATTTTTGTCCGCTTAATTATTGTGCTTTGCTACTTGTGCGCCATGTCTCGTGCAGGAAGCAGGTTTGGTGACGATCAGAACAACAACAACCACGAAGGGCTCGACCCAGTCCTTCAGAACAACGAAGTACCACCCCCGTTCTACGAAGACCCGGAGCAGATGGTTCGAGCTATGAACTAGCGCGCCAGGGCAGCAGCCGCTCGAGCAAATCAGCAGGCCCCAGTCGCCCCGAACAACGTCGAACCACTCGGGCAGGACGGAGCCGCACCGCTCGGACAACACGGAGCGGGACAGCACGCACCACTCGGGCAAAATGGAGCTGGTCCGAGGTAACAGCCGTGACTACCCCGACCGCAACCCCCGCCCGTCGTACCTCGACTACAACAGCAGCTCGTTCGAGAAGAATACGACGAGGAGTACTACTACCGCGAACCGACCATGTGCGAGCTATCCGCACCCAATTTTCGCAACCAACCATGGTGTATTTACGAGGGCCCCGAGCTAGAGGACATCACCATCAACACAGCAGTCGTCCATCACTTGCCCAAATTCTCAGGACGCCAGGGCGAGTCGGCCACCACGCATCTCCAACGCCTACACGGCATTTGCCAAAACCTTTGGCCACATGGAGTGGAACTGGATGATTTTAAATTAAAAGCGTTTTATTTATCATTAATAGTTGCAGCTAATGATTGGATTTTATCTTTACCTTCAGGTAGCATCAAGACATGGGAACAAATGCAAAAGAAGTTCCTCGCCAAGTACTACCCGGCGGGCATGGCAATGCAAGTGCGCAGGCAGCTACAAGAGCTCAGGCAAGGACCAAATGAATCAATGTATGATTATTTGGAGAAGTTTAATCATTTGGAACGAAGCTGCTATAACTTAGGCCTACCGGAAAAGCTTCTAGTCGAGTACCTGCTCTATGGCTTGAGGCAGCTCGATCGATACCTGCTAGATGCCTCCGCTGGAGGGACGCTAATGAATTTACTGCTCGGACAAATACGAAAGCTAGTGGCCGAAGTGGCCGAGAACGCAAGATTTCGAGAAGAGACGCACCGGACGGAGAAGTTCAACCGAACAAAGAACGTCGCCCAAGCCAGCACCCCAACGAATTGAATGGCAGAGGAACTCATACAGCTCAAGGAGATGATGCAACAAGTCATACGGAGGCAACCAGTCCAGACGAGACCTTCCGAGTTTTGTGGAGCAACGGAGAATAAAACGGACGCCTGCCCGACCATAGTGGCAGATGACCAAGGCGAGGTGAACGCTGTCGATGGATATCAAAACTACAACAGCCGGCCCGGGCCAAACGAACCACAAAATCAAGGCGCGCCCGGGCAAGGAGGACAGCAGTGGCGGAACGACAACCACGCTCCGAGGGAGCCAGCCCAACAAGCCACGCATAAGCAACAGGCCGCGTCCCAGCATGCCGGATCATTTTATCGGCAACCATATCGACAACAACTGGGTAGATACAACGGCCCAACCAGAACCAGCAGCGCGCCCAGCACAACAACCAGACCGGATCACACCAGGCGAGCTCAAGCAAATCACTGGAGGACATCGTCAAGGAGCTTGCCACCACCATGCTCCAAAATCAGGCCAAGACCAATGGGGCAATAGCCGAATTATCAAAGCAACTATCTCAAATTGCCACCAAAGTCAACGAGCTCAAAAGTGACCCGGGACGTCTTCCATCGCAAACAATTCAAAACCCTCGAGGAAACGTCAACGCTGTAACGCACATGTGCGAGGAAATCTTGAATACGCCCGCACCGCTCGAAGAAGACACGCACACATCGCTCGAAGAAGAAGCGTACGCCACGCCCGAAGAAAACACGCACGAATCGCTTGCAACAGCCGCGCGCGTTTCGACCGACGAGGCCGCGCACGGAACGCACACACCCGACGCTGAAGTCGTAGCCGAGAACACTCGCTCGCATGCCGCGACATCGCCCGAGCGACACACGGACCACGCGCCCAAGAATTCCCGTGTCGCTGTTCCATTGCCGTTCCCAACGCAAGCCAGGGCCTCGAAGAATTTTGTGTTTGATGAGCCGTATTTATACGACGCCAAAATTTGACAGCCCGTCGTCGTGACCTCTCAAATTTACATTTATAATTCCACTACTTGTGGCTCACTATTGGATTAGTAGAGCGGTAAGTAGGGGTCGAACCCAAGAGAGCTAGTTCGGTTACTTGTTGTTCTTGGAAAGCTATAAGGTAAGTAAAATAGTTGGGGTTTTGTAAATGGTTTTTTAGACTAGTGCAAAAGTAAATAACTAAAAGGTGATGTAGTAAGAGGCGATATTCAGTCTAGGGTTTCTCTTGTGACACATTTATCATAGACATCAAATGATCTATTTCACATTTCCAAGTGTGGTGTTCCGGCAAAGGTAACACCCTAGTATCCCGACAAAGGTGATACTCCACACCCTTAACCCATCAAGGTGTTATGTGGTGTCCCGACAAAGGTGACACCCTAGTATCCCGACAAAGGTGATACTCCACAACTAAGCTTGACAAAGGTTTTAGGCTTCTAGTCCTTTCCTAGATCAAACAACCCGTCAAGGTGTTATGTGGTGTCCCGACAAAGGTGACACCCTAGTATCCCGACAAAGGTGATACTCCATAACTAAGCTTGACAAGGGTGTTATTCAATCAAGATGTTACTATCTATCTTTGCTGCAAGGCATCCAATAGATATTAACTATAAGGATCATGCAAGTCTAATCTTAGTCAAGCCTTCTTACATAGAATCTCACTAATTAAAGATATTGATTCACTATATAGCACCTATTTTCACAAATGCTATATGCATAAAGTCTTGGTTAGCCTCTCACCGATGCATTTACTCTCATAAATGCTTGATAAGTTCATTTTTACTATATCCAAACCATCACTAAGCTCTCTCAATACTTGGATCATAGTTCTAACATAAACATGTCACTTAGGCATTTTATCAAACACTTAGCAACATGTCTAAAATGAAAACCATAGTAAAATGAAATCAACTTCATAAATTGCATGTTAATGTGTATACAATGATCATTGAGTACCAAGGAGGATCATAAGACCCTCAAAACACAAGATCCACTACTCACACATCATGTAAGACAACATGGTGTGAGTAGGGTTTATAGCAACAACAAGAAGAATAGAAGAAGGATAGAAGTAGGATGATTAATCCTAATGTCTCCCTTTCATCTTCACTTCTCCTTGGTTGGATGATGATT
Organism: Rhodiola chrysanthemifolia; assembly: GCA_033675395.1. Lineage (NCBI taxonomy): Eukaryota > Viridiplantae > Streptophyta > Magnoliopsida > Saxifragales > Crassulaceae > Rhodiola > Rhodiola chrysanthemifolia. The sequence goes on along the minus strand of JAUDRI010000018.1, from coordinate 105,144 downwards.
GATGACCTTGGATGAGCCTCTTTTCCAATCTTCTTCTCCCCAAAAACCTCCAAGATGCTAGGTCAAACTTATCACTTTCTATTTATAGGCTCGCTGAAATTCCGGAACTGTAGCAGTCCCAGTCGATCGACTGGCGTTGTGCTTGTTGCCCAGTCGATCGACTGGAGGAAGAAATGTCGCTTGGCTGACAGATTCTCAGTCGATCGACTGGCACAAGGTAGGTTCCCAGTCAATCGACTGCGGTAATGTGGAATTTTGGTCCTCCTGATGCTCCATCCAGTCGACCGACTGGAGCCCCAATCGACCGACTGAGATCACGTGGCCTGCATGCTCTAGATGAGGTACTCGCCAGTCGATCGACTGAAAGGTCTAGTCGATCGACTACAGAAACATGGATTGCAGGCTCTCCTGAGACTGCTCCCAGTCGATCGACTGGAGCAGGGGAGCTTCCCAGTCGATCGACTGGGGACCAATTCTGCCCACTTTTTGCTCTAATCTTTGATTTTCACCGAGTTTCCTTCTATTAACTTTTGACACTAAGACATCTTGCTTTGTACCCGAAACGCATGAAAGGGGGATCAAATGACATCAAATAATCGTCGGAAACGAAATAAAGCTATAGTGAAAACGGGCATTAACGTGTCGAAAACTCGACTCATCAATCGCTCAACCAAGCTTTTTGACAAAACATCCACTTGATCTAGCGGTTTGATCATTGGGAATGAGCACAAGGACTAGTGAAATGTAAAATAGCATTCAGTACAAGAGTCTCAAAATGTGTTCACATATGTGAAACCCTAAACCGAATAAGGGTTTAGCTACTAGTATTCATTAAGAGAATACAATAGCAATGGGAATGACAAGAAAGAAATACAAGAAAGTAAAGGAATGCTTGAAAATAAGGAAATACTTGAAAATAAGGAAATAAAGACTAGAGAGAAGTAAGGGAAATGTGTGTTTGTGTTGTGTTGGATTGTGAGGGATGATTTGAACCCTCTCCCAAGTCCTCCTCTTTATAGCCCATTGTTGAAAACAAACTCAAAACATAGGCTCCTCTTGTGGCCCTTGCCCAATTGTTTACTCCATTCCACTAGTGCCACTCACCCATGATTCAAGGCTTGATGTTGGCAAGTGGAGAATATTGATCCACAAAGAGTTTTGTATGTTTTTGGCTACCCTTTCCAGCTCCATAATTAATGACTCCAATGGTTGGCTTCAAGATAATGCCCCTTTGAATATACACCTCACTTGGTGCCTTTTAGCACATATTTGTGTTTTCTGGTAGCTTTGCCTTGACATAGTGGGATTATTCACGTTTCCACCAATATGAAATATTATAAGATTATTTGTCGAGCCAGAATTTTGATTTGAAGAGTTGTGCTCGAAGATGTCCTCAAATTGCATAATCTGTGTGCTCAGGGCCCTATCGGAAATGAGCCGAAATGGCTTGGCATTGGCCAACAGCAAATCGGCTCGGGCGTTATCTTTGATTTTCCAACATTGTCCACCTTATTTGCCATTTTGAACACTTTTCTCGAGGTGGAATTGTCAGATCAGGTCGTTTGCCTGAGCAACTTGGATTTGGTGCTGGTTTGCTCGACTGGGACCTGGGGCGAGGTCCGGGGCGCTCGGGCGCGACCTGGGCTTCTGGGGCGCTGGCCTGGGGCGCTCGGGCCTTTGCCAACTTTTCTCGATGTGTGGATTGGTCGGTCCTCAACTCCTTGCGATGTTTTTGGCTCATAAAGCCATCTTTTAAGCATGATTCCTCCTGGAGCTTCCAAAACACCTGAAACACGAAAGTGTTGGAATTGGTGGGACTTGATGACTCGCTGAGTCGTATGAATATGGCTCATCAAACCACCCCACACTTATAATTCCCCGGCAACGGTGCCATAGGTCGTCGTCGTGACCTCTCCAACACTTTATTCCCCGGCAACGACGCCAAAGCCATCTTTTACTTTTTTTTTGTCGGATACTAGGGTGTCACCTTAGTCGGGACACCACATAACACCTTATATGGGTTAAGGGTGTGGAGTATCACCTTTGTCGGGATACTAGGGTGTTACCTTTGCCGGAACACCACACTTGGAAATGTGAAATAGATCATTTGATGTCTATGATAAATGTGTCACAAGAGAAACCGTAGACTGAATATTTCCTCTTACTGCATCACCTTTTAGTTATTTACTTTGCACTAGTCTAAAAAACCATTTACAAAACCCCAACTGTTTTACTTTCCTTATAGCTTTTCAAGAACAACAAGTAACCGAACTAGCTCTCTTGGGTTCGACCCCTACTTACCGCTCTACTAATCCAATAGTGAGCCACAAGTAGTGGAATTATAAATGTAAATTTGAGAGGTCACGACGACGGCCTGTCAGTCACGCAGAAAGTGATACCTAATTTCTATGTGTTTAGTATGTGAAAACTGTACCGGATTTCTAGAAATATTAATGGCACTGGTATTATCACATAGAATTGAGACACATTCAAGATTAACACCGTAGTCACTTAGCTGTTGTTTTATCCATAGTAGGTTTGCACAGAAAGCAGCAGCTGCGATATACTCGGCTTCGGCAGTGGATAAGGCAATGGAGGAATGATTCTTGGATCCCCACGATATCAGACATGGTCCAAAGAATTGGGCCATCCCTGATGTCGACTTTCTGTCTATCTTGCAGCCAGCATAGTCAGCGTCTGTGTAGGCCATCAGGTGTAAGTCCCCTCCCTTTGGATAGAATAGACACAGGTCATCCGTCCCCTTCAGGTGTCTCAAGATCCTTTTCACAGCTTTGACATGCGTCTCTCTGGGATCTGCTTGATATCTGGCACACAGACAGCCACTAAATAAGATGCCAGGTCTGTTGGCAGTAAGATACATCAGTGAACCTATCATTCCCCTGTATAGGGTTGGATCCACTTGAAGTGAGGACTCATCCTTTGCTAAGGAGTCATTGGGTGACATCGGTGTAGCACATGTTTTTGCGGACTCCATCCCAAACTTCTTTAAGATTTCTCTCACGTATTTCTGCTGATGGATCCGAGTTCCATCTTCATCTTGTGCTACTTGAAGTCCTAGAAAGTACTTCAATTCTCCAACCATACTCATCTCGAATTCGCTTGACATCAGATCTGAGAACTTTTTGACAAGTTTAGGGTTAGTTGAACTAAAGATAATATCATCAACATATACCTGAACCACTAAAGTGTCAGTTCCTTCTTTCAAGAGGAAGAGAGTTTTATCCACTTCTCCTCTGACGTATCCATGTGACAGAAGGAACAGGGATAGTCTCTCATACCAGGCGCGAGGAGCTTGCTTCATCCCGTACAACGCCTTGTCCAGGACATACACACGATTGGGATGATCTCTGTCCTCGAATCCTGGAGTCTGGCTCACATACACTTCTTCTTTTAAGAGTCCATTAAGGAACGCCGTTCTTACATCCATCTGTTGCAAAGAGAACCATTGATAGGTTGAGTAAGCTATAAGTAGCCTGATTGCTTCTAGTCTTGCAACTGGGGCAAAAGTCTCGTCGTAGTCTATTTCCTTTCTGCTGGTTGTGTCCTTTGACTACTAGACGAGCTTTGTTCCTTACGACGACTCCCTTATCGTCCAACTTGTTTCTGAAGACCCATTTTGTTCCAATCAAGTTCTTATCTTTTGGTCTAGGAACCAGACGCCACACTTCATTTCTGTCGAACTGGTGCAGCTCCTCTTGCATGGCGTTGACCCATTCTGGGTCTTTAAGCGCTTCAACTACTGTCTTTGGTTCTGCAATAGAGACAAAAGAGGCAAAACCACATAATTGAGATAAACTTTCAAGGTCTACCTGTTCCTGAGAGATGTAGCACTGGTAGTCCCCTAGTCTAGCTGGCCGATGAACCGCTCGTTCATAATGTGTGGTTCTGAGTTCCCCCTCACGGTTAGTGGGGGTAGGATCAACGGAAGCTTCTTCCCCACCAGGAAGCTCTTCGTTAGCTTCCACCGCGGGGTTACCATTTACATGTCCACCTGGTGGATCGGCTATCTCATTATTTTCTACCTGATGGTCTGCTAATGCTTCATCTGCGTGCTGGATATCCACATGGGGTATGTCAGCAGTGGGTGCTGATGGAGGTTCCCGGTCAGGGTTTGACTCGTCGACAAAGTGGAGCTCCCCAGCATCTTGCCTAGCCGTAGTTGAGGAATCTTGTATTAGGTGACTAGCCATCACTGTCTCATCGAATCTTACGTGCACGCTTTCCTCCACTTGCTCTAGCCTCAGGTTGTAGACTTTGTAGGCCTTGCGATGACTGGAGTACCCAACGAATACTCCTTCATCACTCCGAGCATCAAACTTTCCCAAGTTTTCCTTGCCGTTATTGTGGACAAAGCATTTACAACCGAATACTTTCAGGTGAGAGATTCTAGGCTTTCGTCCACGTAGCAAATCATATGGAGTTTTTCCTATCATGGATCGAAGCGATGCTCTATTGAGGATGTAACTCGCAGCATGCACTGCTTCTGCCAAGAAGCTTTTTGGAACTCCGCTACCAATTAGCATCATTGGTGACATGTTCTCCAAGGTTCTGTTCTTTCGTTCTACTACACGGTTTTGCTGTGGTGTCTGTGGGGTAGAAAAGTTGTGATCAATACCTTTGTCCCTGCACAACGAAAGAAACTGCACGTTCCGGAACTCGGTTCCGTTATCAGTACGAATGGAGGTCAAACTGCGATCTAACTTATTTTATATCAACTTCAACCATGCTTCAAATTCACCAAAATGTTTGAGTTTTAGTGCATATAAATATAGTCCATGTATACCTGGAGTAGTCGTCGACTATGAATAGAATATACCTATTTCCTCCGCGGCTGACGATGCTGACTGGACCGCACAGATCCATGTGGATCATGTCCAATGGAGCAGAGGTGCTTGCAGTTTGCTTTGAGGGAAATGAAGTCCGTGCCTGCTTTCCCGTTGCACAGGCACTACATACCTGATCGAAGGCGCTTTGCATCTTGGGCAAGCCGACTACCGGTTCCTTCTGATGGAGTTTGTGCAGTAGCCTCATACTTGCGTGCCCAAACCTCTTGTGCCACGAGATGGAATCTTCAGCAACACTTGCAAGGCACAGTTCTTCCTCCGGAGTGAAATCCGGATCCACAGTGTAGATTTCGTTCACACGAATTCCTCTCAGAACTGTCTTACATGTCCCATTACACCTTACTAGGCAATCATTAGAGTTGAATATGACATGATTTTTACTGTTTTGACATAGTTCAGATACGCTTAGCAGATTGTACCTCAACCCTTCAACTAGGCTTACCTCCTTGATTCGGATAGTATCCGAAATGCTTACCTCTCCTATTGATATCACCGTTCCTTTGCTTTTGTTTCCGAAGATTATTCTTTCTCCAGAGTGTTTTTGGAGCGAGTCGAACCATACTGGATTCCCTGTCATGTGTCTTGAGTAGCCACTGTCCAGGTACCAGGGACGGGACCTCACTCCTTCCTGCAAGGAAGGGATCAGTTTTTACGAACCCAGACAAGCTTGGGCTTACTGGGTTTAGGAATGAATTTAGCAACTGGAACATAGTAAGATCGACAATAAGCATCATGGTTAGTTGTGTCGATCTTTCGCCTAGGTGTGCTCCTTGGTCTACCACGGATTGCTGGGTCATAGTGGGGGCAAAAGTGATCGACTTTGCCTTTCTTCCTATATGGACTGACTTTCCTCTGACGACGCGCTCTTGACCAGTGGTCCTGAGCTTCCAACCAATTGCGGTTGCTTTCATCTATCTCCCTTATTCTTGGCATTCGGATTTATAGTGTCCAGATTGACCACAATTCTAGCATGTTCTGTGGCATGGAAGATCAACATACTTGCTTCGACCAGGTGGTGTAGATGTCTTCATCTTTCTCGCCTGGAAGTCTATTTTTGAAGGCTTACGACTCAAGTTCATCTTTTGCCATATTTCATAGGTTTTTCTGGCCTTGTAAGGGACAGAGTCCGTATCATGGATATGAAATCCCTCCTGTGGATTGGCTTCCCTTCTCACCTGTCTGGTGGTCTGAGGCCTTCTTTTCTGGCCAGAGCTTTCTCTTGGTTCCATTATTACACCCTTTCCTTTGGCAGCCTCTTCCTTCTCGTATCCAAATCCGGGTCTGACAAACTTTTTCTTATAGTCCTTCTTTGCTTCCTCAACCCTCTTAGCTTGAACCTCTTGAAGCCATTCTTCTTTTATTGCAGCCTCCTCGTGTCTGAGGTTTTCCACTGTCTGAAGGAGTTCCTCATTGTTTCGTCTGAGTTCCATCAGTTCATGGTTCAACTTTTCAACCTTTGTGTTGAAGTCAACTGATGAGTCGTAGTTGTACGACTATTTTATGTGTTAAAGCCCCGTCTTTTAGTGTTTGCCTGTATGTTATTTGACTACCTGTGTGTAGTTTTCATTCTCAGGTACATTCAGAGACCATAGAAGGAATACCGGCTAAAGAGAGCCTGGAGAAGAGGTTTTGCATCGAAGGAATGAAGTCCAAATGTTTGAAGACTGACTCAGTCGCTAGCGCGCACGTCTGAAGAATTACGGGCACGGACGTATGCTGAATTAAGGAAATTGTTGAGACGTCCGCGGGGAGTAAATCAAGAAGGCGTCCGCGGATGACACATGGCAGTCGAAAATCATAATTTCACATTTGCAATCTCGAAGGGGACAACACAGAACTCGAAGGGACAGAGAACCAGGCGGCTGGATCTGGAGAAAAGAGGAAAAACCATCTAGGGTTAGGGAGCTAGAAGTTCGGTTTGGAGAGAAGACTACTTGGAGTAAGATTCCGATTGGGATTCGTTGCTGGATTTGAGTGTGAGAGTAGAGCTGCAGCTTGGTGGAGGATTCGTCAACAGTATTTCTATTCCATTTTCATTCAAACACTTGATGATGTATTCCATTACGATGAGTAGCTAAACTCATTTGTGTAGGCTAGAACTCCAAATTATGATGTATTGACTTGAGACTTCTATCGATTTCTATGTTTTGCGTCATATTACTATGCTATGTTTATGGAATTGATGTGCTAGCTTGAGTGGAACCCTAGCGGGGGAGCTTGGGTGTGTTTGTTGATTCCAATTGTCAAAGTTTGCTAGCAACCTAGCGGGGATAGTGAACTAGGACACGAGTAATAGACCACTAGGATTAAACACCCTAGGACAACTTGTTCAATTCTTCATGCAACTCTAGCGAGTTAGGGTCTTGATTATTGCTAGCGCGAGATTGAGTACTAGAACTAGAACGGGGAGTACAACCTAGCGGGGAGCTCTAAGTTGTAAAACAATAGAAATCAATACGGATTTGTCAATGATTTAGTCTTGCATCACAGTGGAAAGTTCTAGCGTGCACTTCTCTTTGATATTACATACTCGAATTCGTGTGACGATTGCTTTCTTAATAAGTGATAATTGTTGCTTGTGTTTCGTGTTTTCCATTTACGTGTTTGAATACTTAGTGAACAGATTCTTATACCGATCTCTGTGGATACGACCCGACTTACCACTTGCTAGTCGGAGATAAAGAAATATTATTTTTGACGGGTACAACGACGCCCGTCATCGACCGGCTCAGTGTTTCCAATCCTCATGTGTTTCAGTTCATCACTTAGCTTGCTGATCTGTCTGTCTCTTCCTTCACAGGTACGACACTTGCAAACATGCTCTGCGATCTCTTTTTCAAGACGCATGGCTTTGGTTGACCAAAGATGGTTCTCTTCTATGTCATCGTGATGATCTTGTTGCATGCGTGACACTCTATTTTCCAGATCACGGTTTTTTGCGAGGAGCTTGGCTATTGTTTCTGCAAAGTCAGATTCAGAGAACACTTCATCAATAAAGGAGTCAGTATCTGTTACCTTGTTTGACGTGGAATGAGCCATCAAGCAGGATTCCTTGGAACATTCTCCATCGTCGTTATCCTCATCGAAATCTCCCCATACTGCGAACATAGCATGAGCTGGCTTCGGGGCAGGTTCTTCTGCTTTCTTTTTACTGTAGCAATCTTTGGATAGGTGCCCCTTCTTTTGGCAGTGATAGCATGTTCTATCCTCTTTTCCCCTTGGCTTCCCTTTGTCATCACTTGAAGTATCACCTTTGTTCCCTTTGGAGTAGTTTCCGCGACTTCCTCCTGCTCTGAAGTCTCTTCTCCCTTTACCAAAGTTGGTCATTTTGAGGGCTCTTGTGAGTAGCGCTTTATCATTATCCTCTTTTGATGACTCATCTGTTTTTGCAAGGTCGAGAGCCATTTCTACTTTCAAGGCAATGGCGTGGGACTTGTCAGTCTGTCTTCTAGCCATCTTCCTTTCAGTAATTCCTGCTTGGATTTGGAGATTGGCAACCAGTTCTTCTAGTGTAACGTCTTTAATCCCCCTTTGAGCCTGCAGAGCTAATGTCATGTGATCCCACTTTGAATTCAAGGCTTGCATGAACTGGTGTGTGATTTTCCATTCAGGGAGCTTCTCATTCAAGTAATCCAGCTGTCCAATGATGACTTGGAATCGGGTGAAGAAATATTCCAGGGATTCATCCTTCTTCTGCATAACAGACTCATAATCCTTTGTGGCAGCTAAAATCATGTTTCTTTTGATATCTTTGTTCCCTCCATATAGCCTCACAAGTCCATCATACATGTCCTTAGCAGTTTTGTGCATCGCCACTTTAATTTGATCTCCGGGAGAAAGAGCCATGTAGAGAACCTTTTTCGCTCTAGCATTCTTTTCGAGCTGTTGTAGTCCTTGTCAGTGTATTTGTCCTTGATTTTCTCCACTGGTTTGTCGGGATCTGTTGTGTCAAGTGGGATGAGGAGTGGGCCTGTCTCGAATATGCTCCAGAGATGTCCATCCAGCGAGCTGACATGAGCCTCAAACTGGTATTGCCACCAGTCAAACTGTCCAGGCTTCAGCAGCGGCGGTTTCCAGAATGAATCGCTGATTGACGACATGATTTCATGCAATGCTAACAAACAAATCTAGAGTCCTCGGCTTTGATACCACGTGTTGGATCGATTAGTGTTAGCAATCTATATCAGATGGAGGTTACCGAAAGGTTTTCCGCCTGATAGTCAGATAGCAGCGGAAGTAAATAGTGCAGGAATGTAAGCGACAGAAAAGTATTGCACACAGATGTAGAGTGGAAACCTTATCTCAACAATGATAAGGTAACCACTACCTTTCAGATTGCTCTGAAAGGATTTGCGAAACCGATTACTTTATATTCCGATATACTTGTAGGGTTTACAAACTAGGTCTATTATTCAGACTCTATTTGATGACCTCTACTCAATCCGACAAAGTAATCGTTTCGAGCTTCGAACCTCCGTGTGTGCAGCTTCAACAAGCTTTTGCTCTTCAGTTAGTCGCTTTGCTCTTTCCAAGACACGCCGCAATCTATCCGCACCCATCCTGTCAAACCCTTGGTCTTTATACAGAGTTTCCGTGTCTTGGCATCCGGGCCCAATAGTCTGGCCCTACTCAACTTTACAATCCCAATGGATTTGTATTCAAATAAGACAAGATTCCATCTTGAATCTTTCTTCAAACTGTTTCCCCACTAAACAGAACGTGCCACAACTGATCTGTAGGATATTGTTAATTTAACCATCCTATAGCAATTCGATCTTCGATCTATCAAATGGATTTCTGCACACTTAGACAGAATATTAGCTAAGTGTGTGATCATCAAAACCTATGGGTTCCAACAGAGACGGTATGAGGCTTTAAATATGCATCAGCAGCAGTTTTCAGATATTTGCTATGGCCTAAAGCAAAACGTGATAAAGCTGCCATAAAAGCAAAAATGAAAAATCAATTAAGATGACTAACGGAAATCTGATCTCAGGTATTCAATGATAGTTGTACAAAATAAAAAATGATTATATGTAACTTGTGAAGTATGCAGGATTTATGCCCGAGCTTTACATTATGCTTACTCCAAAAATAAAAATACTCATTTGACATCAATTGTTAGTGCCGAAACACCGATACAAATGTAGGGTTCTTATAGCAAAATTTTCATTTATCGATGTGAAATTACTATCATGCCTAATTAATGTGTGATAATATTTGTAAGCTATGGTCTAAAATTAGTAAAAGCAAGAGAAAAACAACTTAAAGAAGAGAACAAAATACAAGAAGAAGTTTAAGTTATATAATTCAAAATCAGTTAATTACAACAGTTACATTCAAGGAAGCTACAAAGTATCCATGAGGATCAACTAATTAAATCAGAAGGAACCACATCCACTAAACAAACAAAACAAGGGAGCCTAAATAGAAAATTCTTGAGGACGACGATACAAATGCTAGGAAAGCATGTCGAGCCACACGCGGAAGGCATAATTAGTAGGTTACTAAAACATTTTGAAATGGAGGGTTGCATGATACAGGGTCTGCGGAGGATAGGATATCTCCGCGACAATTCATATACCTATAACATAGGCTGAGAAACTGGAATCAAACAGGTATATATCATTATCTCAAAACATAATATCAAAAACTAACAACCATACAAAATACATCATGTGTCTTGGGAATCAAAAGTTTAACCAAGGGGAGTTTTTTTATAACCTCACAACGGTTAAAATGAAGCTACCCTAAATATTATAGTGAGAATAAACAGCAATGCCTGAGGACCTCCCATATGTGTTGCTGATTGTTAGAAATCATTTGGAAATCAAATGACATCACTAGAACTTTATTGTTTTATAAAGAAGATACACTCAAGGAACATTCTTTCATAAAATTTAAAGCATATAACAGTAAGCTTTAGGCCTTATACCATTATACTTGAAAATATTCATAATTCAGCAACCAACACTAGCTCTGCACAATACTATGACTGGCTCAATTTCAGATAACTTGGAAGTGATGTTAAATCATGCACTAAATTTCCAGATTCATGCGAGTTACTATTTACTGTGAAGATATTCAATATATTGTGAAGAAAGCCCCGAATCTCAATTGACAAGAAATATATGTTTCTTCACAGACAAAAACATCATGCTTAGAATAGTCTGGTTGACCTGAAGCCAAATTTAAACACTTGCGCCTGTGTCTAGTCCCCTTTTATTTCCGCATGGTGACCAGCAACCTTTATGCTCCAATACCCCCCCTCAAGCTGGCGAGTGGAGGAAGTTGGACACTCCCTGCTTGCTGAGGAGATGTCGAAGATGATCTGCCGAGAGTTGTTTGGTGAAAAGATCCGCTGATTGCTCCAGAGTAGGGACATAAAGAGCAGGATAGTCTTGTTGTTGATAAAGTGGCGTACAAAGTGACTGTCAAGTTCAATATGTTTGGTTCTTTCATGAAATACCGGATTCTTAGCGATGTGTATTGCAGCCTGATTGTCGCAGTATAATGTCACTGGAGTGGCAAGAGAAGCCCTCATCTCAGGGAACATCGAAGAAGCCAAAGACTTTCAGCGCAAACTGCAGCCATAGACCTGTATTCTGACTCTGCGGAGGACCTGGAAACTATGGCTTGTTTCTTGGTTCTCCAGGATACAAGTGAGTCTCCAGCCATAGACTATGACGGGTTGAGCCGTCATTGAGGTTCCCTTGATGGCCTTGCTCCATCCTCAAGTAGAATTCGGTGCATACATACTGCCGGGCTTATTCCCCTTAGGTCCGCCAAAGTCCACCCAATGGCCAGCTTGTGGCGGCTCAACACTTCTAGCAATCTCCTCTCTTGGTCCGTTTCAAGGCCATTCTTGATGATTACCGGTAGTGTGCCATTGTCCCCCAAGAATGCATACTTCAAATGCCCGGGTAGGGGCTTGAGTTCTACTTCGGGCGCCTGCACAATAGAAGGTAGACATGAGTTAGTTTTGTAAAGCCGGATCTCGTTGACCTCATACCTTGGTGTGAGAGGCCTCGAAATTTCCAAGTCGGACAGTGCCCCTTGTAGGCCCTCGGTCAAGTCATAAGAACCTTCGGCCGAGTACATAGCTCTATCGAGCACGAGCTCGAGGGGGTCAGTCCCTCGTTCCGGCTGGGCCTCTCGGACTAGGTCATCTAATGTGTCAAGGGCGTGCACGGTCTCGAACTCCAAAGGGTGCTTCATGGCCCGAAATATATCAAAAATGAATACTTCTCCTTCAACCTCCATTGAAAGCATACCACTACCGCAATCAATCTTCATCTTTGACGTTTTGAGAAACGGCCGGCCTAGTAGAATAGGCGCATGGTCGTTTGGGCCACAATTTTCCATCTTTAGGACATAGAAATCTGCCGGAAAAACCAACTTAGAACAGCTTTGCCATTTCAAGCCTCCACTCAACTTCGTTGTAATAATCCGGATTAATGGGCACAAGAACTAGTAGAACATTAAGTAGCATTAAGTAAAGAATCTCAAAATGTGTTGACAATACTATTGTGGCTTGTTCATCATTGACCTCTAATGATCTAACCTTGTGTTCTTTAGTGTGGTTGTTTCCATTTCTAGTCACAACCAAAGTAAGGCCATTTCAAGCACTTACACCACAAGAACACAAGATAGCATTAAGTGAAGGGTCTCAAAACTTGCCCACAATGTATGAATCCCTAAACCAAATGGGGGATTTAGCTACTTGTATCCAAGAGAGGGGATACAATAGCCATGGGGGAGAGTACAAGAAAGTAATGCAAGAAAGTAATACACGAAAAGTAAGGGAGATTGCTTGAAAGTAAGGATTGCTTCTATTGCCAAAATGAAGAACAAGAGAGAGGTTTGTGGGGTTGGGATCCCCAATGAGGCACACCCCAAATTTTCGGGCTCCTATTTCCTAGACCAAGGGGTCTCATTTATAGGACATGGATTAGGGTTTCTCTTCTCTTGGGCTCCAAGTTTGGAGTGGCAGAAGTCCAAGTGGATTGACATGAGCGACATTTGAGATGCTTCTAGATCCATCAAGGCTTCTTCTCAACTTGGGCACCAAGCTTGGAGTGGCATGAGTCAAAAAGGTCCTGGAATGAGCCAAGATGTCGTGCCTCGAAGGACGAGCCGAGTTTTGAAGTGGGGCCCACTTTTGGCCTTCGAATGAGTCGATATGGCTTGGTCTCGGCCAAGGTGTAGGTCTGCTCGAGCGTTCGGCCTGGGAAGTGAGATTCTCCGACAAGTTAGCCCTTTCAAGTCGTTTGGTCGAGGCAGAATTGCTAGATTGTCCCGTCTGGTTGAGCGAATAGGTTTGGTGCTTTGACAGTGCCCGCGGGACCTCGGAACTGGGCAAATCTGCTCGGGCATTTCCTTCGGTTGCGCCATATCTCTCGACTTGTCCGCTATGCTCTTCGACTTGCTCTTCGGCTTGCTCGACTAGGGACTAGTCTTCTTGACTGGTTGCGCTGAAACGCTGGGCACTGCTCGAGCGTTCTCCTTGGTTGCGTGACATCTTCCGACTTATCCACTATTTAAATCACTTTGCTCGAGTCGAAATTGTCAGATCAGCTTGTTTGCCCGAGAGACTTGATTTAGGCACAAAATGCCCTTCTTAAGCCCGATTCCTTTTAAGACTCCAAGATTGCCTGAAATGCAAAACCACATTAGCAAGCAACTGTTCGTGTGACCAAATGTCATATTTGGTGGGAATTGTTGACTTAATGATTCGTATAAATACGTCTCATCAATGCTTGACTGGAAGAGGTGTCTTAACAGGTTTGGACTCCACCATATCATAGTCTGATAGTAAGTCAGTAGCATATTTCTTTTGATGTAGAAATATATCTGTAGAATTCTTTGCAACTTCAAGTCCTAGAAAATACTTCAAGGTGCCCCAATCTTTGATCTAGAATTCGTCATGAATGAAGGTCTTAATGTTCTAAATAATTTGCATAGATGTACCAGTGATGACAACATCATCAACATACACCAGCAACATGATAAAATCATCTCCAGATTGAAGTCTGAATAAAGAGCAGTCATTCACACTTTTTGCTTCCATAAACTTGGAGAACCATTGTTTTGGTGCTTGTTTCAAGCCATACAAGCTTTCAGTGAGTCTGCAGACTTTGCCTGATGATCTCTCTGATTCATAGAAACCAATAGGAAGTTTCATATACACTTCTTCCTCAAGAGATCCATGTAAAAAGGCATTATCAACATCTAATTGAAATGTAGGCCATTGTTTAACTGCTGCAACAGTGAGAAAGCACCTGACAATGGTCTCTGAGTAGTCTACTCCTTCTACCCGAGTGAATCCTTTGGAAACCAAGCGTGCCTTATAGCGTTCTATGGTGCCATCAGATCTTAGCTTGATCCTGAAGATCCATTTGCAGTCAACTATGGGCTGATTGTCTGGAAGATCAGTAATTTGCCAAGTATTATTCCTTTCAAGAGCAGCTATCTCAGCTTTCATGGCCTCATACCATTTAGGATAAGCCTTGGCCTAATTGTAAGTTTTAGGTTCCTTGACTTGAGACAAAGTAGAGGAAAATGTAGCATGTGTAAAAGAACAGTTTGCATTACTCAAAAACTTGTCTAGAGTATAACAAGATTTTTTGATCTAACTGGTGGTGCAGACATAATCATGATGCCACGTGGGAGGCTGATGATTTCTTGTGGATCTTCTGATAGGTAATACTTCATCTACAATATCAGGAGGATCATTGTTATGAATTTCAATAGCAGCAGGAGGCTGAGCAAGAAGATATTGGGCTTCAAACTGTTGAGTATAGTCAGGATCATCTGAGAAATCACTTGCTGGATTAATAGGTATAGGAACAGGAACAATGATTTCTGCATCAGACTCTTTGTTGATTACTTTGAATGGAAAAATGTCTTCAAAAATTTTTACATCTCTGCTAATCATCACTTCATTTGTTTGAAGACTGTATATCTTGTATCCCTTTTGGCCATAAGGATAACCAAGTAAAACACAAGGTATAGACCTTAGATCCAATTTATCTCTTTGATGAGCTTTTGTTCCAACATAGCAAAGACAACCAATAGTTCTGAGATGATCAATTGCTGGCGGGACACCAAAAAGAACCTCAAGAGGAGATTTGAAATTCAAAACAGCACTAGGTGACCTGTTAATCAAGTAAATTGCAGAAAGCACACAGTCTCCCCAAAAGACCTTAGGAAGATTTGCCTGAAATCTGAGAGCTCTTGCAGCATCTAGTAAATGTCTATGTTTCCTTTCCACAACACCATTTTGTTGAGGAGTGTAAGAACAGGAACTTTGATGAATGCACCCTCTATTTGCCAGAAAACTTTTCAAGGAGTCATTGAAAAATTCTGTCCCATTGTCTGATCTGAAAGTCTTGATCTTGGAGCAAAGTTGTGTCTCAATCAGCTTAAAAACTGCATTACAAGAGCTGGAACCTCTGACTTCTTTTTCATAAGAAAAGTCTAAGTATTTCTACTAAAATCATCCACAATGGTTAAGAAATATCTGCAACCAGTCATTGTATTAGTTGAATAAGGTCCCCTTACATCAGCATGAACAAGTTCAAATGGTTCAATGGATTTATGATTACTGCTAGGAAAGACAAGTCTGGCTTGTTTAGCCATGGGACACACAAGACATTGTACATCACATTCTTTGTTCTGAACATTATAAGCTATATTGCTGAGTATTTTCTTCAGTTTATTCACGGGTAAGTGGCCCATTCTTCTGTGCCAAGTAGTAAGCGGGACATCTTTGATGGTAGCTGTACAGGCGATATAGTGAGATAAATCTTCTTCCTTCAGATGATAAAGACCCTTGACCAGCCTACCAGTCCCCAAGTTGGTCTTGTGGGCATGGTCCTGAATTACACAAGCATTTTTATAGAACACAATAGAACACCCACAACTACCAATCAATCTGCTTATGGAAATCAAGTTAAACTTGAAAGCAGACACATAGAGCACATTATGCAGTGTTAGGCTCTTACTTAAGGCCACTTCACCAGTGACAAGCGTATTTTTAACCCTTTATAGTTGTCAAATTAAATGTTTTAGGGGTTAAATTGCAGTCAAACAAAATTTATAATCTTGGTAAGCCAAGGGTCGATCCAATGAACAGACGCGTCTGAATACTAGCTAACAAGCGACCTATTTAGCTATTCCGATTGAAAGAGGTTTTGTTTGTGATGAAAGTTGCAATAATAATAGAAATTAAATGCGCAGAAATTAAAGGTTGTGTTTTTATCAGAGAAAGAATTCCAGAATCCATACTTAACCCGTGCTAACCCCACTAATCATGTAATCATGATACGTAAATTATTCATGCTATCGAATATAGAATCAAACCGAAATAACACTGGACAAGCCGCCCATCCACGGATCATTGTCTAGATTAATCTCAATCGTTGAACGCCGCCCATCCACGGATTATCAACGATCTCGATTTATTAAACTAAAGGTTTTCCTATTAATTCATGTAAACATGACCTAATATCAATTTCATGCAATCCGGTTAATCCCTAGGGCCCATCCACCTTTCGGCATGTAACCTAACTACGTTCTAGCAATGCAAACATACCCTTTGATGTAAATACTTGCATAGAACGATAATATAGAGCATACAATGAAATTGAATAATCGAATTGCATAAATAACAACTTTAATTGATAACAGGAAGAGTTAGGGTTACATAGCACGGGATCCGTAGGATCCCAGAATGAGAGGACTACTCACTATTCATGGTGATTAAACCAAAAATAGTGTATAATGAAGGGAAGAAACGAGTAAACCGTAAACGATTGAAGCTCGATGATCCTCACGATGAAAGCTTTGTCTTCTCTCCCAAGTTAGAGTCTTTTCTCCTAAAAAATAGCACACCAATCCAATCTGGTCATGTTTCCTTTTATAAGCTTCGAAAAAGAGGCTGAAGAAAGCCCAAAACGATATTTGGAAATTTCCCGAAATTACTGTTCACGACGGGCCCGTTACAGCCATTACAGCTGGGTGTAACGGCTGTAACGGTCTGAGCCCAAATCTCTGATGAAATACACAGCCGTTATAACTCAAGGTGTAACGGCTGCTGAAGATTGTAACGGGTCGCTTTCTTTTGCCTATTTGGAGGTCTAAACTTTTGAATCTTCTCTTTCTGTCAACTACAAAGTTGTAGGGAATTGTATTAGCTTTCCAACAAGCTAACTTTCGACTCATTTAGATACTAATTGCGACCTGTACGTGCAAAACAAGTCGGGGAGGTCAATCTGCCCTGTTTTTACCGATATCTCTACTAAATGCTTTGCTTTGCTTCTGATCAATCCAAAAGTATTAGATATGTGATATATGACCTGAAACACTAGAAAATAGATTAAATGATAACAAAATGTCCGGAAAACAAACCTAATCCATCATCGAATGAAGTGAATAATAGGTCAAGAATTCGACCGATCAAAACACTCCACACTTAGGATTTGTTCGTCACGAACAAATGTCGAACAAATAGCAGAATAAAAGCAGGTCCAGGCGAGGCTCAACAGCCATATGTTTCTAGGCTACTGATGATTCGTATTTATACGATTCATCGAGTCAACAAAACCCACCAAAAACGACATTTGATCATAAGAACATATGCTTGTTAATGTCGTTTTGCATTTCAGGGCCTTTTGGAGTCTAAAGAAGAATCGGGCTTAAAAGAAGGCATTTAAAGCCAAAATCACCACAAGACATTATTGGCCCACACGTGAGCCCAAGCAAAACATAGTCCACTTGCAAAATCTTGATGATTCTAGAAGCATCTCATCATTGGCTCATGCCAATCCATTTTGACTACTTCCAGAGCAAGAGTGCCTTGATGATTCAAGAAGCATCTCATCATTGGCTCATGCCAATTCACTTGTGCCACTCCAAACTTGGGGTCCAAGACAAGAGAAACCCTAGCTCATGCTTATAAATACAACCTATTGGAGCAAGGAAAAGACATCCAAAAATCCACTCTCAAATTGCTAGTCGAAACTCTCTTGGATCAAGGCTTGAATTCTCTCAACTTCTCTCTACCCTTCTCTCGGCATTTTAGCTTGAAACCTTGTAATTTTCTTGTTGAATGCCTTTGGCTATTGTATTCTACACCATGAATACAAGTAGCTAAGTTTCTTATTCGGTTTAGGGTTTTATCTCTTATGCTTACATTTTGAGGCACTTGAACTTAATTTCATTCTACATTCCACTAGTTCTTGGATCTCATTCCACGGATCAAAGGCTCGTCTAAGTGGATGTCTTGCCACTAAGCTTAGTCAATCTAATGATCCTTATTGTAACATCCATTTGATGCCTTGCGGCAATAATGGGTAGTACACATAGATAGAGCAACACCCTTGCCGGATTGTTCGAAATAAGGACTAGATTAGGAGGTCTACACCGTGCCTAGTGAGGTTGTGGGGTTTCAATACCTTGGGTTGCCTACGGCACCACGCTACTACCTAGCTCGGTTGATGCCGTGGTGTACTACCCTTGCCGGAGTACTTTGGGTGATGTCCTTTGTCGGAAATTCCACACTCTATGGGATGTAGAATGACTATATGGTTGCCTATGATAAGTGTTGCATAAGAGAGGCCCTAAATTGAATATTCCCTCTCTTGATCACAAACCCTTTCCCTTACTTTTGCATGCACTTACGTTCAAACCAATTCCAAAACCCCCTTGTCTTTACTTACTTTACTTTCCTTGTACTTGCACTAAGAACAACGAGTAGTTGATTTAATTCCCTTGGGTTCGACCCCTACTTGCCGCTTTACTAATTCATAGTAAGCTAACGGTAGTGGACTTATAAATTTAGATTTGATTTGGCCTCACGACAAGGTCACCTATCAAATTTTGGCGCCGTTGCCGGGGTATTAGTTACATCGGTGAAAGTTGTTCTAGTTTTTTTACTTTTTGGTTGCTCTTAGTGCTTGATCATTGTGAGCCATTTCTCATCATGGTGATAATTTGGATGATGATGAGGTAAACAATGACATTCACCGTTTCGATCGCGACGACGCACCACCTCCATTCTATGAGGATCCCGAGGTGCTCGTCCGACAAGGGAACATGAGGCGAAGGCAAGCGGCCGCGCAAAACCAAGGGGTGCCCGAGGACCAAGCTCGAAACGGTCCGAAGCAACCGGTTAGGCCACCGCCTAGGCCTCACGTTCCACAATATGCCCCGAGAGCACAACATGCCTGTGAGGAAAACTTTGATGATGATGTCTTTCAAGAGCCCACCATGGGTGAACTCTCGGCTCCTAACTTTAGAAACCAAACTTGGTGTATCTATGAGAGCCCGGAACTAGAGGATATATTGGTTAGCACGGGTGTCGTGCACAATTTGCCCAAGTTCTCGGGTACTCAAGAAGAGTCCGCGACCTCTCATCTCAAACGTTTTCATGGCACTTGCCAAAACTTAAAACCCCATGGAGTTGACGTAGAGGACTTCAAATTGAAGGCCTTTTACTTCTCTCTAATGGATGCGGCTAATGATTGGTTCCTTGCCTTACCTTCAGAAAGTATTCGGTCTTGGGCACAAATGCAAGCGAAATTTTTGGCAAAATACTATCTTGCTGGCCGTGCTGCACAAGTGAGGAAACAGTTGCAAGAGTTGAGGCAAGGGCCGAATGAATCGATGTATGATTATTTGGAGAAATTCAACCGACTAGAAGGAAGTTGTTTCAATCTAGGGCTACCCGAGAAACTCCTTTTGGAATACTTGATGGATGGGTTCAAACCGTTAGATAAGATGCTCTTGAATGCCTCGGCTGGAGGTTCAATGGCAAGCTTAACACTAAGGGAAATAAGAGAGTTGATTTCAAAGGTGGCCGAGAATGCTCGATTCCAAGAGGAGACTAGCCAACAAGAGGAGTTCCTCCGGACGAAAAATGTGGCCAAAGCCGAGGTCCCTATGCATCACTTGTCCGAGGACGTTAAACAAATGAAGGAAATGATGGTACACTTGATGAGAAGGGAACCGGTTAAGGTAAAACCATGTGAATTTTGTGGAGCTATGGACCACAAGACGGATTCTTGCCCAACTTTGCTAGAAGAGGACCATGAGGAAGTTAATGTGGTAGGGGACTACCAAGGGTTCCAAAACTGGGCCGGACCAAGTCGGCCTTATGGACAAGGACCGTCCGGACAGAATTGGCGGAACGACGCTCCAAGGGACTTGGCTCATCAGTCTCATCAACAAGCCGCTCCTCAAGCAAATCAGCAGTTCTACCGGCCTATCCAACGACAATATCAGCAGAATGTACCGGGATCCTATCAGAGGGGACCAAGCCAAAATCAATCGGGACCAAGCCCGGTAGGACCAAACCGGTCATTAGAAGACATGATGAAGGAATTGGCCGCTAGCAATGTGCAAATGAATGCTACAATTCAGCAAAACCAGGCCGAAACAAGGGGAGCAATAGCCAAAATCAACAAACAGTTGTCCCAACTTGCTACCACAGTATCCGAGGTCAAGAAAGAGTCCGGTCGGCTTCCTTCGCAAACCGTCCAAAATCTGAAGGGAAATGTTAGCATGATGGAGGTGATTATGATTAATGATGACAAGCTAGATAGATTGGAGGAGTTGCCCAAGCAGAACGGACCCATGATAGAGCGTTCCCTCACTGAAAGCCACAAGTCGCCGCCGGGAAAGGGTAAAGACCCAGGAGCTTTCACGGTCACCTGCGGTATAGGTGAGGCCTAAATTCCCTATTGCTTGATCGATCTTGGTGGTGCCATTAACGCCATGCCCTACTCCTTATACCACTCGTTGGGGCTTGGTCCATTGAGCCCGCCTAAATTGTTGATTGAGTTGGGGGACAAGTCATGTATTCGTCCGGTTGGATTGCTTGAGGATCTAACACTCCGAGTAGGAGACCTTACTATTCCTGCAGATTTTTATGTCTTGCAGATGCGCAATGCTAGAGACGATGAGCCTCCTACACTTATATTGGGACGGCCATTCCTCTACGCCACCAAGGCTAGGATTAACATGGGGGTGGGTTTATTGTCACTTTCATTCGGCGGCAGAACTTCAGACTACTACATCAATGATAATGATGGCCGTCCGGGCACAGAGAAACCGCCTGACATCGTGAACACCTCGGATCTCGGTGCCCTAGTCCCTGACCTACCAAAAGAGACCGTGTCCACGACTGGGCAGCAGCTATGGTTAAGACTTCCTCGCCAACTTGTGAGGGTATGAAGGCAAGCCCGCTGACAGGGCCTTGTCGTGAAGCACTGCAAAAGTAAATTTATAAGTCCGCTACTCGTGGCTCACTATTGGATTAGCAAGCGGTAAGTAGGGGTCGAACCCAAGAGAATTAGTGGATAGAGTTGTTCTTTAAAAAGGAAGAAAATGAAAGTAAAGACAGATTGGGTTTTTGTTGGTTTTTTATACAGAAAGTAAATGACAGAAAGTAAATGGCTGAATTTAAAGTGCTGAAAGTAAAGTTAGTGACTGAATGTAAAGGTACTGAAAGTAAAGTTAGTGACTGAATGTAAATGTACTGAAAGTAAAGTTAGGTGCTTAAAGTAAAGTTAGTTGCGGAATGTAAAGTACTGAATGTAAAGTTAGGTGCTGAAAGTAAAGTTAGTTGCGGAATGTAAAGTACAGAATGTAAAGGGTACTGAAAGTAAGCAGTTGATAAGAGGACTGAAAGTAAATGACAAGTTGGTGTTTTAATCGAGAGAAGGATTCGGTTTAGGGGCCTTGTATCACAACTTCGTTCATCATTGACCGCTAATGATCATACTAAGTATTCAAAGGTGTAGTATGTTCCATTTCAAGATACATCCCATAACAAGGCCATTTCAAGCGCTTGCCACACCGTCTAGTCCATTTCAAGACATAGAGCACTTATTCTAGCTAGACTAATACCCCATTTCAAGGTATATTAGCCTAAGTGCAGTCACTTGATCTCTCATTTCCGATCAAACCAAGTGACTTAAAGCACCTAGAACAAGCTTGAACACAATAGTAGCACTAAGAAAAGGGTCTAAAACGTTTTCATGATACAAGCACACCCCTTCAACCGAATGAAGGGTTTAGTTACAAGTACTCATTGAAGTGAATACCATAGCTAAGTGCAAAAGAAAGTAAATGGTTTTCGAAATTCAAAGACAAAGAAAGTAAGGTTTTCGAAATCAAACTGAAGAACAAGTGAAGTTTTGGAAAAGTAACTCAAGAACACTCAAGAACAAGAGAGAAGTTCGAGCTTTTGATTCCCAAATGTAAAGTGTTTACAAACTTTGTGAGTGAAGTAACAAAAGATACAAACTAGAGAGATTACATGGATGTATTTTCAAAGGGGTTGCTCCTCTATTTATAAGCAGGCAATCTGATTTTTGGGGCTAAGGATATGCATTGGCTTGAAGAAATATCCCAAAAGCAAACCAATTGGGCACTTGCATCACATAGGCAAAACTAACTTGGCCACTTCCACTTCATCCAAAGGGGGGATTTTGGTCGGACGTCTTTTGCATTTTTTATTGCAGATTTGGAATGTTGATGGAATTCTAAGAATAATGGTCGAAGTCGTTTTTCCGAAATCTTCCCGGAACCTGGTCGGAATCCCAAAACGGCCGAAATTGCCCTAGTTTGGCCTTGGTCGGGCTTGAGCTGGTTCCACTCGGGCGTTTTGTCTGGGAAGTGAGATTGTCCAAGTTATTGGGCATTCCAAACACTTTGGTCGAGCCAGATTTTCTAGATTCGATGGTTTGGTCGAGCGACTTGGTTTAGGTGCCTATGCGCGCGGGGCCTTTGCTTTGGAATTGAGCCAACTGCCAATCGGCTCGGGCATTCTCCTTGGTTTTCCGACATTGTCCACCTTATTTGCCATTTTGATCACTTTGGTCGAGGCGGATTTGTCAGATCAGCTTGTTTGCCTGGAAAACTTGATTTCAGTGCAAGACAGCTCGGCTGGTGCGTTGGAATGCTGGGGCGCGGCTGACTTTCCTTGGGCCCTGGCTGGCCAGATTTGACTTGTAATCCATTTTTGGCTTAAGAACCCCCTTTTTAGCTCGTTTCTTGTCTAAACCTCAAAATAGCCTGTAGAGCAAAAACTGAACTAACAAGTAAAAGTTGTTAAGACAAAGTGTCTAATTTGATGGGTTTAACTGTCTTGATGAATCATATAAATATGGTCCATCAAATCACCCCACACTTATACTTGTTCGTCCCGAACAATGCTATTCGAAAGAGGAACACAAAATCCAAGTAATAAGCTCTAAATAGGAAAGTGAGAATGTGGAACTAGATTTATCCTATCCATGCAATACTTACTTGTTACCAAACTAAACCGTGTAAATACTTAGAAGAAACTTGATACTTGTACCTTCGAGCCGAGATGCAAATTAATTCGGATGATTCGGGAGATAGCCCTTTTCAGGCTTCTTGAACTGCATTCTTGGGACCGACTCGCACTTTATGGTTATCTTGTAGCCTTCTCTAGCACATGATTTGGTTCGGGTTTCACTGAGTTGAGCTCTTTGATTTTCTTTTGATGAGGGACAGCTTTTGAAGTGATTTGGTCTTTGGCCTTCGATTTTGAATTGGAGTTTCTTCACTTTTGTTTCGGTTAAAACCTTCACAATTTTGGCCTTTGGCCTTTGATTAGCTTCTTTGATATTTTGCTTCCTTGTGACTTGCTAGTCCATTTTCTCAGCCTTTTTGGAGGTCCAATCATCGCCCGAGAGCATATGGAAATACCTCCCCGCTCATTCTCATCCTTGCCGTTTTCGCGCGGGTCAAGATGAGGGTCGCTCATCTATTTTCTCGGCTACTTGGACTAGAGTTAGGATGGTTTGATTCCCGTCCCGCCTCTTGCATAAACGCTGCACGGCGGAGATGACTCTGAATCCAATGAAACCCGAAGTGCTATCCTCTACTGACTTCGTAAACCATATAGCGAAATCCGGTCCTTCGAGTGCTTGCCAAGCCTCTCTAGGGCGTTTTATGTCAACTCCACATCCCCTATATATCTCAGCACAAAGGGACAAACAAGAAGTTACATTCTCAAGTTTTTACACAGTTGAGATTTTTACAAGGAAAATGCATGAATTTAGATCTATCTATTTCACATTCTCAAGTTCATATTTTCAAAAAGTTAATATTAAGGGAAAAACAAACTGACTTATATACAATGTCTATTCTCACCCCACACTTTTGAACGAAGGCGTGCCTCTCAGCATGACTTAGTTCAAAAGCCAATTGCAAGCAAATATTTACAAGAAAGGTGAGAACGGCTCAAAAAGCTAAATGACATAAGTAAAATGACTGAAAAATTAAAAGATGCACGAAAATGTAAGTGTGCCGGGTTACCTCCCGGCCAGTGCCTTTGTTTAACGTCGTTGGCTCGACGGTACCTCACTCATGTGGGATCTGGTGGCACGGCAAGGTCATAATGTTGAGCTGTCGAGTCGACCTCGCCATGGTAATGCTTGACCCGCTGCCCATTTACCTTGAATCTGCTTCCATTTTCTGGGCTTTCCAGCTCAAGCGCCCCATGGTTGAATATCTTTGTCACTGTGTAGGGGCCGGTCCATCTAGATTTTAGTTTGCCGGGCATCAACTTCAGCCGTGAGGAGAAGACTAGCACTTGTTGTCCTTCCTCAAATGAGCGCCGGAGGATGAATTTGTCATGGTACAATTTGGTCCGTGCTTTGTAGTCCGTCTGCCCTTCATAGGCCTCGAGTCGCAACTCCTCAAGCTCGCATAGTTGAAGCTTCCTATCCAGTCCGGCGGCCTTCAAATCCGGATTGCAATGCTTGAGTGCCCAGTAGGCTTTATGCTCCAACTCCACCGGAAGGTGGCATGCCTTCCCATAAACAAGCCGAAAGGGGGAGGTCCCTATTGGCGTCTTGTAAGCCGTCCGATATGCCCAAAGAGCTTCTTCTAGCCTTTGACTCCAATCTTTCCTTGTCGGCTTCACCATCTTCTCTAAAATCCCTTTGATTTCGCGGTTGGAGATCTCCGCTTGACCATTGGTTTGGGGGTGATATGCCGTGGATGTCCGGTGGTGGACATGGTAGTGCTTTAAGGTGGCGGCCATCATGCGGTTGCAGAAATGAGTTCCTTGGTCGCTGATTATGGCTTTGGGTACTCCGTACCTACAAAACAGGTTAGTGCGCAAAAAATCTATGACAGTCTTTGCATCGTCGCACCTAGTTGCCTTAGCCTCTACCCATTTTGACACATAATCTACAGCAACTAGAATGTAAGTATAACCGCATGAAACTGGGAATGGCCCCATGAAATCAATGCCCCAAATGTCGAAAACATCGTTGACCAATATGGGTATTTGAGGCATCTCATTTCTAGCTGACACATTTCCTACTCTTTGACACCTATCGCACTTTTTACACTTCTCATAGGCATCTCTAAATATACTCGGCCAAAAGAAGCCGCTATCTAGGATTTTCCAAGCGGTTCTCTTAGGCCCAAAGTGTCCTCCACATGCAAACTCATGGCAAAAGCTAATAACAGAAGCTATTTCACTATCGGGAATGCATCTCCTAAGCATTTGATCTGCTCCTATTTTCCACAAATAGGGATCATCCCACAAGTAAAACCTAGCATCATGCCTAAGTTTCATGCACTGTGCTTTAGTAAAAGAGGGAGGAAATGTACCTCCTACAAGGTAGTTGACGATTGAGGCATACCACGGTACCTTGGTTGAAACGGTGTATAGGTGCTCATCTGGAAACGACTCAGTAATATGCCCTTCCTCTTCTCCTCGGACAATTCGGCTCAAATGGTCAGCCACCGTATTTTCGATCCCCTTCTTGTCCCTTATCTCCACATCGAATTCTTGCAGAAGCAAGATCCACCGTATAAGCCTTGGTTTAGCCTCTTTTTTCTTCATTAGGTATCGAATGGCCGCATGGTCTGAGAAGACAATTACTTTTGCTCCGAGCAAGTAGGACCTGAACTTCTCTAGAGCGAACACCACGGCTAGGAGCTCCTTCTCGGTAGTGGAGTAGTTCCGTTGGGCTGAATCTAAGGTCCTTGAGGCGTAGTAGATCACCGCCGCCTTCTTGTCAAACCTTTGGCCGAGAACTGCTCCCACAGCAAAGTCGCTCGCGTCGCACATGATTTCAAATGGTTGTTCCCAATCTGGTGTTTGGATGATGGGTGTGCTTGTGAGGGCCTTCTTGAGCTCATCAAAGGCTTCCTTGCATGTCTTAGTGAATTCAAAAGGAACTTCTTTTTGGAGAAGAGTGGATAGAGGCAATGCCTTTTTGGAGAAGTCCTTGATGAATCGTCGGTAGAATCCCGCATGCCCAAGGAATGACTTGATGTCCCGCACCGTGGAGGGGTATGGTAGAGTCATGATCAGGTCGATTTTTGCCTTGTCCACTTCTATGCCTTCTTGTGAGACGACATGTCCCAAGACTACTCCGTGTGTTACCATGAAGTGGCACTTCTCATAGTTGAGCACTAAGTTCATTGACACACATCGTGCCAAAACCGTGCTCAAGTTGCTTAGGCAAGCGTCGAATGTGTCTCCATAGATGGTGAAGTCGTCCATGAAGACTTCAATAAATTCTCCAATCATGTCTGAGAAGATGCTGGTCACCACCCTTTGAAAAGTACCCGGGGCATTGCATAGACCAAAAGACATCCTCCGGAAGGCAAATGTACCAAATGGGCATGTGAATGTCGTCTTCTCTTGGTCCTCGGGTGCTATAGGAATCTGATTGTACCCTGAGAACCCATCCAAGAAGCAGAAGTATGGTTTGCCCGCCAGTCGGTCTAGCATTTGATCGATGAATGGCAGAGGGAAATGATCCTTCCTTGTGACGGCGTTTAACCTTCTGTAGTCGATGCACATCCTCCAGCCATTCTTGACCCTTGTTGTAATCATCTTGCCTTCGGTATCTTCCTCGACCGTGATCCCAGTTTTCTTCGGGACCATATGGACCGGGCTCACCCATTGGCTGTCCGAGATGGGGTAGATGATATCCGCATCCAGTAGCTTCTGAATCTCCTTCTGGACGATCTCCATCATGATTGGGTTAAGTCGTCGTTGAGGCTCTCTTGATGGCTTAGCTCCATCCTCTAGTAGAATGCGATGCATGCATACCGCCGGGCTGATTCCTCTCAAGTCGGCTAGAGTCCATCCAATGGCCAACTTGTGCTGACTTAGCATTTCCACCAAACGATGTTCTTGTTCTGCTTCCAAGCCACTCTTGATGATTACCGGGAGTGTGTTGTTTTCCCCTAGGAATGCGTACTTTAGATGCCCGGGCAGGGGCTTCAATTCCACTTCGGGAGCCTGCACAATTGAAGGTAAAAAAACATTAGATTTAAACAATCGCACCTCATTTACTTCATACCTTGGTGCAAGAGGCTCCGAGATCATCAAGTGGGCTAGCGCTTCGTGAATACCCTCAGCCAACTCATAAGAGTTCTCGTGTGAGTACATGGCTCCATTGAGTGTGAGTTCCAGAGGATCCGTTCTTAGTTCCGGTTGGACTTCTTGGACTAGATCATCCAAAGTATCAAGAGCATGGACAACCTCAAACTCCATGGGGTGCTTCATTGTTCGGAATATGTCAAAACTAAACACCTCTCCTTCTACCTCCATTGAGAGCATCCCACTGCCGCAGTCTATCTTCATTTTTGATGTCTTGAGAAATGGTCGGCCGAGAAGGATTGGTGCATGGTCTGTTGGCCCGCCATTCTCCATTTTAAGGACGTAGAAGTCTGCCGGAAACACCAACTCTCCCACTTGGACCAAAACGTCTTCGATTTTCCCTTCGGGTTGTTTGCATGACCGGTCTGCCAGTTGGATAGTGAGACCGGTGGGTTCGAGGGGCCCAATTCGAAGGCATGAGTAAATTGAGAATGGCAAGACGTTGATTGAGGCCCCAAGGTCTAGCATGCAGTTCTCGATCCGGATGTTCCCGATTGTGCAGGGAATGGTATAAGTTCCCGGGTCACCACACTTGGGGGGCACCTTCCGCTGTATGACGGCCGAAACGTTTCTACTCATCAGCTCTTGATCAGTTCGAGTACCTCTTCTCCGGTTGGTGCAAAGTTCCTTCAAAAACTTTGCATATCTTGGGATTTGCTTGATGGCTTCCAAGAGGGGGATATTGATCTCGACCTTGCTGAACAATTCAAACACGTCCTTATCCATGACGTGTTGTTTCGATACTCGGGCTGGCACTGGAAATGGAAGAGAGGCGCTGATTTTTGAGGTCTCGGTTCTGGGCATCGGGTGCTCCTTGGACGCTGGAACCGGGTTGGCCGCTGGTACCGGGCCAGACCCGCAATCCTCGGGCGCGTTCCCTTCTTCTTCGGCCGCGTCCTTCTCTTTCTCTTCCTTGGACGCGTCCTTCCCTTTCTCTTCCTTGGACGCGTCCTGTACTGGAGTACCGAGAGCCTTGGGCCTCATTTGTTCTTTTCCGGGCAACCTTGGGTCTTGTTCTTCCTCCGTCTCCATGGGTTGGACGTCAAGCTTTCTCCCACTCCTAAGGGTCACGGCACTTACGTTTCCCTTCGGGTTTTGAATGGTTTGCGAAGGAAGCCGGCCGGGTTCATTATTGAGCGCGGACATTGAGGTAGCGAGCTGGGACATTTGCTTCTTCAAGTCTGATATTTCTCCCTTCGTTTCGACTTGGAATTGATGCATAGAACCCGCGAGCTCCTTCACTATATCTTCAAGTGACTTGTTCGGTCCTTGATGATTGCTTGGGCCCGCCTGGTATTGATTCGGTCCCCTTTGCTGATACTGGCCCAGTGGTGGGGCGTTCTGGTTGTACTGGCGGTGAGGCGGTCGGTAAGGTTGCTGAGCCGATTGAGGGGTAGCCTGCTGTGTTTCCCTTAGAGGATGGCTCTCGTTTCGCCAATTTTGCCCGGTGTCGTTTCGCCAGTTTGGGCTGGAGTCATTTCGCCAATTTTGCCCGATCGCTTGCCCATACTGCCGGCTTGGTCCGACTCGGTTGTTGTTGTTGTTGTACCCTTGATACCCATCTACTGCATTGACCTCCACCGGGTCCTCTTCGATCAAGGTTGGGCATGCATCAGTCTTGTGGTCCGTAGAGCCACAAAACTCGCAAGATCTCACTTGAGCCGGCTGCCTTCGTAGGATTTGGATCATCATTTCTTTCATTTGTTTCATCTCCTCGGGCATGGAGCTCACCGGCGTCTCGGCTCTTGCCACGTTCTTGGTTCGGGAAAACTCATCTTGCCGAGTGGTCTCGTGTCTGAACCGGGCATTTTCAGCAACATTTGTGATTAGTTGCCTTATGCCGCTCAAAGGTAGGCTCATCATTGACCCTCCAGCCGAGGCGTCTAGGAGCCTTTTGTCCAAGGGATTCAATCCATCAAGCAGATACTCGATGATGAGCTTCTCGGGCAGTCCGAGAGTGCAGCAACTTTGCTCCAAGCGGGTGAACTTTTCCAGGTAGTCGTACATGGTTTCATTAGGCCCCTGCCTTATATCTTGCAGTTGCCTCCTTACTTGCATCGCCCTTCCCGCCGGATAGTATTTGTCCAGAAATTTCTTTTGCATCTGAGCCCACGTTCTGATGCTACCCGAAGGCAATGAAAGGAACCAGTCATTAGCCGAGTCAATAAGGGAGAAGTAGAAGGCCTTCAATTTGAAGTCCTCTACATCTACTCCATAAGGTTTTAAATTTTGGCAAATGCCATGTAAACGTTGAAGATGAGTAGTTGCAGATTCTCCCTGAGTTCCCGAGAACTTGGGCAAATTGTGTACTAGGGAAGTGTTGATAGCTATGTTCTCAAGTTCAGGGTCCTCGTAAATGCACCACGGCTGGTTTCTGAAGTTTGGGGCCGAGAGTTCTCCCATGGTAAGTTCGCGGGGGACGTCGTTCTCATAGTACTCTTCAAAGATGGGCTGCTGCCTCGGCACTTGCTGATTCGGAGGAGGTGGTGGCTGTCTAGGGGGCTGCCTCGGGCCAGCTCCATTCCGGACCTCGGGCTGCCCTTGGTTTCTCCGGGCGGCCTCCTGAATGGCCCGATTTCGGTCTCGGATGATTTGCTCCGGGTTGTCATAAAATGGAGGGGGTGGCTCATCAATTCGGTCGAATTGGTTCACCTCGTCGTTAACCTCATCGTTATGGTGGCTTCCTGCACGAGACATGGTTATGCAGAAGCAAGTACAAAAACTAAGGAAAAGAAACAAAAGGGAGAACAACTATCCGATGTGCTAATTCCCCGGCAACGGCGCCAATTTTTGACAGGGTGTCGTGAAGCACTGCAAAAGTAAATTTATAAGTCCGCTACTCGTGGCTCACTATTGGATTAGCAAGCGGTAAGTAGGGGTCGAACCCAAGAGAATTAGTGGATAGAGTTGTTCTTTAAAAAGGAAGAAAATGAAAGTAAAGACAGATTGGGTTTTTGTTGGTTTTTTATACAGAAAGTAAATGACAGAAAGTAAATGGCTGAATTTAAAGTGCTGAAAGTAAAGTTAGTGACTGAATGTAAAGGTACTGAAAGTAAAGTTAGTGACTGAATGTAAATGTACTGAAAGTAAAGTTAGGTGTTTAAAGTAAAGTTAGTTGCGGAATGTAAAGTACTGAATGTAAAGTTAGGTGCTGAAAGTAAAGTTAGTTGCGGAATGTAAAGTACTGAATGTAAAGGGTACTGAAAGTAAGCAGTTGATAAGAGGACTGAAAGTAAATGACAAGTTGGTGTTTTAATCGAGAGAAGGATTCGGTTTAGGGGCCTTGTATCACAACTTCGTTCATCATTGACCGCTAATGATCATACTAAGTATTCAAAGGTGTAGTATGTTCCATTTCAAGATACATCCCATAACAAGGCCATTTCAAGCGCTTGCCACACCGTCTAGTCCATTTCAAGACATAGAGCACTTATTCTAGCTAGACTAATACCCCATTTCAAGGTATATTAGCCTAAGTGCAGTCACTTGATCTCTCATTTCCGATCAAACCAAGTGACTTAAAGCACCTAGAACAAGCTTGAACACAATAGTAGCACTAAGAAAAGGGTCTAAAACGTTTTCATGATACAAGCACACCCCTTCAACCGAATGAAGGGTTTAGTTACAAGTACTCATTGAAGTGAATACCATAGCTAAGTGCAAAAGAAAGTAAATGGTTTTCGAAATTCAAAGACAAAGAAAGTAAGGTTTTCGAAATCAAACTGAAGAACAAGTGAAGTTTTGGAAAAGTAACTCAAGAACACTCAAGAACAAGAGAGAAGTTCGAGCTTTTGATTCCCAAATGTAAAGTGTTTACAAACTTTGTGAGTGAAGTAACAAAAGATACAAACTAGAGAGATTACATGGATGTATTTTCAAAGGGGTTGCTCCTCTATTTATAAGCAGGCAATCTGATTTTTGGGGCTAAGGATATGCATTGGCTTGAAGAAATATCCCAAAAGCAAACCAATTGGGCACTTGCATCACATAGGCAAAACTAACTTGGCCACTTCCACTTCATCCAAAGGGGGGATTTTGGTCGGACGTCTTTTGCATTTTTTATTGCAGATTTGGAATGTTGATGGAATTCTAAGAATAATGGTCGAAGTCGTTTTTCCGAAATCTTCCCGGAACCTGGTCGGAATCCCAAAACGGCCGAAATTGCCCTAGTTTGGCCTTGGTCGGGCTTGAGCTGGTTCCACTCGGGCGTTTTGTCTGGGAAGTGAGATTGTCCAAGTTATTGGGCATTCCAAACACTTTGGTCGAGCCAGATTTTCTAGATTCGATGGTTTGGTCGAGCGACTTGGTTTAGGTGCCTATGCGCGCGGGGCCTTTGCTTTGGAATTGAGCCAACTGCCAATCGGCTCGGGCATTCTCCTTGGTTTTCCGACATTGTCCACCTTATTTGCCATTTTGATCACTTTGGTCGAGGCGGATTTGTCAGATCAGCTTGTTTGCCTGGAAAACTTGATTTCAGTGCAAGACAGCTCGGCTGGTGCGTTGGAATGCTGGGGCGCGGCTGACTTTCCTTGGGCCCTGGCTGGCCAGATTTGACTTGTAATCCATTTTTGGCTTAAGAACCCCCTTTTTAGCTCGTTTCTTGTCTAAACCTCAAAATAGCCTGTAGAGCAAAAACTGAACTAACAAGTAAAAGTTGTTAAGACAAAGTGTCTAATTTGATGGGTTTAACTGTCTTGATGAATCATATAAATATGGTCCATCACCCGCCCGACCAGTGGAGACCAGACCTGAGCACATCATTCCACGGGGACTTGGGGCGGATCAAGGGAAGAGCTGAGGTGAAATTCGACCTCACCCACCCATGGGATCCCAATTTATGATCCCTAAGAGGTACTGTTGAGCCAACGACGTCAAACAAAGGCGCTCGCCGGGAGGCAGCCCGGCATATTTTAGTATTTTCTGCATTGCATTTACTTATACTAACCCTCACCCCATCGTATTTGGAAAGGAAAAAAAAAGTTGGCCTTTGTAGGAACGGTACCGGGTCGAGTACGCATGATGCCGGGTGTGCTACGCATTTTAGCATTTCGGGCTGGCGCGCTACCGGACCCGACTTCAATTCCCCATCTTCAACCGATTGGTACCAGTTCATGCCTTGTCGTTTCACGACATGCAAGGACATCATAAGGGGAGTACCGTTCTCACCTTCTCTCTATTGCCATTTTCCTTTCCTTGATATTGTTCATATTTGTCTTGAAATTGAGTTGTGCCATGAGGACACGGCTTGTTTCAAAAGTGTGGGGTGTGTGGCTAGTCACTTGTTGCGTCAGCACGTCTATTTTCTTGCACATGCATGAGTCAGCACGTTTCCTTTGAAAATTTT
This sequence comes from Rhodiola chrysanthemifolia, assembly GCA_033675395.1. Classification (NCBI taxonomy): domain Eukaryota; kingdom Viridiplantae; phylum Streptophyta; class Magnoliopsida; order Saxifragales; family Crassulaceae; genus Rhodiola; species Rhodiola chrysanthemifolia. Next base: position 72,485 of record JAUDRI010000018.1, on the reverse strand, counting down.
AAATTTTGTTGAATAAAAGGTTTCTTTCTATACCCTAGATATGAGGTTTTAAGCCTTAATGATGTGAAATAGATAGAACCGAGTACATGCATTCCTCTTATGAAATCTGAATTGTGTGATGACTTATGATACTAACCCATTACTTATCCTTGTGAGTCGGAATAAAAAGGGATGTGGAGTTGATAGAAAAGGTCCTAGTGAAGCTTGACAAAAACACTCAAGGGACCGGGTTCAAACTATATGGTTATATGGATTTCAAGGAGGCTAGCACTTCGAGACTTATTGGCTTAGAGTAAGGTCCGCCGTGCAGTGTTTATGCAAGGGGCGGGACGGAGAATCAAACTGTCCTATCTCTAGTCCAAGTAGCCGGGAAAAGAGGTGAGTGACCCTCATCTTGACCCGCGCCGAAAGGACAAGGATGAGAAAGAGCGGAGAGGTATTTCCATATGCTTTCGGGCTATGATTGGACCTCTCAAGGAAAAGGAAGAAAGACAAGCAGTTCACATCAAGGAGCAAAGCTCAAAAGAAAGAAAATTAGCCAACGTGTGAAAATCCACCGACCAAGAGTGAAATCCATCACTGTCTTATCAAAGGCCGAAGGCGAACTCTCTACCAAAGTTGTCCTTCCAAGAAGTTAGAACACTCGACCCTTAAGCTTGAATGAATCATGTGCTAGAGAAAGCGAAGAAATATAACCATATGGCAAGAACCCGAGACCAAGAGTGTAGATCATGGGCTTGAAAAGGACTATCTCCCACTCATCCGAATTGGTTTGCATTTCGGCTCCAAGGTAACAAGTAGCAAGTTAAATCTATGTCTAAGCATGATGCTTTGAGTATTAGTTAAGTTATGCATGGAAAGGTAAAATCTAGACTAGCACTCTTATCCATATCTAGGATGCCGAGAAGGACTTGTGGTGCTTGTATTTGTTTTCCTCTTGTGACTTATGGCCTTGTTCGGGACGAACAAGTTCAAGTGTGGGGTGGTTTGATGAGTCGTATTTATACGATTCATCGAGTCAACAGAACCCAACAAAAACGACATTTGATTATAAGAACATATGCTTGTTAATGTCGTTTTGCATTTCAGGGCCTTTTGGAGTCTAAAGAAGAATCGGGCTTAAAAGAATGCATTTAAAGCCAAAATCACCACAAGACATTATTGGCCCACACGTGAGCCCAAGCCAAACATAGTCCACTTGCAAAATCTTGATGATTATAGAAGCATCTCATCATTGGCTCATGCCAATCCATTTTGACTACTTCCAGAGCAAGAGTGCCTTGATGATTCTAGAAGCATCTCATCATTGGCTCATGCCAATCCACTTGTGCCACTCCAAACTTGGGGTCCAAGACAAGAGAAACCCTAGCTTATGCTTATAAATACAACCTATTGGAGCAAGGAAAAGACATCCAAAAATCCACTCTAAAATTGCTAGTCGAAACTCTCTTGGATCAAGGCTTGAATTCTCTCAACTTCTCTCTACCCGTCTCTCGGCATTTTAGCTTGAAACCTTGTAATTTTCTTGTTGAATGCCTTTGGCTATTGTATTCTACACCATGAATACAAGTAGCTAAGTTTCTTATTCGGTTTAGGGTTTTATCTCTTATGCTTACATTTTGAGGCACTTGAACTTAATTTCATTCTACATTCCACTAGTCCTTGGATCTCATTCCACGGATCAAAGGCTCGGCTAAGTGGATGTCTTGCCACTAAGCTTAGTCAAGCTAATGATCCTTATTGTAACATCCATTTGATGCCTTGCGGCAATAATGGGTAGTACACATAGATAGAGCAACACCCTTGCCGGATTGTTCGATCTAATAAGGACTAGATTAGGAGGTCTACACCGTGCCTAGTGAGGTTGTGGGGTTTAAATACCTTGGGTTGCCTACGGCACCACGCTACTACCTAGCTCGGTTGATGCCGTGGTGTACTACCCTTGCCGGAGTACTTTGGGTGATTTCCTTTGTCGGAAATTCCACACTCTATGGGATGTAGAATGACTATATGATTGCCTATGATAAGTGTTGCATAAGAGAGGCCCTAAACTGAATATTCCCTCTCTTGATCACAAACCCTTTCCCTTACTTTTGCATGCACTTACGTTCAAACCAATTCCAAAACCCCCTTGTCTTTACTTACTTTACTTTCCTTGTACTTGCACTAAGAACAACGAGTAGTTGATTTAATTCCCTTGGGTTCGACCCCTACTTGCCGCTTTACTAATTCATAGTAAGCTAAGGGTAGTGGACTTATAAATTTAGATTTGATTTGGCCTCACGACAAGGTCACCTATCAGCTACCCACTCAAGTGTCATGTGATCAATCCTAACTAATAATGAAAACAAAAAGAAAACTCACTGTCGTAGAGGACACAAATGCATTTAGCATATGCATCAAGCCTTTAAACCTATATGCTGCCCTAGTAGGACGAGTATAGTCTCGTGAAGGTTTTCAGGAATGGGACTACCTACAAATCCACTGTACAACTAACTAACGTGTATGCATGAATGATGCTCAACGAGTCATAGTAAAGTCATGTCATACCTCGGATTCATCGTGTTACCTCAACTTCAAGCCAAACATCTTCATCAATGTTTTCAGACAATCATAGATTAAACGAGTTATGCATTCAAACGGTCAGTACACACGGCTAGCAATCGACTAATCACAAGTTCTAAATAGTTCTATAGCAACGTATAAAGAACATGAATAGTTACACAAAACATGCTCGCCATTCACCTATGCTATCTAGGGATAGTCCACGGGCTCTTGGCGCAAAGCTCATTCTCAAGTGCCAAGGATTAGACAATGACCCGTAAGAGAAGAGGAGCCTGGCTTAAGGATTTTTTGAAAAATAGTACGAAAATTTGCATCAAAATTTCAGTGCAAGCACGAGGATCGTCCCTCAGTTTCTAGTACATTAATTTGCAAGACAAGTCATGATTTGCACGCAATGAGAAGATGGAATTACACTACATCAAGCAAAAGGGGGCAGAAATTGTTTCAAAAGTGTTTTCCAATACACAAGGGGCGACTTTTCTCACCAGGTCCTTGGTATTTTTCTGCTCTCGCAGACCATTTTTCAAAGTTTTAATTTTTTTTTTTTTCTGAAACTGCTTTTCTTTCAAAAACAACTATGCTTGGGGCCAATGTTTCACCCACCTTTAAAAAGTAAGAACTTTGTTCTTGAGGGAAAACTTGAAGGCCAATTGTCTAACTCCACACTTAAAACTTGACATAGTGTATAAGTAAAGGCGGGTGCATGCAAATCACAACAAGTATATAGAAGCACATACTAGTACTAAGGTCACCTAGAAAAAGAGATGCATATTTAAGTTTTTGACATTTTTGAACCGGTGCCTACTAATTTCAAGTCTCAAACATGCTTCAAGAAATACATAGAACATGGGCAAAGGCTAGCAATGATACTGACTCAAAAGAATACACACACGATTTTCACTATTTCAAGTCCTAGACTTCGAATCCAAAAGAATGTCAATCAGTCAAGGAGTATCGTAGAAAACGAGGATTTCAATCGCAATACATAGACAGTTGAGCATATGCAAGAGTGAATGTGTGACATACGATGAATGTATATGTGACTATGTGCTACCCACTCCACACTTAAAAATGAGTTTAGTCCCTAAGCGAAGAAATAAAAGATAAGAAAAAGCACATAGGAACTTCACTCGTGTGTGATAGCTCGATATCCATACAGATTAAGCGATGTCCGGTGAGTGAAACACGACTTGTGTGCTGGTGGATGTATGGATAAAAATACAGAGCTTCACAAGTGATAGGTTAGCATCGAAAATCATGGAGGGGCACTCCACACTTAGAATCTTGAAATGTCCACACATAATGCAAGTGAAAAAATATATGCAAATAACAAACACCTTACAGAGCGGGTTACTCCCCTAAGAGACCTAGTTTAACATCTTGGCGAGACATAGCTAGGGAGAAAGAACTAGAAGCAATCTCCAATGTCGTCAGGTGGTTCCCGGTGCTGCGGGATGTGGCAACGCTTGAGGTGTTCCCCGTCGACCACCATTGGCTTTCCTCCCTTCGTGTTAAGCTCCACGTGTCCGTCCTGGTATGCTCTCTTTGTGAATGGAACACTCCATCTGGTGCGCAGCTTCCCATGAAATCATTTAAGGCGTGATTTGTAGAGAAGAATCCGCTCGCCCCTTCTGAATTTTCTGCGCACCATTCGTTTGTAGTGCCACTTTGTCGTCCTCTTTTTAAAGACATCACCGGGGTCGAGAAGTGGCTTCAGCTCTCCCTCGCAGGGTTCCTTGCCCGAGCCTGTAGTATGTTCAGCACCAGCTGCTCCCTCTGTGCTCACCGCGCATATACTCATCGGGATGGGGCAGCCCTGTAAAACCCTGCAAGGCTCAATAGAGGTAAGTGAAATAGGATCATCAATAGCAGCAGAGTCCAGTATATCACAGTCAGCAAACAGACTAGGACTCTTAGACATGTCAGACAAATTAAAAACAATCCTTTCACTGCCTACTCGCAAGGCTAAGGAACATTTATCCATGTATATGACTACCTTAGCTGTGTATAGAAATGGTCTGCCAAGAATAATTGGGATATCTACGTCCTCAGAGATGTCCAACACTATGAAATCAGCAGGAAAAAATAAGTTCTTAACCTTGACTGGAACATCCTTCAGAATGCCTCTCGGGAGTCTACAAGAACGATCCACAAGGTGAATAATGATATTACTAGGACAAAGGTCTCCCAAATTCAGTTTAGCATATAAAGAGTATGGCATGATAGACACACTAGCACCAAGATCACATAAAGCACGGCGAACAGGAAAACCACCAATATTACAAGGGATAGAAAAACTACCTGAATCTTGAAGTTTCGGCGGCATGGGCTGGTGCATGGCAGCACTACACTCCTCACTTAGAGCTACTGTCTCAGTTCCATCAATCTTCCGCTTCCCAGTGAGAATCTCCTTCATGAATTGAGCATAAGTGGGAATTTGGGTGATGGCATCGGTGAAGGACATAGTGATGTAGAGAGTGCGGATCTTATCCACGAACTGCTTGAACTCTTTATCCTTCCTTGTAGCTTTAATCTGCTGAGGGAATGGGACTGGAGGTCTATAAGGGGCTGGCTCCACTGTCTGTGCGGAATTCTTAGTTCTGTTTTCAGCGGCCTTCGATGTTTCCTCTTCAGCGGGTGTAGAATCAAGTGCTGTTTTCGCAGCAGGAGTTCGAGTGGCTTTAGCTGGCACCATTTCAATATGTTTTCCTCCTCTTAATGTGATGGCATTCACTAATGCCATATGATTCAGATCTGGCTTCGATGGAACTTTCCCCTGCTCCCTGTTTGCTGAATTTGCAAGTTGAGCAATCTGATTTTCCAGCATTCTACCATGAATAGCGAGCTCCTCAACAGTCCTTTGGAGGTTCCTTACCTCAGTGGCGGTTTGCTCATATGCCCGTTGCTGATTCTCAGACGTCTTTCTCTGTTCGGTTATGAAGCTTGCTATCATTGCTTCCATGTTTGACGTCGATCCGGAATTCTGATCTCGATGTGGCTGATCTCGGTTGTTATAACTCCCTGAATTCTGACTTTGCTGATGTTGGGGCTGGTTGTTGAACTGGTTCCTTGACTGGTAGGGAGCCTTCTCCTGCTGCTGTCTGTAAGGAAAACCTGGTGCGGCCTGATTCTGTGGCTTGTAAGAAACGTTGGGATTATTCCTGTTCGGATTATCCCACCGGTTTATGCCTGATCCTTGATTGTACTGCCCCACATAGTTGACATCCTCCTAGCTTCTGCCTTTACTATCTTGTCCCATCACCGGACAGCCATCTGCAAAATGGGAAGGTGAGCCACAAATCTGACAGTAGACACCAACATTGGCAACATCAGATGACTTCATAGAGGAGGCCGTCTTCAGAGTTTTTATTTCGGTTGCGAGCATCTTTACTGTATTGGTCAACTCAGTAATATCATTGGTGCTATCAGCAAGGTAGAGATCTTGCACCCCCTTTATGTCCTTGGGATTTCCTCGATCGCTGGTCCAGAGGTGGTAATCTTGGGCTGCTTTCTCTATGATCTCATAGGTGTCTTCGAGCGGGACTCCGTTCAGTCCCCCACCAGCTACTTGGTTGATTAAGGTGCGCATCCCCAGATCGATTCCCTAATAGAAGGTATCAATAATCTGCCACATCTCCAGATTGTGATGAGGGCACGGTGTCATCATCTCTTTGTACCTCTCTCAAGCCTCGTAGAGGGTCTCACCATCCATAGAACAGAACGAGATGATCTGATTCCTGAAGTGTGTTGTCTTTGATGGTGGGAAGTACTGTTGTAGGAATGCCTCAGCCAATTTATCCCAAGTAGTAAAAGTGCCGTCTGCGTGACTGTCTAGCCACCTACCAGCCTTGTCCGACAGCGAGAACAGGAATAGCCTCATGTAGTAGGACTCTGGAGGAACACCATTAGTCTTCACTGTGTTACACATCTGGACAAACCGCTTTAGGTGCTGGTGAGGGTCTTCGTTCATCCTTCCAGAAAACTGGTTGTTCTGCACCATTTGAATGAGCCCTGTTTTGAGTTCCCATGTGTTGTTGGCTATCCGAAGTGGTGCAATGGCAGACTGGAAACCGGAGACACGTGGAGCAGTGTAATCTCCAAGTGTCCTGCGCACTGGCTGTTGTAGAGGACGCTGCTGGTCATCTTCGACCACTCCATTCAGCAGAGCTGGGTTGTTCTGATTCATGTTGAGCGCTGCGAGATTGCGGTTCAGTGCTCGTAGCTGACGAGCTTCGTTTGGGACCCTGCGAGTGTTGTTTCGTTGGTCCGGTGTGTCCTCGTCCGAAATCTGAAATAGCACCTGCAAAAAGCCAAGGGAAGAGTGAACGTAGCAGGAAAAAGTCAAGTAGCGAACGAGATGGAATAGTCTAAACTACACATGTTAAATCTAATATCACACTAAACGCTGCTCCCCGGCAACGGCACCATTTTGACAAGCGTATTTTTAACCTTTTATAGTTGTCAAATTAAATGTTTTAGGGGTCAAATTGCAGTCAAACAAAATTTATAACCTTGGTAAGCCAAGGGTCGATCCAAGGAACACACCCGTGTGAATACTAGCTAACAAGCGACCTATTTAGCTATTCCGATTGAAAGAGGTTTTGTTTGTGATGAAAGTTGCAATAATAATAGAAATTGAATGCGCAGAAATTAAAGGTTGTGTTTTTATCAGAGAAAGAATTCCAGAATCCATACTTCACCCGTGCTAACCCCACTAATCATGCAATCATGTTACGTAAATTATTCATGCTATCGAATATAGAATCAAACCGAAATAAGACTAGACAAGCCGCCCATCCACGGATCATTGTCTAGATTAATCTCAATCGTTGAACGCCGCCCATCCACGGATTATCAACGATCTCGATTTATTAAACTAAAGGTTTTCCTATAAATTCATGTAAACATGACCTAATATCAATTTCATGCAATCCGGTTAATCCCTAGGGCCCATCCACCTTTCGGCATGTAACCTAACTACGTTCTAGCAATGCAAACATACCCTTTGATGTAAATACTTGCATAGAACGATAATATAGAGCACACAATGAAATTGAATAATCGAATTGCATAAATAACAACTTTAATTGATCAGATGAAGAGTTAGGGTTACATAGCAAGGGATCCGTAGGATCCCGGAATGAGAGGACTACTCACTATTCATGGTGATTAAACCAAAAACAGTGTATAATTGAGGGAAGAAACGAGTAAACCGTAAACGATTGAAGCTCGATGATCCTCACGATGAAAGGTTTGTCTTCTCTCCCAAGTTAGAGTCTTTTCTCCCAAAAAATAGCACACCAATCCAATCTGGTCATGTTTCCTTTTATAAGCTTCGAAAAAGAGGCCGAAGAAAGCCCAAAACGATTTTTGGAAATTTCCCGAAATTACTGTTCACGACGAGCCCGTTACAGCCGTTACAGCTCAAGGTGTAACGGCTGCTGAAGATTGTAACGGGTCGCCTTCTTTTGCCTTTTTGGAGGTCTAAACCTTCGAATCTGCTCTTTGTGTCAACTATAAAGTTGTAGGGAATTGAATTAGCTTTCCAACATACCAATTGCGACCTGTACGTGCAAAACAAGTCGGGAAGGTCAATCTGCCCTGTTTTTACCGATATCTCTACTAAATGCTTTGCTTTGCTTCTGATCAATCCAAAAGTATTAGATATGTGATATATGACCTGAAACACTAGAAAATAGATTAAATGATATTAAAATGTCCGAAAAACAAACCTAATCCATCATCGAATGAAGTGAATAATAGGTCAAGAATTCGACCGATCAAAACACTCCACATTACTAGTTTCACCATTAGGTAATAGAACATTACAAGTGTTAGGCACTTTGTAAACATCAAACAACATCTCAGAATTGTAGGTAAAATGATCAGTTGCACCACTGTCAATAATCCAATCAACAATTTTATTGTCAATTGTTTGAGAAACAAGGCAAATACCTGCCATATGAGTAGTACCTTCTCCTCCATTGTGTTCATTTTTCTTCAGTAAGGCCAATATCTGGTTTATCGGAGCACTGCTGAGCTGAGGCAACTGTTCAGTCTGACTTGATTCAGCTTTCTCTTTGCTAGTAATATTTTCAACACTAGCCATATTCACTGCTTTGGGGTTATCATTTCCTCTGCCAGTGTTCCTCATGTTGCCTTTATACAGTTTATGTCAGGAGGGTAACCATTGAGTTTGTAGCAAAATTCTTTGGTATGTCCACTCATCTGGCAGTGAGTGCAAAAGAGTCTTCCACTGGTCTTTCCCTGAGCATTTCCTTGTGTATTTCTCATTTGTCCTCTTGCATAACCATGAGAATCTTGTTGATTACTATACAAGGCTGATGCTTCAACAAATGAGTGTTTAGTAACCTTTTGTTGACTCTCATCATTTAAAGCCATAACATAGACAGTGTCGAGACTGGGAAGTTCTCTAAGAGCAAAAATATGAATTCTTATGTGCATGTATTCATCATTCAGCCCCATGAGAAATTCAATAACCCTGTCCTCTTCTCTTTTTTTGCATCAATTTTGCAGTCAGCACATGCACTATCTTCATCGCAACTACTCCTTTTGCTCATAGAATCTAACTCTTTCCAAAAGCCATTCAACTTCTCAAAATAGTTTGCAACATTAAGATCACCTTGTTTAATATTGCTAACTTCCTTTTTCAGATAAAATTTTCTAGAAACATTGAACCGGCATATCTACTATGCAAGATGCGCCAAGCACTAGCAGCATCCTTTGCATGAAGAATATGACTAACAAACTTCTTTGATACAGAGTTCAGAAGCCAATTCATAATAACATCATTACACCGCTTCCATTTAGTAGCTAAAGTAGCATCAGTGGGTTTAGGACGCAAACCTTGCACAAATTCCAGTTTAGATCGCACAGACAGAGCTATCTCCATCGATTTTGCCCAAGACACAAAATTTTGCCTTCCTAACAGTACTTCACTAACAATCGATATACCTGTGATTTCATTGGTGTTGAAATGATACGGATCATCGACTAAAACCTCAGATTGACCTTCACGAACCCTAGCCATGACATATGACTAGAAAAAGCTTCAAAACTCAACCAAATTGCAATCGGTTTTCAAGAAACTGCACGGAACGTTACGCGTGCTCCGATACCATGAAGAAAATGAAGATCGGAGCAGAGGAGAACGAGATCGGTGCTGGTCGGAGTTTGAACTGAAGAGGATGGAGGGAAGCGATTTGGGGAAGATTCTTTTTCTCATTGATACGCAACACATGTCTGCATTTGTATACTCACAACAAAATAAAAATATACCGCTCTAGTTTTAACAAATACAATCAGGACTAACATTAATTACAAAAGGATCCGGACTACACAAAACGCTGCCGTGTTGACCTGAAGCCAAACTTAAACACTTGCGCATGTGTCTAGTCCCCTTTTATTTCCGCATGGTGACCAACCATCTTTATGCTCCAATAGTATTTCTAAAGGAAGTAGCATCTCTTGCCAAAAATAATTTACTGCAAGTCACCCCTTGGATCTTTGTTTGAGAGTCGGTATTAATCCGGATATTCATAATTACTTGTTTCAGTTGGTTGCTGGCAGAGCTGTCGTCGTGCACTGCAAATTATCAATTTATAAGTCCACTACTGTTTGGCTTACTATTGGCTAGTAGAGCGGTAAGTAGGGGTCGAACCCAAAGGAATTAGTGGATAGAGTAGTTCTTTTGAAAATGGAAAATAAAGTAAGACGATTGGGTTTGATTTTGGTTTTAAACGGAAAGTAAATACTAAAAAGTAAGTTGCGGAAAGTAATGACAGAAAATAAAGGTGCTGAATGTAAAGTTAGGTACTGAAAGTAAAGTTAGGTACTGAATGTAAAGTTAGGTACTGAATGTAAAGGTACTGAAAGTAGAGTTATGTACAAAATGTAAAGGTACTAAAAGTAGAGTTAGGTACTGAATGTAAAGGTACTGAAAGTAAAGTACTTGAAAGTAAAGGTGCTGAATGTAAAGGTACTGAATTGAAGTTCTTGAAAGTAAGACTGTAAGTAAATGACAAGTTGGTGTTTTTATCAAGAGAAAGATTTGGTTTAGGGGCTTTATATTATAGCTTCGTTCAACATCGACCTCTAATGATCTTACTAAGTGTTCTAAGGTGAGGGTTGTTCCTTTTGAAGACTTAACCCAAAACAAGGCTTTTTCAAGCACATGCCTCACCGGCTAGTCCTTTTCAAGACATAGCTTACTAGTTCTAGCTAGACTAATTCCCCTTTTCAAGGTATATTAGCCTAAGTGCATCAACTTGATCAATCATTTCCGATCAACCAAATGGTGTTAAAGAAGGGATGAACTACTTGGAAGAGCTTTGCTTTTTGAAGCATCCACTCAACCTTGTTATGTTCAACCCGAATTGATGGCACAAGGAACTAGTTAGAACACTAAGTAGCATTAAGTAAAGGGTCTAGAACGGTTTATGATATAAAAACCCTTTTAACCGAATGAAAGGTTTAGCTACAAGTATCCATTGAAGGGAATACCATAGCTAATACAAGGAAAGTAAATGGTTTTCAAAATGAAAGACAAGAACAAGTAAAGGTTTTGGAAAAGTAAACTCAAGAACAAGTAGAGAGAAGTTGGAGCTTTTGATATCCAAATGTGTGTAAAGTGTTTACAAGCCTTGTGCGTGCAAGTGACAAAGATCTAGCTAGTGAGATAAGTGACCAAGTATCCAAAACCAAAAAGTAAAATAGAGATTCCAAAGATGTGTTTTTTTCAAAGGCCAAGCCTCTCTACTTATAGGCCAAAAGTGGCGGTTTGTGGTTGGCATGGAACCAACCGACTTGGCTCTAGTCCCTCCTTAAGTGCACCGGTTTGAACTTGGATGGAGCCAAAGGGTAACCGTCTTGAACTTGGATGGAGCCAAAGGGCAACCACTAGGACTTGGTTGAGCCAAGGGGCAACCACTAGGACTACTTGAGATAGCATGCTTCAAAGGGCAACCAGCCTTGACTAGAAGGGGCAACCGGAATAGAAATGGCCAACCGGAAAAGCAATGGTTCGGTTTTGGTTGGACTTTGCCGGAATTTAGCAGGAGCAAGGTTAGAACTGTCGGAGCTAGGTTGTGATTGATCGGAGCTAGGTTGCAAGTGATCGGAGCTTGGTCGGAGCACTGTCGGAGGCCGATCGGAGCATGGCCGGAGCTTGCCGGAATCCTAGTCGGAGCTTGCCGGAATCTTGGCCGGAGGTGCATGAGTTGAGGACCATGGATTCTGAACGACAAGGCCAAAATAAAATGATTTCATCAAGGAAGTTAGGCCGGATTCTGGCCGGATGATGGACCATAATTATACGAATCAAAAACACAGTAAAACCCACCAAATTAGACTGTTGGTCTATTTAACTTCTACTTGTTAGTCCCGATATATTTCTACGGGTATTTTGGCGCTTAGAGAGAAAACACGCTAAGGAGAGGAGTTTTACGCTAAAAAGGATCGCTCGCAGTTTCTGGCCAGCCAAAGACCGAGAAACCCAGGTTGCGCCCGCCGTCCAGCGCCCAACGTCCAGCACGCCGGCCGAGCTAGTCGAGTCCAAATTCAAGTTGCCCGAGCAAACCATCTCATCTGACAATTCCGCCTCGACCAAAGTGTTTAAAATGGAAAATAAAGTGGACAATGTCGGAAAACCAAGGAGAATGCTCGAGCAGATTGGCAGTTAGCTCAATTCCAAGGCAAAGGCCCGGCGCGCATAGGCACCCAAACCAAGTCGCTCGACCCGACGGATGCATCTAGCAAATCTGACTCGACCAAGATGTTTGGAATGCCCAACAAGTCGGACAATCTCGCTTCCCAGACAAAACGCTCGAGCGGATTAGCAGTTGGCCCAATTCCATAGTAAAGGCCGCGCGCATAGGCACCAAGACCAAGTTGCTCGACCAAAACATGGAATTCGGAAATTCTAGCTCGACCATTAGTCTTAAAATCACTTGGCCATTCCAAATCAACTATCAAAAAGCCAAAAACGCAATGATCAAAATCTGGTGACCGGTGGCTTTTGGTTGGAGGTAACCAAAGAAGCAAACTCTTCCCATTTGGTGACCTACTACCGGCTGCTATGACCTGCTATGGAGCTCCCTTGGATGAAAACCATGTGGTTTCATCTCATCCCTCCATTCCCTCCTCCTTAGCCTATAAATACAACCCCCCATCTCACTTGTAAATCATCCACAAATTGTAATTCACTTATCTCTCTAGAAATTGTAAGTTTGGTTTTGGAAATAAAGGATTGCTCCCTTGGCGCTTCAACGGTAGTAAGTATTCTGATATTTATTTCCGTCTTTAATTTCCAATTCCTTAGTTATAATGTTTAGCGCGATAAATAGTAGCTAAACTAGTCGTTCGGTAGAAGGGGCGGACTTGTATTATAAAATGTTTTAGACTATTAACTTAGTGTCTCGTCTTTGTATTCAAAACTTATTCTATGTGCCATATAACAAGTCAGAGTTTCCAAGGTTGAGCAGACCATTTGTAACTGGACCAAAGGGACCAAATGGGCAAGCTCTTCCTTGGGGGTTCGTGATCATACTCGGGTAAATGGACCATTTGTAACTGGGCCAAAGGGACCAAATGGGCAAGCTTATCCGAGGAGTTCGGCTTATATCTTAAAAACCATTTGGAAACTGGACCAAAGAATTCAAATGGATGCACATAGACTAGCATATCCTGAAAGGGGTATTGGCGCTAGTCTAAATAGAACAAGTGCTCTACGACCTTAAAAGGGCTAGAGGATGTTGCAAGTCTTGAGCTAGGAATAGCCTCGATTCATGCTCTACGACCTTGAAAGGACTAGACGATGTTGCAAGTCTTGAGCTAGGAATAGCCTCGATTCATGTTTGAATACTTAGAAGATTCACTAAGAGTCAATGATAAACAGGATATAATACAAGGCCCCTGAAACCGAACGTTTTCTTTTAATTGTAATAATTATCAGTTACTTTCCAGTATTAAAACCAACCAACTAACCCAAAATTGTCCAACTTAAAGAACAACTTATCCCCCTAATTCCTTTGGGTTCGACCCCTAATTACCACTTGCTACCCAGTAGTTAAGTCGCGAGTAGCGGACTTATAAATTTATTTGCACAAATCGCTCCGACGACAAGCGATTCTGTCACCGGAGCATGGTCATGGCCTGGGTTGAAGTTTTCCTCGGGCCCTTGGTCGACCGGGCTCGGGCGCTGCTCTCGGCGCGGACCTGGTTTTCCCGGACTCGGCCCTCGGCGCTCTCGGACGCGGGTCTCGGCGATGGCCTCGGATGGCCTGGTAGTGGTTCTCGGTGCGCCAGGCTTGGATCCTCGGACGCAACCTGGGGCCTCTCGGCACTGGTCTCGGACGGCCCCGGTTCTGGTTCTCGGCGCGCCCGGATGCAAAACTTGACAGGCCCGGCACTTCTCGGCGCACGCTCATGGGCATGTCCGGCATTCTCGGCGCAGCTCGGCAATGATGCTCGGCCCGGCTGAGGCTCTCTCGGTCCCCGATTGAGTTTCTCGGTCTCGGATGGGATTTTCTCGGGCCTTGGTTGAATTTCCTCGGCCAATAATGCTTGGTGATCCTTTTTAGCTCAAGAACCCCTTTTTATCTCGTTTCTTCTCTAAACCTCAAAATAGCCTGTAGAGCAAAAATGGAACTAACAAGTAAAAGTTGTTAAGACAAAATGTCTAATTTAGTGGGTTTAACTGCTTCGATGAGTCGTATAAATACGGTCCATCAGTTTTTTTTCTGGAGAAAGGGTACAAAACAAAGCAAGTAAGTAAATCTGATTCTCACATCATGATAGTTTGAGTTTGATTCTCTCTTCATGAGTATTATGAGTTTTTTAAAAAACAGTACAACCATTAATATTGGTGTTTTACAGGTATGTCATTTTTCTATACAATCAAGTTGACATTATTTATGATTATTGATGGTAGATACGCAATTATTGTGAGTTTGAGTGATCTTATTAGGAAGCATATCATTTATTAGAATTACAGAATACAGACTATATTTGTTACGTTACAGTGACTGAGTTCTGATACTAAGGGTCCCAAAATATTTTTTTAACCACTGCATTCAATCAAAAAGCCAAAAAATCGGCAGGGACACAACAAAAACACACCCACGGCCACGGGAACACCTACGCACAATCTACAACCCACACCACAACCTGGACAGCCAAAACACACAGCCTGCAAGACACGACCCCAAAGCCACCAACAAGACAGCCAACACCACGACTAACAGCACCACACAGACATTACAAAGTTGCTATCAAGTTAATACACCAACTAGAACAAACAATCCTTGTTTTGCTATTTTTGATCAGCTCAAGCTTGAGTTTCAGCATCCTCCAAATGAGATTCTTCACCGCATCCAAGCTAGCATTGTCTCCTTCAAAGATGCACTTATTCCGAGCTCTCCAAACTTCATAAATGGCAGCTGTAATAATAAAGAAAGCCACCAGCTTCTGAGCTCTACAGCTCCATCTCTTGTTATTTTTCCACGCTATCAGCTCGTCCCAAGAGATCCACCAAACGTGAATGCCAATAAGCTCCAGAAAGCAATAAATAGGAATAGAAATCCTGCACTGAAAAAATAGATGGGGTCCATCCTCATCCACCTCCGAGCACCAGCAGCACCTTCTATCAACTGTCAAATTTCCCCGCAGTCTAGTCCTTGTAGGTAATCTATCTAAAATTGCCAGCCACGCACAAAAACTGTGCTTCGGATGCGCTAAGTCATTCCAAATAAGATATGCCCACTCCTTAGACGGCTACCCATATATCAACAGCTCATAAGCTCCTTTTGTAGAGAAAGGACCACTATTAGCATGCCACACCATGGACTGGTTGTCCGCGAAATCAATACACTGCAATGCATCTTCTCTCAGGGTTAGTAAATTCTTCAAAACCCATGAGTGGTGCCTTTTTTCCATCATGAGCCAAATGGAATGATTTTTAAAAAAGTAGCTGTTCATCCATTTAATCCACAAGGAATCCTTCTTTTGAGCAACATCCCAGAACTGACCTAACAGGAGCGCTTTGTTGAAAATGCTCAGATTCAAGATCCCAAGCCCTCCAACATGCTTCGGCTTGCAGACCTCTTTCCACGCAACTAGGTTCCTCCTCCCTGAGGCAGCCCCTGTCCATAGATAATTTCTGCAAATACCAGAAATCTTCTTAATCACCCATTTGGGAAAGATGAGCACCCTCATCCAATAGGAGCCGATAGAGCTAAGCACATGCTTGACTAGGACCAGTCTACATGCATAAGAAAGAAACCTAGATGACCACGATTTAATCTTGCTCGTCATCTTGTCAATAATCAAACTAAACTCTGCTCCTTTGATACCTTTTACATGTAACGGAACACCGAGGTAATTAAACGGAAGATGCCCCTTTTGAAAATTAGCTAAAGAGGCCAGTAACTTCTCTTCAGCCTCACTGCAACCCCCGAAGTAAATAGCTGATTTTTCTTCACTGATAATGAGGCCCGACCACTCCTTGAAAGTATTCAGCGCCTCTTTAATCTTCAACAACGAACTAGGGCAGGCTTTAGAGAAAATAATCACATCAGCAAACATTAAGTGATTCAGATTAGTTCTTCCACACTTAGGATGAAAGGAAAAACTTCCAGATCTTTTTAAATTAACTAGCAGCCTACTCAGCACCTCCATCACCAATGTGAACAGGTAAGGAGATGTGGGGTCCCCTTGCCTCAAACCTCTGCGACTGCAAAAATATCCCTCAAGGTCACCATTCACCAACACTGAAAATTTCACAGAAGAGATACAGGCCATAATCCAATCAATAAACCTCATAGGGAACCCAAAAATCTCCATTGCTTGCTTTAGAAAATCTCACTCAACTGAATCATAAGCTTTGCTAATATCCAGCTTCAGCATGCATCTTTTGCTAACATGCTTACGCTCATAATTCCCCAACAACTCCTGAACTAGGCTGATATTGTACGCAATATTTCTACCCTATATAAACGCTGACTGATTTAAATTCACAAGATAATTAAGCACCGGCTTTAGCGTATTAGCTAGCATTGTAGATATAGTTTTATAAACTACATTACAGCAGCTAATAGGTCTAATATCCTTAGGGCATTTGCATTCTTTATCTTTGGAATCAAAGCGAGATAGGTAGAGTTAATACCTGAAGGCATAACTCCCGTACGCATAAAACTGCTGATACAATTCCTAACATCTGGGCCGATAATATTCAAGCTAGCTTTGAAGAATTCAGCGTTATATCCACCAGGCCCAGCAGCTTTGCAAGATGGGAGGTTCTTGACGATTTCGGTAACCTCATTAAAGGTGACAGATCTAACTAAAGCTGAGCAATCTGCTTCTTTAACAGTCTGACATGTACTCATCTCTGCTTGATCAATTTGAACTCTAGAGAACGAACCGTTGAACGAGTCTTTGAAATAATTCACTAATTGATTTTTAATAACACTAGGATCAAAAGAGAAATCCCCTCCTTCCACCCTTAGGCATCTGATAGCATTTATAGCTCTCCGACCTTTGATAACGGCATGGAAATATCTCGAGTTAAGGTCCCCTTCCTTCGCCCAGTTCAGTCTAGCCCTTTGACAGTTAAAAATGAACTGGTATTTTAGAAGCTTTCTAAACTCCACCATCTCATGCGGTTCCTGTCTTCGTAAGACAACACAGTTTGGGTTAGCAGCCAGAGAGCCTTGAACTGCAAGGAGTTTTTGTCTACTCTAATGTTCATGTCCCCTCTGAAGTTTTTAAAACCATGCTTCACAACACTTTTAAAAACTTTCAGCCTCTTCTGCAACTGAACAAGATCCCCAGCACCACTTCGCCAATGAGACAAACAGGACTTGAATTCCTCTGTCTTAGTCCAAAAAGCTTGGAACCGAAACCAATGTTTAAAAGGAAGCTTTTGACCAAGAAAAGAGATAGCAGGGCAATGATCTGGAACACTTGGATCTGGAAATAAGCCATGGATGGAGGGGAAGCTAGCTAACAGCTCCTCATTGCATAAGATTATATCTAGCTTACACCAAATTCTAGATCCCAAATCATGCCTATCAGACCAGGTGAAAAAATTACTACTAGCTGATAAATCAAAAAGACTAGTCTGCTCGCATAAATCAGTGATCTCACTGCCATCTGAATCACGGACTCGACGACCATTTAATTTCTCACTCTGATTCTTCACACAATGAAAATCACCACTGAACATCCAAGGACCTTTTACTCTGTCCATAGCATCTACAATCAAATTCCACAACTCCCTTCTCTCCCTCTGAAAATTCATGGCATAGACAAAGCCTACCATAAATCTAATATTATTCCAAGTAACTTTGCAAATAATAAGCTGAGAAGAAGCATACCAAATGTTCACTGTAAACACCTCAGGATCCCAAAGAATCAACATTCTCCTCTTAGCCTCCAAACCATCATCAAAGCAAAAACTCTTCCAGTTATTCACAGGGCGGCACCTATTCAGAATACTATTACACTTATCACATTTCACCTTAGCTTCAAGCATCTAATAAACCAATATCAAATTTCTTAATCAAATACCGAACTTCGGCCTGCTTTGAGGGATGATTAATCCCTCGGACATGCCAGCTTGCTAAACTGAACATTAAACACGAGAGAAGTGTGCTCCATTCCCCCTGGAGCGGTTGTTCCATTTATTCAAACCAAACGGGATTTCGGAAACACCTCCCTTGCCATTACTTCTCCTCTTCCTTACTTTCTTTTTTAACTTTCTCTTAACTTCGGTAAAAGGCTCTTCTGATTCTATTGAGATCTTTGAATCTTCAAAGCTCTCAATACCCTCTTGCCTATTACTCGACATCACTTCAGCACTATACACAAGCCCCTTATCCTCAGCTGATTTTAATCCTCCCACATCTAAGGCCGTTTCAGGGACATTCGACTCAAGAAACCCCGAAGACTCATTTTTGCTTTCAGAACTTACCACCACAGCCCCCTGAGAATTCTGATTATTCTTTGAACCCATCACCTCACTGTCTTTCTTCTCTGCAATATCATCAATATGAGGATCCAAAAGCACTTTAGGGTCATCCCCTTCTTCGTCATGGATCCTCAACCGAGGCAAAGGACATTGATTAACTTCATGGCCAAATCTGTGGCAATGCTCACATCTAGGTGGCAACCAATCGTACTGAACTCTCTGGTAGTAGTTTATACCCCTTGGTCCCTTAATGCAAACGTCCCTCTTAAACTCATGTTTCGCATACATGACGAGGCGTCGTCGTGACCACGCAAATTTACAATTTATAATCCACTACCTTTGGCTCACTATGGATTAGTAGAGCGGCAAGTAGGGGTCGAACCCAAAGAAGTTAGTTCAGTTACTTGTTGCTCAAATATATATTCTTTGTGACATGGTCACTAATGGGAAATTTCTGTCTGTATTGTTTTGATAAGGGACAGGCTGGGCAATGAAAATGAGAATCTTTGATGATGAAATCTGGTACATATTTATTGAACAATGACTTCATTCTACTAATGGACATATGTCCCATTCGGTGGTGCCAGATTTGCAAAGAAATTCTCTTATCAGCAATAGAAGCCATGTGGGGAGCAGCAAGGGCAGACTGATGAGTCCTCAAAGGGTACAGGCCTCCATTGAGTTAACCAATCTCTAGGGTAATCCTCTTTACTGAATCATGTAGAGTGCAATCATTTTCAGTAAATGTGATAGAACAGTGATTTTCAGCTACTAATTTTGATGTTCCCTTGAGTGGCTTGTATTTGGCAAAACGTAGTAGACAATTCGAGCAGGAGTTCAGGAGGAGTTCGAACACATTCTGGAACTACAGTACAGCGTGGAGCAGACGCCAAGATGTTTTCCGGAAGGTTCGAAAGATCGAATGTCGTTTTGATCTGATGTCGGCCAGTGAAGAATTCGAACATGAGATATTCGAATGAATATCTACATGTCAAGATCTGAAGGCGGCGTGGCTGACTTGGGAAAGAAGTCTTCGTATATTCTTCCCACCGATTTGAGAAAGATATACATCAAATATTTAGGAATATTTCCTAAATATTTGATGGGATTATCTGGAGCAGATTTGGAGATCGTCCTGGCATATAAATACAATGCTAGGGCATCCATAATCTGCATCGCTTTCAATATCAAATACACACGAGTATACCCTATCGATTGGAGAAGAAGAAAGCGATGGCCGTTTGTTTTTCCCCACTGGAAATTCATCGGTGCAAGAGCAGTCTCATCAACGTGCTACTCAGACTGCCTGGAAGTGATCCAACTGCTGCACGCAACAAATGCCAACACGCTTTCGAGAGAAAGACACCGAGCTTCAAGAGAAGGTCGAGCACGTTCGGACTGAAGGTTCGGACGAAGGGGATCGAGGTGAACTGCTGTGAACCTCGGTTGCAAATCTGAGAGACGGAGTGTTAGAGGCTAGGCAATTACAAGGTGTAAGCGTAAGTCCACGTGTAAGCTCTAAACTCGTAATAAAGATTTGTGTCCCTTCTAGGGTGTGAGAAACCCCCAAGAGTATTGTGAAAGGAGTTCTGTGTGTGCTTCTGTTATTTGTTCTGTCCGCTGAAGTATTGTGAAAGGAGTTCAAGGTCTGTCTCAACTGTACCTTGAACACAAGCTTGAACAGGGTGTAGAATTTCAATTGGTATCAGAGCAGGCACTCGACACACTGAGTGGGATCCTGAACTGTTCAAGATGACTCTGAAGGAAGGACAAAGCATCACCAGACCTCCGCTGCTTGAAGGATCAAACTATGCCACCTAGAAACCCATGATGAAATCCTTTCTCAAATCCCTAGACGAAAAAGCTTGGAAGTCAGTCCTAAAAGGTTGGACTGAACCTATGATGAACAATCTCACTTGAGAACTTGTTCCAAAACCAGAAGCCTTGTGGACTGAAGAGGATGACAAAGCATCCATGGGAAACTCAAAAGCGATGAATGCAATATTTTCTGGAGTAGATAAAAACGTTATGAAGCTAATCATTAACTGTGAAGTAGCAAAGGAGGCTTGGGATATCCTCCAAACGGCATATGAAGGCACGGACAAAGTTCGCAACTCTCGAATATAGATTGTCACAACCAAGTTTGAAGAGATGAAGATGAAAGAAAGTGAAACTATCTCTGAATATAACACTAGAGTTCTGGAACTGTCCAACGAGGCTGCTGCACTAGGGAAACCTATTGAGGAAGAGAGGATGGCCAGTAAAGTCTTAAGGTCACTCCCTCGGAGATTTGCCATGAAAGTCACTGCCATTGAGGAAATGCACGACATCTCCAAACTGAAACTGGACGAGCTGATGGGTTCTCTCAGAACTTATGAGATTAATCACAATTTCCAACCCTGAGATGTGAAGGTAATCGCCCTAAAAGCAGACATGTCAGAAGACAAACAGGAAGCTGGCTGCACCACTGAGCAACTGGCTATGATGGCTCAGAACTTCGGCAGAATGGTGCGGAAAATCAACAGACGTGGTCCAGAACAAGGTCAGCCTTCATCAACTAGTTCTCGAAACTGGAAAACAGGCAAGTCAAGGTCCAGTGATATGAGGCAAGACTCCTCTGACAGAGGAAAGGAAGAGGTTCAGTGGTATGAATGCAAGGGTTTAAGTCACATCCAATTACAATGTGCAAATACTCTCATGAAGAAGAAGGCAATGGTCGCTAGCTTCAGCGATAGTGAGTCAGACGAAGAAAAAGGTGGAGGTGAAACCACCAACTTTGTGGCGTTCGTCACAAATCTAGGAGAATGCAGCAATACCAGTGAAGGAGTACCATCTCAGTTGGAACTCTCGGCTGAAGACCTCTTAGACAGTGACGATGAAGAACTCACACAGGAGTCTCTGGCTCAGACATATAAAGATCTGTATGAGAAATGGTTGCTACTGATCAAGGTCAACACAAAGCTGGATTTGCGCACTTGCTAGTACTGCCACCAGATGGGACACATCAAACTGAAGTGTCGCCTGTTTCTTGCTGAACGTCGGGCATACCAACAACAGACCAAACCTCGACAGAAACAGGTATGGGTACTGATGGACCCAAATTATACGAATCATAAACACCGTAAAACCTCCTAAATTAGACTGTTGGTCTATTTAACTTTTGCTTGTTAGCACCGATATATTTCTACAGGGTAATTTGGCGCTTAGAGAGAAAACACGCTAAGGAGAGGATTTTACGCTAAAAAGATGTTAGAGTTATTCCAAGGTCAAGATCGGACGCTGACTGAAGAAATCTCAAGGATCCTGACATGGAATCACTCCAAACAAATCAAACCGGAGAGGAATTTGCATTGAAGACTCAACCGACCGGGTGGGAAAATGCCTTGAAAACCACCCGACCGGTTGGAGCAGTCCAGTGCCCAGCGTCCAGCGCGCCTGCCGAGCTATTCAAGTCCAAATTCAAGTTGCCCGAGCAAATCATCTGATCTGACGATTCCGCCTCGACCAAAGTGTTTAAAATGGCAAATAAGGTGGAAGTTGTCGAGACTCCAAAAAGAATGCTCGAGCAGATTGTCAGTTGGCTCAATGCAAAGGCAAAGGCACCGCGCACATTGGCACCCAAACCAAGTCGCTCGACCCAACGGATGAATCTGGAGATTCTGGCTCGACCAGGATGCTTGGAATGCCCAACAAGTCGGACAATCTCGCTTCCTAGACAAAACGCTGGAGTAGATTGGCAGATTAGCCAAATTCCAAGTAAAGGCCGCGCGCATAGGCACCAAGACCAAATTGCTCGACCAAACCAACGAATTTGGAAAATCTGGCTCGACCATTAGTTTTAGAATCACTTGGAGATTCAAAATCAACTATCAAAGTGCACGTTTGGACAAGTTGACCGGCCACCACCCTTGGAGGTGGCAAATGGAGGAGCTCCTCCCTCAAAACCACCTGCTACCGGCGGCTCCACCACCCATGACCGGCGGCTCCTCCTCCCCACAGGTGGCGCCTCCTCCTTGCTCCTCCCTTCTCCTCCCTTGGATCAAAAGACACTTGCCCCTCATCTCCACCCTCCATTCTCCTCCCCTTAGCCTATAAATACAACCCCAAACCTCATTTGTAAATCATCCATACACAACATAAAATCACTTATCTCTCTAAAATTGTAAGTTTGGTTTTGGAAATAAAGGATCGCTCCCTTGGCGCTTCAACGGTAGTAAGTATTCTGATATTTATTTCCGTCTTTAATTTTCAATTCCTTAGTTATAATGTTTAGCGCGATAAATAGTAGCTAAACTAGTCGTTCGGTAGAAGGGGCGGACTTGTATTATAAAATGTTTTAGACTATTTTAGTGTTTATTCTCTGTATTCAAAACTTGTTCTATGTGCCATATATTAGATCAGAACTTCCATGGTTGAGTGGATGCTTGAAATGGCAAAGCTCTTCTGTGGTAGTTCGTAAACATACTCGGATAAGTGGATGCTTGAAATGGCAAAGCTTATCTGAGGAGTTTGATCTCTCTCAAACACCATTTTGGGTAAATCGGAAAAGACAACCCAAAATGGATGCACATAGACTAGCATATCCTGAAAGGGGTATTGGCGCTAGTCTAAATAGAACAAGGGTTTACGTTTTTTTGCAAAAGATTAGACAGTGTTGCAAGTCGAGTGCTTGAAATGGCCTTGATTCACTTTCAAACACTTTTGCAAAAGACTAGACAGTGTGGCAAATCGAGCGCCGGAAAAGGCCTTGATGCACGGTTGAATACTTAGAAGACTCACTAAGGGTCAATGATAAACAGGATATAATATAAGGCCCCTGAAACCGAACACTTTCTTTTAATTGTAATAATTATCAGTTACTTTCCAGTACTAAAACCAACCAACCAACCAATCAATCACTTAGCTGGTAGCTTTAAAACCAACCAATCCCAAAATTGTCCAACGTAAAGAACAATTATCCCCCTAATTCCTTTGGGTTCGACCCCTACTTACCACTTACTACCCAGTAGTTAAGTCGCGAGTAGCGGACTTATAAATTTATTTGTACAAATCGCTTCGACGACAAGCGGTCTGTCAGGTACGAAAGGGAAAACAGACGGTATGCATGGTGGCCTATTGCTCCTCAAGTTACACAGTATAAGACAGTTGGTACTTCGACAGCGGATGCTCCGCCCACATGACAGGTAACTCTTAATACCGTACTCATATTAGACCTGTTGAGAAGATGTGGTTTGTCACCTTCGGGGATGGTCGAAAGGGTCAGGTGATCGGCTGTGGGACATTGAAGGTTCCGGATCTCCCTGCACTCAAGGACACCCTCCTTGTTGAAGGTCTGACAATGAATCTTATTAGCGTCAGTCAATTGTGTAACAATGGACAATATGTGTCATTCTCTCGCGACTCATGCCTCGTCTTAGACAAGAATGGCGGTATTGTGATGAAAGGAAGAAGGGGTGCAAATAACTGATATACCATAGGGATGGGTCTGATACGTCCGATGGGAGTCGAGGGCTATGGCAAACAACGGTTTACTCTAGACTATATACACGCCAGACATCGATTTATGCGAGGGGGAGTGGACAAGACCCTGCACACAAGGTCTGATTGGAGTAACGCACAAATCTATGTTGACAATTGTACCAGGAAACTGATGGACCAGAAGGTGTCACAGTTGCGGAATGAGTTCGTACTATACCCACAGAAATATGCCAGGAACCACACAAGAAAACGTGAATACGTAGGGCAACAGAGGGCGATAACTCCGAAGCATAGACAATGGACGTGCAGTTGACCAAGCCCTTCATCAATTCACACGGCATTTCACAGTTTGGAACACCCAGATCCTCCTCGGGTCTATGGGTTGTCAAACACTAACTGTGCCCAACGGTGGTCAGTTAGAGTCGAAACCCCAGCTAAAGCAGTTAGACTGACCACCTAAGAAAGAGAGCTGGAACAGAAGGCACAATGTTTGAAGACGAATATTTTTAAATATTTTCAGAGATTTGTTTCTGATTTCATGTCGTTATGAGAAGACAGTTTTGGGAAGTTGAAAAGGCAGATTGTGACTTCAAACTCAAATTAATTCGGTCATTCCTCTCTCTCTCTCGTCCAATCCCTAGAACGACGACTTGCAATCTCTCTCAATCTTTTTTTCTGCTCAACGGCGATGGTGAACACCAGAAAATCATCAAAATCCACTGTCAAATCCGCTGAGAAGAAGAAAGAGAGCATGCAGTCTTCTAAGGCACTGGCGGCGAAACCCAGAATTCTGAAATCAAAAGTACCAAAGGTGAAAAAGGTGTCGCCTTTACATTCCGATTTTGCAACAAGGGCCGAAGCAAAGAAAACTGACAGAGAAACAGCCGTTGAAATCCCTCGGTCTGGAACGGAGGAGATGAATAGACCTGAGACTGTTGCAAAGCAGAAGACGATGTCCTCGCTGGTCGCGGAGGATTCGTCTATTCTAATCGATTGCATTCCCCCATTGGTTCTTCTCCATTCTGAGGTATTTCCGATCCCTAAATCTCAAACTGTTCCTTGAGTTTCTGCACATGTCGATTCTGTTGAAAATATTGTGATGAAAGCAGATATGAGTGTGGTGTCTGAGAAGGGTGGTGAAGCCAGTAGGGCTGTGATTGATGATGAAGCCGTCAAGAATATAAAAGATTTTGTTGTCTGCAAAGATGGTGATGGTTCCATGAAAGAAGGAGAGCCCAGCATCTCTGTGCCTAAAGCTGTTGGTGGATCAGGAGTATGGAGGGAGAAAAGCCATGCTTCTGGATATGTTCGTCCGGGGGGTTTATGGAGAAAGAAGGGGACTCGCCAAGTTGTTTCTCCAAGACACTGTCTGGCCAAGATCAGTTCAATCAAAGGAAGGCTCATAGCAATGTCGGATGAGGAGACAGAGAAGTTTCTTGAGGCCTCGGGGAAGAGGAATTTGGTGATTACTGAAGCTTCTGATGATGAGTCTATTGAAAATCTTGGAGGAATCGTTGATGAACATCACCGTGAGCACGTTGAGACTGTAACCGAAGAGGTTAATCCATCAGAGAATGGTGATGGGTTGAATAATGCAATAACAGAAGGATCTGATCGTGCTAAAGAAGATAAAGATCTGGACAGTGTGCTCAAGGATATTGATGATTTTGTTGAAAATCTGTAAAAGGAGGTTTCCGTACCTATAGTGCCAAGATCAGATCAGCCTTCAGAAGTCCAGACTATAGGGGTTGAAGACTCTGCACCTGCTCTCAATTCAGATGCCTTGAAGAAGGCAAGTGTTCCAACAGAGGAACCAGGTGTGCAGACAGAAGTTGAGACAGGTGGTGTTCTAGTGGCAGTTGCTGTTGAGGAGACAGTGGTCGACCCAGTTGTTGTTCAAGATGATCTTCATAGTGATCATATGCAGGAAGATGGTTCATCCGTTCGTGAGGATGCTACTAAGCCAGTTTCAAAGGAGGTTTCTCTTTCGGATGATGACCAAGACCTTGTTCCTCTTGTCAATCTCAAAAAGGCAAAAAAGGACAAAGAAAATAAGAAGGTGGCTTTTGAAAAATCTGCTAAGGGGCCAGTCTAGAATGATGCAGAGGTGGGCATCGTTGCAGGGGGAGATGTTTCATCCAAAAAGAGGAAACGTAAAGCTCCGATCCCTGTTTCAGAGGATGCTGAAAGATGTGAGGTCCCATCTCCTGATTCTGATACTGTTCCAGTTGGCGTGGTCAAGAAAGGAGTATGGTTTGTAAATCGAGATGCTGTGAAAAAGTGGTCACGTGTTCAGAAAACGAAAATTATCCCAGAAAGGGTCCTAGAGGAGTCTCGCTATAAAGGGAACGAAGTCATCGAGGTGCTGAAGCAAACTGATCTGTTCTGGACGTTGGACAGAGGTAAACCGTTCAATGAACAAATTGTTAGAGAGGCCATTGCAAACCTTCCCCCTAGGTTTGGGATACTTGGAGACTCAGAGTGTGGTGTCTTCTTCGTTCGGGGAAGGAAAATCAAGATTGATCCTGAGCTCATAAATGTGTACTTCTCCATGGATGATCCAGTAGCTGATGATGAAGAATCCGATTTTGAGCAGGTTATAGAGACCATCACTATAGGCTCAGTTTGGTGGCGGCCTGATTCTGTCGTGCATTCAGCTGACCTCTCAACGTTCTACTCAATGCTATTCTTCATCGTGGTGTTCAACTGGAGACCCTCAACTCACCGTTCAACGGTCAACCGGGATATGGCCCAACTGATTTATTAGATCAGGAACAAGCTGAAGTTCAACCTGGGAAGAGTTATGTTTAAACAGATCGCTGACCATGCTACTTTAAAGCGAACTCTTCACCAGATATGCCTTCCTTCCCTGATCTATGAGTTGATCATCCATCAAGCTCCAGACTTGAAGACCTCGAGTAACCTTCTCACCAAGACACCTCAGAAGTTCATTGTTGATCATAAGCTGTACAAAGGTCGTCATGTGAACAATCTTAAGGAGGCACACCAGAAAGGGAAGGATGTCGCTGAGACCTCAAAGCAAGGGGAGCCAGAATGGGCCGTGATGAGAGAAGCAAGCCGCTCAAAGATCTGAATGCCATCATTGCTGCTGATAAGGAACAACGCAAGCGCATCAACAAGCTGGCTCGTGCTCTCAGCTACCCAAGCGAGGATGAATCGGAGGCCACATCTACTCGTGAGGATTCAAATGACGAGTCGTCTGCATGAAGGTCCCTTAATAACCCAACTCTCTGAACTCTGTTTCGTTTAAAAACTTTCGTGTTATCTGTGCTTGTTCTGGCACAGTTTGATTGGCTGTTCAAACTAGATTGGACCCCTTGCCAGTTTGTGGCAAAAAGGGGGAGTATTTTGAGAGGAGACAATGTTTGTTCCCTCAAGGTTGTCTAAATGTCTAGATAGTTAGATAGATCTAGTTATCTAGTAGATTTGGTTTTGCCAAAATGCCAAGGGGGAGATTGATGTTCTCTTGAGTGGCATGTATTTGGCAAAACGTAATTAGACAGTTCGAGCAGGAGTTCAGGGAGAGTTCGAACACATTCTGGAACTACATACAGCTTGGAGCAGACGCCAAGATGTTTTCCGGAAGGTTCGAAAGATCGAATGTCGTTTTGATCTGATGTCGGCCAGTGAAGAATTCGAACATGAGATATTCGAATGAATATCTACATGTCAAGATCTGAAGGCGGCGTGGCTGACTTGGGAAAGAAGTCTTCGTATATTCTTCCCACCGATTTGAGAAAGATATACATCAAATATTTAGGAATATTTCCTAAATATTTGATGGGATTATCTGGAGCAGATTTGGAGATCGTCCTGGCATATAAATACAATGCTAGGGCATCCATAATCTGCATCGCTTTCAATATCAAATACACACGAGTATACCCTATCGATTGGAGAAGAAGAAAGCGATGGCCGTTTGTTTTTCCCCACTGGAAATTCATCGGTGCAAGAGCAGTCTTATCAACGTGCTACTCAGACTGCCTGGAAGCGATCCAACTGCTGCACGCAACAAAGGCCAACACGCTTTCGAGAGAAAGACACCGAGCTTCAAGAGAAGGTCGAGCACGTTCGGACTGAAGGTTCGGACGAAGGGGATCGAGGTGAACTGCTGTGAACCTCGGTTGCAAATCTGAGAGACGGAGTGTTAGAGGTTAGGCAATTACAAGGTGTAAGCATAAGTCCACGTGTAAGCTCTAAACTCGTAATAAAGATTTGTGTCCCTTCTAGGGTGTGAGAAACCCCCAAGAGTATTGTGAAAGGAGTTCTGTGTGTGCTTCTGTTATTTGTTCTGTCCGCTGAAGTATTGTGAAAGGAGTTCAAGGTCTGTCTCAACTGTACCTTGAACACAAGCTTGAACAGGGTGTAGAATTTCAATTGGTATCAGAGCAGGCACTCGACACACTGAGTGGGATCCTGAACTGTTCAAGATGACTCTGAAGGAAGGACAAAGCATCACCAGACCTCCGCTGCTTGAAGGATCAAACTATGCCACCTAGAAACCCATGATGAAATCCTTTCTCAAATCCCTAGACGAAAAAGCTTGGAAGTCCGTCCTAAAAGGTTGGACTGAACCTATGATGAACAATCTCACTGGAGAACTTGTTCCAAAACCAGAAGCCTTGTGGACTGAAGAGGATGACAAAGCATCCATGGGAAACTCAAAAGCGATGAATGCAATATTTTCTGGAGTAGATAAAAACGTTATGAAGCTAATCATTAACTGTGAAGTAGCAAAGGAGGCTTGGGATATCCTCCAAACGGCATATGAAGGCACGGACAAAGTTCGCAACTCTCGAATATAGATTGTCACAACCAAGTTTGAAGAGATGAAGATGAAAGAAAGTGAAACTATCTCTGAATATAACACTAGAGTTCTGGAACTGTCCAACGAGGCTGCTGCACTAGGGAAACCTATTGAGGAAGAGAGGATGGCCAGTAAAGTCTTAAGGTCACTCCCTCGGAGATTTGCCATGAAAGTCACTGCCATTGAGGAAATGCACGACATCTCCAAACTGAAACTGGACGAGCTGATGGGTTCTCTCAGAACTTATGAGATTAATCACAATTTCCAACCCTGAGATGTGAAGGTAATCGCCCTAAAAGCAGACATGTCAGAAGACAAACAGGAAGCTGGCTGCACCACTGAGCAACTGGCTATGATGGCTCAGAACTTCGGCAGAATGGTGCGGAAAATCAACAGACGTGGTCCAGAACAAGGTCAGCCTTCATCAACTAGTTCTCGAAACTGGAAAACAGGCAAGTCAAGGTCCAGTGATATGAGGCAAGACTCCTCTGACAGAGGAAAGGAAGAGGTTCAGTGGTATGAATGCAAGGGTTTAAGTCACATCCAATTACAATGTGCAAATACTCTCATGAAGAAGAAGGCAATGGTCGCTAGCTTCAGCGATAGTGAGTCAGACGAAGAAAAAGGTGGAGGTGAAACCACCAACTTTGTGGCGTTCGTCACAAATCTAGGAGAATGCAGCAATACCAGTGAAGGAGTACCATCTCAGTTGGAACTCTCAGCTGAAGACCTCTTAGACAGTGACGATGAAGAACTCACACAGGAGTCTCTGGCTCAGACATATAAAGATCTGTATGAGAAATGGTTGCTACTGATCAAGGTCAACACAAAGCTGGATTTGCGCACTTGCTAGTACTGCCACCAGATGGGACACATCAAACTGAAGTGTCGCCTGTTTCTTGCTGAACGTCGGGCATACCAACAACAGACCAAACCTCGACAGAAACAGGTATGGGTACTGATGGACCCAAATTATACGAATCATAAACACCGTAAAACCTCCTAAATTAGACTGTTGGTCTATTTAACTTTTGCTTGTTAGCACCGATATATTTCTACAGGGTAATTTGGCGCTTAGAGAGAAAACACGCTAAGGAGAGGATTTTACGCTAAAAAGATGTTAGAGTTATTCCAAGGTCAAGATCGGACGCTGACTAAAGAAATCTCAAGGATCCTGACATGGAATCACTCCAAACAAATCAAACCGGAGAGGAATTTGCATTGAAGACTCAACCGACCGGGTGGGAAAATGCCTTGAAAACCACCCGACCGGTTGGAGCAGTCCAGTGCCCAGCGTCCAGCGCGCCTGCCGAGCTATTCAAGTCCAAATTCAAGTTGCCCGAGCAAATCATCTGATCTGACGATTCCGCCTCGACCAAAGTGTTTAAAATGGCAAATAAGGTGGAAGTTGTCGAGACTCCAAAAACAATGCTCGAGCAGATTGTCAGTTGGCTCAATGCAAAGGCAAAGGCACCGCGCACATTGGCACCCAAACCAAGTCGCTCGACCCAACGGATGAATCTGGAGATTCTGGCTCGACCAGGATGCTTGGAATGCCCAACAAGTCGGACAATCTCGCTTCCTAGACAAAACGCTGGAGTAGATTGGCAGATTAGCCAAATTCCAAGTAAAGGCCGCGCGCATAGGCACCAAGACCAAATTGCTCGACCAAACCAACGAATTTGGAAAATCTGGCTCGACCATTAGTTTTAGAATCACTTGGAGATTCAAAATCAACTATCAAAGTGCACGTTTGGACAAGTTGACCGGCCACCACCCTTGGAGGTGGCAAATGGAGGAGCTCCTCCCTCAAAACCACCTGCTACCGGCGGCTCCACCACCCATGACCGGCGGCTCCTCCTCCCCACAGGTGGCGCCTCCTCCTTGCTCCTCCCTTCTCCTCCCTTGGATCAAAAGACACTTGCCCCTCATCTCCACCCTCCATTCTCCTCCCCTTAGCCTATAAATACAACCCCAAACCTCATTTGTAAATCATCCATACACAACATAAAATCACTTATCTCTCTAAAATTGTAAGTTTGGTTTTGGAAATAAAGGATCGCTCCCTTGGCGCTTCAACGGTAGTAAGTATTCTGATATTTATTTCCGTCTTTAATTTTCAATTCCTTAGTTATAATGTTTAGCGCGATAAATAGTAGCTAAACTAGTCGTTCGGTAGAAGGGGCGGACTTGTATTATAAAATGTTTTAGACTATTTTAGTGTTTATTCTCTGTATTCAAAACTTGTTCTATGTGCCATATATTAGATCAGAACTTCCATGGTTGAGTGGATGCTTGAAATGGCAAAGCTCTTCTGTGGTAGTTCGTAAACATACTCGGATAAGTGGATGCTTGAAATGGCAAAGCTTATCTGAGGAGTTTGATCTCTCTCAAACACCATTTTGGGTAAATCGGAAAAGACAACCCAAAATGGATGCACATAGACTAGCATATCCTGAAAGGGGTATTGGCGCTAGTCTAAATAGAACAAGGGTTTACGTTTTTTTGCAAAAGATTAGACAGTGTTGCAAGTCGAGTGCTTGAAATGGCCTTGATTCACTTTCAAACACTTTTGCAAAAGACTAGACAGTGTGGCAAATCGAGCGCCGGAAAAGGCCTTGATGCACGGTTGAATACTTAGAAGACTCACTAAGGGTCAATGATAAACAGGATATAATATAAGGCCCCTGAAACCGAACACTTTCTTTTAATTGTAATAATTATCAGTTACTTTCCAGTACTAAAACCAACCAACCAACCAATCAATCACTTAGCTGGTAGCTTTAAAACCAACCAATCCCAAAATTGTCCAACGTAAAGAACAATTATCCCCCTAATTCCTTTGGGTTCGACCCCTACTTACCACTTACTACCCAGTAGTTAAGTCGCGAGTAGCGGACTTATAAATTTATTTGTACAAATCGCTTCGACGACAAGCGGTCTGTCAGGTACGAAAGGGAAAACAGACGGTATGCATGGTGGCCTATTGCTCCTCAAGTTACACAGTATAAGACAGTTGGTACTTCGACAGCGGATGCTCCGCCCACATGACAGGTAACTCTTAATACCGTACTCATATTAGACCTGTTGAGAAGATGTGGTTTGTCACCTTCGGGGATGGTCGAAAGGGTCAGGTGATCGGCTGTGGGACATTGAAGGTTCCGGATCTCCCTGCACTCAAGGACACCCTCCTTGTTGAAGGTCTGACAATGAATCTTATTAGCGTCAGTCAATTGTGTAACAATGGACAATATGTGTCATTCTCTCGCGACTCATGCCTCGTCTTAGACAAGAATGGCGGTATTGTGATGAAAGGAAGAAGGGGTGCAAATAACTGATATACCATAGGGATGGGTCTGATACGTCCGATGGGAGTCGAGGGCTATGGCAAACAACGGTTTACTCTAGACTATATACACGCCAGACATCGATTTATGCGAGGGGGAGTGGACAAGACCCTGCACACAAGGTCTGATTGGAGTAACGCACAAATCTATGTTGACAATTGTACCAGGAAACTGATGGACCAGAAGGTGTCACAGTTGCGGAATGAGTTCGTACTATACCCACAGAAATATGCCAGGAACCACACAAGAAAACGTGAATACGTAGGGCAACAGAGGGCGATAACTCCGAAGCATAGACAATGGACGTGCAGTTGACCAAGCCCTTCATCAATTCACACGGCATTTCACAGTTTGGAACACCCAGATCCTCCTCGGGTCTATGGGTTGTCAAACACTAACTGTGCCCAACGGTGGTCAGTTAGAGTCGAAACCCCAGCTAAAGCAGTTAGACTGACCACCTAAGAAAGAGAGCTGGAACAGAAGGCACAATGTTTGAAGACGAATATTTTTAAATATTTTCAGAGATTTGTTTCTGATTTCATGTCGTTATGAGAAGACAGTTTTGGGAAGTTGAAAAGGCAGATTGTGACTTCAAACTCAAATTAATTCGGTCATTCCTCTCTCTCTCTCGTCCAATCCCTAGAACGACGACTTGCAATCTCTCTCAATCTTTTTTTCTGCTCAACGGCGATGGTGAACACCAGAAAATCATCAAAATCCACTGTCAAATCCGCTGAGAAGAAGAAAGAGAGCATGCAGTCTTCTAAGGCACTGGCGGCGAAACCCAGAATTCTGAAATCAAAAGTACCAAAGGTGAAAAAGGTGTCGCCTTTACATTCCGATTTTGCAACAAGGGCCGAAGCAAAGAAAACTGACAGAGAAACAGCCGTTGAAATCCCTCGGTCTGGAACGGAGGAGATGAATAGACCTGAGACTGTTGCAAAGCAGAAGACGATGTCCTCGCTGGTCGCGGAGGATTCGTCTATTCTAATCGATTGCATTCCCCCATTGGTTCTTCTCCATTCTGAGGTATTTCCGATCCCTAAATCTCAAACTGTTCCTTGAGTTTCAGCACATGTCGATTCTGTTGAAAATATTGTGATGAAAGCAGATATGAGTGTGGTGTCTGAGAAGGGTGGTGAAGCCAGTAGGGCTGTGATTGATGATGAAGCCGTCAAGAATATAAAAGATTTTGTTGTCTGCAAAGATGGTGATTGTTCCATGAAAGAAGGAGAGCCCAGCATCTCTGTGCCTAAAGCTGTTGGTGGATCAGGAGTATGGAGGGAGAAAAGCCATGCTTCTGGATATGTTCGTCCGGGGGGTTTATGGAGAAAGAAGGGGACTCGCCAAGTTGTTTCTCCAAGACAGTGTCTGGCCAAGATCAGTTCAATCAAAGGAAGGCTCATAGCAATGTCGGATGAGGAGACAGAGAAGTTTCTTGAGGCCTCGGGGAAGAGGAATTTGGTGATTAATGAAGCTTCTGATGATGAGTCTATTGAAAATCTTGGAGGAATCGTTGATGAACATCACCGTGAGCACGTTGAGACTGTAACCGAAGAGGTTAATCCATCAGAGAATGGTGATGGGTTGAATAATGCAATAACAGAAGGATCTGATCGTGCTAAAGAAGATAAAGATCTGGACAGTGTGCTCAAGGATATTGATGATTTTGTTGAAAATCTGCAAAAGGAGGTTTCCGTACCTATAGTGCCAAGATCAGATCAGCCTTCAGAAGTCCAGCCTGTAGGGGTTGAAGACTCTGCACCTGCTCTCAATTCAGATGCCTTGAAGAAGGCAAGTGTTCCAACAGAGGAACCAGGTGTGCAGACAGAAGTTGAGACAGGTGGTGTTCCAGTGGCAGTTGCTGTTGAGGAGACAGTGGTCGACCCAGTTGTTGTTCAAGATGATCTTCATAGTGATCATATGCAGGAAGATGGTTCATCCGTTCGTGAGGATGCTACTAAGCCAGTTTCAAAGGAGGTTTCTCTTTCGGATGATGACCAAGACCTTGTTCCTCTTGTCAATCTCAAAAAGGCAAAAAAGGACAAAGAAAAGAAGAAGGTGGCTTTTGAAAAATCTGCTAAGGGGCCAGTCTAGAATGATGCAGAGGTGGGCATCGTTGCAGGGGGAGATGTTTCATCCAAAAAGAGGAAACGTAAAGCTCCGATCCCTGTTTCAGAGGATGTTGAAAGATGTGAGGTCCCATCTCCTGATTCTGATACTGTTCCAGTTGGCGTGGTCAAGAAAGGAGTATGGTTTGTAAATCGAGATGCTGTGAAAAAGTGGTCACGTGTTCAGAAAACGAAAATTATCCCAGAAAGGGTCCTGGAGGAGTCTCGCTATTAAGGGAACGAAGTCATCGAGGTGCTGAAGCAAACTGATCTGTTCTGGACGTTGGACAGAGGTAAACCGTTCAATGAACAAATTGTTAGAGAGGCCATTGCAAACCTTCCCCCTAGGTTTGGGATACTTGGAGACTTAGAGTGTGGTGTCTTCTTCGTTCGGGGAAGGAAAATCAAGATTGATCCTGAGCTCATAAATGTGTACTTCTCCATGGATGATCCAGTAGCTGATGATGAAGAATCCGATTTTGAGAAGGTTATAGAGACCATCACTATAGGCTCAGTTTGGTGGCGACCTGATTCTGTCGTGCATTCAGCTGACCTCTCAACGTTCTACTCAATGCTATTCTTCATCGCGGTGTTCAACTGGAGACCCTCAACTCACCGTTCAACGGTCAACCGGGATATGGCCCAACTGATTTATTAGATCAGGAACAAGCTGAAGTTCAACCTGGGAAGAGTTATGTTTAAACAGATCGCTGACCATGCTACTTTAAAGCGAACTCTTCACCAGATATGCCTTCCTTCCCTGATCTATGAGTTGATCATCCATCAAGCTCCAGACTTGAAGACCTCGAGTAACCTTCTCACCAAGACATCTCAGAAGTTCATTGTTGATCATAAGCTGTACAAAGGTCGTCATGTGAACAATCTTAAGGAGGCACACCAGAAAGGGAAGGATGTCGCTGAGACCTCAAAGCAAGGGGAGCCAGAATGGGCCGTGATGAGAGAAGCAAGCCGCTCAAAGATCTGAATGCCATCATTGCTGCTGATAAGGAACAACGCAAGCGCATCAACAAGCTGGCTCGTGCTCTCAGCTACCCAAGCGAGGATGAATCGGAGGCCACATCTACTCGTGAGGATTCAAATGACGAGTCGTCTGCATGAAGGTCCCTTAATAACCCAACTCTCTGAACTCTGTTTCGTTTAAAAACTTTCGTGTTATCTGTGCTTGTTCTGGCACAGTTTGATTGGCTGTTCGAACTAGATTGGACCCCTTGCCAGTTTGTGGCAAAAAGGGGGAGTATTTTGAGAGGAGACAATGTTTGTTCCCTCAAGGTTGTCTAAATGTCTAGATAGTTAGATAGATCTAGTTATCTAGTAGATTTGGTTTTGCCAAAATGCCAAGGGGGAGATTGATGTTCTCTTGAGTGGCATGTATTTGGCAAAACGTAATTAGACAGTTCGAGCAGGAGTTCAGGGAGAGTTCGAACACATTCTGGAACTACATACAGCTTGGAGCAGACGCCAAGATGTTTTCCGGAAGGTTCGAAAGATCGAATGTCATTTTGATCTGATGTCGGCCAGCGAAGAATTCGAACATCAGATATTCGAATGAATATCTACATGTCAAGATCTGAAGGCGGCGTGGCTGACGTGGGAAAGAAGCCTTCGTATATTCTTCCCACCGATTTGAGAAAGATATACATCAAATATTTAGGAATATTTCCTAAATATTTGATGAGATTATCTGGAGCAGATTTGGAGATTGTCCTAACATATAAATTTAATGCTAGGGCATCCATAATCTGCATCACTTTCAATATCAAATACACACGAGTATACCCTATCGATTGGAGAAGAAGAAAGCGACCACCGTTTGTTTTTCCCCTCTGGAAATTCATCGGTGAAAGAGCAGTCTCATCAACGTGCTACTCATACTGCCTGGAAGCGATCCAACTGCTGCAGACAACAAAGGCCAGCACGCTTTCGAGAGAAAGCCACCCAGCTTTAAGAGAAGGTCGAGCACGTTCGGACTGAAGGTTCGGACGAAGGGGATTGAGGTGAACTGTTGTGAACCTCGGTTGCAAATCTGAGAGACAGAGTGTTAGAGGCTAGGAAATTACAAGGTGTAAGCGTAAGTCCACGTGTAAGCTCTAAACTCGTAATAAAAATTTGCGTCCCTTCTAGGGTGTGGGAAACCCCCCAGAGTAGGCGAAGCCGAACTGGGTTATCATTCTGTGCGTGCTTCTGTTATTTGTTCTGTCCGCTGAACTGTTGTGAAAGGAGTTCAAGGTCTGTCTCAACTGTACCTTGAACACAAGCTTGAACCGGGTGTAGAATTTCAAATTTCCCAACTGATAATAGGTTGAATTTGAAGTTGGGAACAAATAACACATTATGTAGAATCAAATTTGGTCGTAAAGCGCACTTCCTAGCTATACCGACTATTGTAAAAGAACCATCAGGTAAGCTGATTTTACACTGGTTTAATAATTGATACTCATCAAATAACAAGCTCTTATCACATACAAAATGATCCGTAGCACTACTATCAATGAACCAAGAATTTTGTGTAATGAGTCTTGAAGATAGACCACATATACCTGCCATGTGACACTGGCTTTCAGTTTGTCCTGCAGTGTCTTGCTTCAACATGGCCAAAATTTGGTTCACCTGTTCACTAGTAAAGGGGTTAGCAGAACCAACATTACTAATAACTTGAGAAGTTGCTGAGGTATGTGAAACTAAATTTTCTTCTGCATTGCTCATTAAGTCACTATTGGCATATCTGTTGTTAGACTTGGGCTTGAACAACTTGTGCCCCTGAGGATAACCATTGAGTTTATAATAAGTATCTCTTGTGTGTCCTGCTTGCTGACAATAAGTAAAACAAGGTCTCTGCCTCCCTTTAGGATTGCCACCATCATAGCTTCTTTGTGGTTTGAAGGGTTACAGAGATCAGCCAAGTGTTATTAAAACCGGCCAATGATCGAACCAGTCAAGTCACTGAGTCAATGGATCAGTGGTTCAACCGGGTTGAACCGGTTTGACCCGCACAAATTAAATAATAAAAATAAAATACTTATATATGATATTATAATTTAACATATTTATGACTTGAATAAATATTACATGTTTATGATCTGATTACAATAACATAACATAACAAATTTAGAATTTAATAAAGTACAAATCAATAATACAACAATAACAAATTTAGTCTTAATTTATAAGTCAGAACAATAAGGGATTTCTAAGACTAATTGAATTTCTAGCTAAATTGATAGTAAGTAATAAATTTTATAGATTTGATAATTGAATATACATTATTGAAACAAATAATAAAAAAAGAATCATGTTTAGCTTGGTGAAATGAGAGTGGATAATTATATAGGAAGACTAGGTTCGAGTGTTGTCCAAGTCAAAATAAATATATATTTTTTCAGACCAAATCGAAACCAATCAAATAACGTTTTAATGAAAAAATGGGTCAATCGGGTCAACCCACCAGTTCAACTTACCGGGTCTTAACCGGTTTGACCGAATCAATGCATTTCCGATCCGATAAAAGAATCGAACCGGTCCGATAACCGGTTCCCGGTCCAACAGGTCGAACCGGCCGGTTCGGTCCGGTTTTAATAACACTGGATCAGCCATCAGGCTGTTATTTATTTATTACATATTTCTGATTTGGTCCCCAAACTCTGAGTCAAAGACAGTCAACACTAGAACTAAACCCTAATTGAAGCTAGTTGCTTTTGATAATCAATTTAAGTCAGATTTTTAAGTTTAGTAGTCTTATTGTACTTATGTCTATCAGCTATCATGAGTATGGATAGCTTTTGTAAATAATTTTGAGATTGGATTGCTATTGATATGGATTCTGATGATTATATTGAGATTGGATGATAGGTAGTTTCACAATGTATGCATTACGTTTGATACTAGTTCTGTAGACAAAAGGCTGAAGTTAGAATTTTCACCAAGTTCATAATGTATGAGGTAAGTAAAGGAGGTAGCTTTTGTTGGACCCTTTGTGTTTTGATGATAACAAACACTTAACTAACAATCCACTTGAGTGTGCAGAAATCACTGTCTGACAGGTAAGCGTACTGGACTTCTC
This sequence comes from Rhodiola chrysanthemifolia, assembly GCA_033675395.1. Lineage (NCBI taxonomy): Eukaryota > Viridiplantae > Streptophyta > Magnoliopsida > Saxifragales > Crassulaceae > Rhodiola > Rhodiola chrysanthemifolia. The sequence continues at coordinate 34,093 of JAUDRI010000018.1, read as the reverse complement.
TGTGAGAGAGCAAAGCTGCGAGAGAGACGCGCTCTGTGTGAGAGACACACCGACCTTGTGACGAGATCGGATCCGAGGAAATATACTCGACACAAATCAGAAGATATATGAGTATATATGCTGGATAATTGACGAGAAGAATTGATATCGGTATATATAAATCTGTATATACGATGGAAAGATTGAAGCCTTATTTGGAAAGGAAATATGTGACATGGCTAAGATATGGAAATATCTTAACCATATCATATCTGCTGGATGCAGTCAGATATCTGATGGAGACGAGTTCCAGCCGACTTGAAGACCAGTATAAATAGAGGAGGAGTCTTCAGAGTGATGTTCGGCTTTTGAAGAGAACGAATCGAATATTGAAGATCAATCAATACCGGAGCTGACGAAGTGCTGCTGTGTGCGGACGAGACAGATCGTGTTAGTTGATACTTTGAGTTGAGTAGAATTGTTAGCTGTCCCTGAGTGAGACAAAGTGTAACAATCTACAAGCACACTCTTTTCATCAATAACATTGATCTTGAAGCCCTTCTGGAATTGTCCAGAAGGCAAAGTGGTTTTCAGCCTGCTGCAAAGGTTGCAGTAAGGTTTCCACTATAATTCTGTGAGTTCTTACTTTCCGTACGATTTCCTGTGTTAAAGTAAATTTCCGCTGCCATCTGTCTGAGGGATACCGCTCTGGGATCTCCCTCACATAGTTGGCTAACCTAACGATCCAACAATTGGTATCAGAGCAAGGCTCTAGATTGTGTGTTAGCCTTTGCAGGAAATCATGTCTAACGGAAGCGATTCGTTTTGGAAGCCGCCGGTGCTCAGTTCGGGAGAGTATGACTGGTGGAAGGATCAGTTCGAAGCACATGTGTGTTCTCTGGATGGGAAGCTGTGGCAGGTATTCGAAAAAGGGAACTTCCCTATTCTGGATGTGACAGATCCTGCCAAGCCGAAAGAGAAGGAGAAAGACAAGTACACAGATGCTGACTACAAAGCTCTCCAGCAAAATGCCAGAGCTAAGAAGGTCCTGTACATGGCCCTCTCTCCAGGAGATCAGGTGAAGATGGCTGTGTATAAGACTGCGAAGGAACAGTGGGACGGACTCGCTAGACTGTATGAGGAAAACGAAGACATAAAGAGAAACAGAATCCTGGCTGCCACAAAGGACTATGAAACAGTTGAGCAACGAAAGGACGAATCGCTGGAGGACTTCTATACCAGATTCCAAGTAATCATCGCTCAGCTGAACTCCCTGGATGAGAAACTTCCACAGTGGAAGATAACTCATCAGTTCATGCAAGCGCTCAGCCCCAGATGGGATACTGTAACTACAGCCCTCCAGGCTCAAAAGGGTATCAAAGACATCACTCTGGAAGAGCTGGTGGCAAATCTGCAGAGTCAAGCTGGAATATCAGAGAGAAAGATGGCCAGAAGACAAGCTGGAAAATCTCAAGCTATAGCACTGAAAGTGGAGAAAGCCTTGGACATAGCTCAAGTAAGTCTACCATCCAAAGGAGAGGACGAGGAGATAGCTCTTCTTTCAAAAGCCTTCAAGATGGCAACCACAGGCAGATTCCAAAACAGAGGTGGCTCTGGGGGAGGAAGAAATAACCAAAGGGGGAACAAGGGAACTACCTCAGAGGAAAGTAAAACAAAGGCAGGAACAAAGGAGGAGAGAACCTGCTATCACTGCCAGAAGAAGGGACATCTTGCTAAAGACTGCTACAGTAAGAAGAAGGGTGAACCTCCTGCCCCAAAGGAAGCTCAAGCCATGTTCGCTGCCTGGGGGGACTCAGACGAGGAACACAGTGATGGGAAGCGAGCTAAGGAGCCATGTCTGATGGCAAGATCCACGAACGATGAGGTAAATGATTCTGATTCCTTTGTCAATGAAGTCTTTAGTGAATCTGATTTTGCAGAAACCATTGCCGAACTACTGAAGAAGATCACGAGCCTTAAGGAACAGCTTGAAATCATGAAGGAAGAACATGAAGATGATATGGAAAACAACCGTCTCTGGTCAACTAAAGCTATGCGCCTCGAGAAGGAAGCAAAGGAACACATCTGCATATGCCATACTTGCGACGTCGGAGACACACAAATGGACAGGTTGAGCAACGATCTGAGGTGCATGAAGATTGACGATACCAGGCCGACAGAGATCAGAACTAAGACAGCAGGCTCAATTGAAGAATCTGTCAGGATCCAGTTAGACAACGAGGAACTCCGTCAGACAGTCGCAGATCTCAGACAAAAGGAGACTGAAAGAAAGAAAATCTGGCTAAGAGAGCTAGAAGCTAAGAAGGCGAACGAAGTAAGACAGGACTACGAAAGGAAGTTTGTCAGACCTGGACTCGGGTATATTGATGTGACCAACAAAGAAGAGGAAAACAGAAGGATTGCCAAAGGAAAGGGAGTGACGACTGAAGTCGGCGAGAGCTCGCACCAGGAGAAAAAGCTGGAAGCCACCAGACAGTCGGAGAAAGCGGCGACATTCCCAGAAGAGAGCCATCTCCTTGACAGAGACTCCGTGGCTTTCAAGGCTGGCAAAGCCTTTGAAATCTGGAAGAAGATGAGCTCCAACCCTCAACCACTCACTCTTGACCCTCATGCCAAAAGAGATAGGAGACCCACCCCCTTAGAAAGGAGAAGGAAAACTGGTGCCCTCTACTATCGAGTCTGCTGGCACTGTGGTCACACTGGCCACTACAAATCAAACTGCAGGGAACTTGAAAACTCCTACGAGAGGAATTACCGTTATCAGAAGGAAGTTCCCTCTCACAGCAAGGACGACAGGGGTAAACTGGGTCGCCATTATCATAACACAGCAACCCACGGACGACCCAGGAGAACTCCTAGGAAGAAAATCGATCTCACAAATGATAACGATTCACACTCTCTAAAGTTTCCTTCTGCTGTCAAAACTGCACCAAAGCCCAGTAAGCCCAAGCTTGTCTGGGTTCGTAAAAACTGATTTCTCTCTTGCAGGACGGAGTGAGGAGCAAGCCATGGTATCTGGACAGCGGATGCTCCAAACACATGACAGGAGATCCAGGATGGTTCATCTCACTCCAAGCCTACTCCGGAGGAAGCATTATCTTCGGAAACAAGAGTACAGGTAAGGTCGTTGCAACAGGAGAGGTACGTATTTCCGACACAATCAAAGTTCGACAAGTCAGTCTTGTTGAGAATCTAAACTACAATCTATTGAGCATATCACAGTTGTGTCAGCATGGTAAAAATCAAGTGATATTCAATTCTAATGACTGCTTTGTGAAGTGCATTGAGACAGGACAGGTAATTCTCAGAGGCATTCGTGAAAACCAAATCTATACAGTGGACCCAGAGTTTGTTCCTGAAGGAGAACTGTGCCTGGCTAGCATAGCTGCCAACACACTGCTGTGGCACAAAAGGTTTGGACATGCAAGCACGAAACTGATTCATAAGCTTCATCAGAATGAGCTAGTGGATGGATTATCCAAGATAGAGAACTCGATTGATCAGGTGTGCAGCGCATGTACCATGGGCAAGCAAGTACGCACTTCATTCAAGTCAAAACAATCAGTGAGTACGTCAGGTCCTCTGGACATGATCCACATGGATCTCTGCGGTCCAGTGAATGTCGTCAGCCGAGGAGGTAACAGGTATATACTAGTCATTGTAGACGATTACTCCAGGTATACTTGGACAATTTTCCTATTCTCTAAAGATGAAACATACTCTGAATTTGTTTCATGGTTGAAATTAACTGAGAACAAGCTGAGTAAGAAGCTAGTATCCATTCGTACTGACAACGGAACCGAGTTCCGGAATTCCCAGTTTCTCTCGCTGTGCAGAACTGCAGGAATTGATCACAACTTTTCAGCACCACGTACTCCTCAGCAGAATGGAGTGGTAGAAAGGAAGAATAGGACGCTGGAAGACATGTCCAGAACAATGCTGATAGCCAGTGGCGTTCCCAAAGGGTTCTGGGCAGAGGCTGTGCATGCGGCCAGCTACATCCTGAACCGGGCATCTCTGCGATTTCTGATAGGAAAGACACCGTATGAACTGCTGCGAGGCAGAAAACCTAACGTTGCCCATTTGAAAGTTTTTGGCTGCAGGTGCTACGTTCATAACAACGGAAAGGATAACCTGGGAAAGTTCGATCCAAGGAGCGATGAAGGTGTGTTTGTCGGCTACTCAAGCCACAGCAAAGCTTATAAGGTGTACAACCTGAGGATGGAACGAGTGGAGGAGAGCATCCACATAACCTTTGATGAGAACTCTATGACAGGTCACAAAGTGAGTGATCCTTCATCACAGGACGATGGAGAACTACAGTTCACCGACAGGGTTGACCCCGACTGGGAACCTCCTCAAAATGAGATCATGGAACAAGTTCAAGAGACTGCTCAGGGAGCCGGCCAGGAACTCACAGATGATCAAGCCAGGTTGCCCGCTCAAGGACCTGTTCCTGATGTCCCTGTAACAGACATCACTGCTGAGACTCACAACGAAGAGGTAAATGACAATAATCTCCCGCCTACAGATACAGCGGTGGAACCCAGAGCTACAAGGAGCGGAAGAGTCGTCCAGCCCCCGTCCAGGATGAGGGACTACCAATGCTATACGTCGCAGGATCAAGTAAGTCTGGATGACCTATGTCATTTCTGTGAGTTTGCATCCTTTGTCTCTGTTACAGAACCAAGGACGACAGCTGAAGCATTGAAGGATCCGGAATGGGTAAATGCCATGCAAGAAGAACTTCACCAGTTCGAGAGGAATAAGGTATGGCGCCTGGTCCCTAGGCCGAAGGACAAGAATGTGATTGGAACGAAGTGGGTCTTTCGCAACAAGATGGACGATCAGGGAATCGTTGTAAGGAACAAAGCCCGCCTGGTAGTCAAGGGATACAACCAACAAGAAGGGATAGATTACGATGAAACCTTCGCCCCAGTTGCAAGGTTAGAAGCAATCAGGTTACTAATTGCGTTTTCGACTTACCATGGCTTTGTTTTACAGCAAATGGATGTGAAAACGGCCTTCTTGAACGGAGTACTAAAGGAAGAGGTATATGTAAGTCAGACACCAGGATTCGAGGATCACACTCACCCAGATCATGTCCATATCCTCGAGAAGGCGCTGTACGGACTGAAGCAAGCCCCTCGCGCCTGGTATGAGAGACTGTCACAGTTCCTACTATCTCACGGATATATCAGAGGAGAGGTAGACAAAACTCTCTTCCTTCTGAAGGAAGGGAAGGACACTCTGGTGGTGCAGGTATATGTAGATGATATCATTTTTGGTTCAACTAACCCTAAACTTGTCCAGAAGTTTACAGATTTGATGTCAAGCGAGTTCGAGATGAGCATGGTGGGAGAGCTCAAGTACTTCCTTGGACTTCAAGTCACTCAAGTGGAGGATGGAACCCGAATCCATCAGCAGAAGTACGTAAGGGAAATCCTGAAGAAATTTGGGATGGAGTCCGCCAAGACATGTGCCACACCGATGTCCCCAAACGATGCCATGACAAAGGACGAATTCTCAATTAGAGTGGATCCAACTCTGTATAGGGGAATGATCGGCTCACTACTCTATCTCACTGCTAGCAGACCCGATATCTTATTTAGTGTTTGTCTGTGTGCCAGGTTTCAGGCTGACCCCAGGGAGACCCACGTGAAAGCTGTAAAGAGGATATTACGATATCTGAAAGGAACAGATGATTTGTGCTTGTTCTATCCAAGGGGAGGAGAATTGCGCCTGGAAGCATACACTGACGCAGACTATGCTGGGTGCAAGACAGACAGGAAGTCCACGTCAGGGATGGCTCAATATCTTGGACCATGTCTCATCTCCTGGGCTTCTAAGAAGCAATCCTCAATTGCTCTCTCCACCGCAGAGGCAGAATATATTGCCGCCGCTGCTTGCTGTGCGCAGCTGCTGTGGATCAAGCAACAGCTAAGTGATTACGGTGTCATTACTAATTGTGCTAAGATTCTGTGTGATAACACTAGTGCTATTAATATTTCTAAAAATCCAGTGCAGTTCTCACGCACTAAGCACATTGAAATTCGATATCATTTCCTACGAGACTGTGTAGAAAAGGGAACAATTGAGATGGAGTATTGTAGAACTGAGGAACAGATTGCTGACATATTCACAAAAGCTTTGCACAGAGAACCCTACGAAAAGCTGAGGCTCGAACTCGGTATGGTCTCTCTCCCTTAAAGCTATGATCAAATAGTGCTCCCTCAGTGATTGGCTAGACTAGATACATATGAGTCACGTCTGATGGTGAGCTTAACATGACTGTTCTGTGCTAGCAAGAAAGTAAGTTGTGTTCATAATGTAACCATGCATGCTTGCTATGCGATCGATAACTGCATTAGGGATCGAAGAACATGAAATTCTAAATTCTTTCTGCCCAAAAGATACCTCCATAGTTGATCCCACGCTATAAGCTCAGGAGGTACTCTAGACCAACCTTAGCCTGTCCTCCTGTGGAATGCTCCTATGAGCCCGTCGTGATGTTACATTTCGGGAGCCCTTCCACATGAGGTATGAAGACATTTTAACATGTTTGGTTGATTTCTTTCTGATTGATTGTGTGTGGTGTTATTTGTACCATTCGGGTAAAGTTCGCGCACCATACCAAAACCTTGTGTATCCATGAGACAGTAAGATTGAGGCATCACTGTGAACGGATCACCTTTGGCTGGGATACGGTCTTTGTGCCAGTTGTGAAGAGAGGTAGTATGCGTCTTCTGTTGAAGTTGGGCCTGGGGACACGTGTCACTCCCCTGATTGTTAGAGCATGCCCTCTCAGTTGATTCAATTTTGGCAAGTGTTTATTCCGAAACCGCTTTTGGAAGGAGGAAAAAGATGGAAATTACCAAAAATTGAATGCAGCTTATTTAGTGAAAAAAGGCGACGTTTGGGGATTCTAGTGCCTCACAACTCCTAGGGTTTGAAAGGGGTACTTAAAGCACGCAGTAGAGTGCCTCGTCTCTCAAACTCAGAAAATCAAATTGAAGGCAGGTCAATTCTCTCTCCAAAATTTGTACTTCCGAAAAGTTTAATGGCTTCCTCAAACCCTAAATCCAGCCTTTCTCCTACCGCCGCCGCCGCTATGGCCGCACAGTTGATCGCAAAGGGAGTAGATCCTCTCAGTCTGGAAAACATTCTACAGTCGGTTACGCCAACTGAATCTACTCCGACAAACTCTGCAGTGGCCAGGGACTGCGCTCTGCTCGAAGAACATAGGGGTGACTCCTGCTCTCAGCGCCCTGTCCGACCAGACTCCTCCGTTGCTGCTCGGTCCGCTGGCAAGCGTGCAAGGAATTCTACAACTCCCTCTGCCCGGAAAAGTCACAGATCTATTAAGTCTTCCGCTCCACTGGGTGACAAAGAAGGTGAGTCGGACGACAGTGCCAATGAATCGGAAGAAGTCGGGAAGGGCTTTGTTCAAGAGTTGGTGTTAAATTATGAGTGGCTGGTGGAGTATAAGCTGGAAGAGATTGTTGTGTTACTGGAGACCCAAGGGTGGGGTGCACTGTTCAGGAAGCCTGTCCTAGTGGACGAGAAGTTGGTGAGGGAATTCTACTCAAAGCTGAAAGTTGTGGAAAAGGAGAAAGGAAAGGGAAACTGGGAGCTGTCGGCTGTCATAGGTGGGGAGGTGTTCACAGTAAGTATAAGGGAGCTGGCCACCATCCTACAAGTTCCCAAAGGTGGATATGCTACATATTCCAAGGGAACGTGGCCCAGCTCCGTGGCCAAATCGGAGGTGTTTGAACGACTTGGACTGGATCCCGCTGCAAAAGGCCAGAGGGAGATCTACGGCATGGCTGTGCTTCCGAGGATTCTCCACAGAATCCTTGTGTCAAACATCTCTCCAAGACGTCACAAGCATAATCTGGTGACCTTCCAGGACATGCTACTCATAGATCAGATCCTGCAGAAGAAACAAGTCAATCTGGCCTTCCAAGTCATGCGCCATATGGAGAACAACAAGGAGAATCCTTCCAACGGACTACCCTTTCCTGGATTTGTTAAGGAGATACTAAAGTACTGGGAGACATATGACCCCGTGTATGAGAAGGTGCTATCGTCTGACCTTGGTGATGAACAGATTGTCAAATTAGGTCTGGAGTACAAGGCAGAGGTTGGCTGGATTGTCCCGATTGTTAAGGAAGAGGCTGATGATGAGGATGTGGTTGAGGTGATTCCTGTGAATACTGTTGCTCCTGTTCGTGATGGAGTGGTTCCCCCCTCTGAGAGTTCCGGTGTGCTGGTGGAAATGCTGAAAGAGGTCCTTAATGAGCTAAAGGTGTTGAAAGCTGAGTTGAAAGATGCCAAGGCTGATTTGAGGGAGGCGAAAACCGAGTTGGTAGATACAAAGATGGAGGTGACCAACGTGAAGGACAAAATGATCGCCCTGGAGTTGGCCATCACTGTTGATTCGGGTGCCATGTCGGTGGCAGTAGCGAGTTTCCCTGATCAGATGAAGGACCTTGCATCAGAGATTGTTGAACAGATGAAGGCCTCGTTCACAATTGATCCCTCATCTTAACTGTCTCATGGAACTCCCATCCTTGCTATCCTCTCCCACATCTGCCCCCCAGTTTGTTTGACGTGTTTTGCCTTGAATTTCATGTTTTAGACTTCTATGCTCTTTGAATTCTCTGCCGCATGTGTGGTGTCCGAGTGACACGCTTTTGACTTGCCGGCATGAATGCAATGTTTTTCTTTCCATTACTCTGTGTTCTTATTTGCCTACCTTTTTTTGATGATGCCAAAAGGGGGAAGAACTATATGTCCATACACTAAGGGGGAAAACCGGTATCGAAATTTGAGCGGATGTCTATCTGAGGGGGAACTATGCCTGCTAGACGTTAAAATAAAAATCTCAGAAACAGTTAGCTGTCCTAGGGAAATGAATTTGATATATGATATGAAAATTCCATGCCATAGCTGTGTGTGTTTTCTTATCTGTGAAAAAGTGTTTGTCATCATCAAAAAGGGGGAATTTGTTGGACCCTTTGTGTTTTGATGATAACAAACACTTAACTAACAATCCACTTGAGTGTGCAGAAATCACTGTCTGACAGGTAAGCGTACTGGACTTCTCTGTGAGAGAGCAAAGCTGCGAGAGAGACGCGCTCTGTGTGAGAGACACACCGACCTTGTGACGAGATCGGATCCGAGGAAATATACTCGACACAAATCAGAAGATATATGAGTATATATGCTGGATAATTGACGAGAAGAATTGATATCGGTATATATAAATCTGTATATACGATGGAAAGATTGAAGCCTTATTTGGAAAGGAAATATGTGACATGGCTAAGATATGGAAATATCTTAACCATATCATATCTGCTGGATGCAGTCAGATATCTGATGGAGACGAGTTCCAGCCGACTTGAAGACCAGTATAAATAGAGGAGGAGTCTTCAGAGTGATGTTCGGCTTTTGAAGAGAACGAATCGAATATTGAAGATCAATCAATACCGGAGCTGACGAAGTGCTGCTGTGTGCGGACGAGACAGATCGTGTTAGTTGATACTTTGAGTTGAGTAGAATTGTTAGCTGTCCCTGAGTGAGACAAAGTGTAACAATCTACAAGCACACTCTTTTCATCAATAACATTGATCTTGAAGCCCTTCTGGAATTGTCCAGAAGGCAAAGTGGTTTTCAGCCTGCTGCAAAGGTTGCAGTAAGGTTTCCACTATAATTCTGTGAGTTCTTACTTTCCGTACGATTTCCTGTGTTAAAGTAAATTTCCGCTGCCATCTGTCTGAGGGATACCGCTCTGGGATCTCCCTCACATAGTTGGCTAACCTAACGATCCAACAATTGGTATCAGAGCAAGGCTCTAGATTGTGTGTTAGCCTTTGCAGGAAATCATGTCTAACGGAAGCGATTCGTTTTGGAAGCCGCCGGTGCTCAGTTCGGGAGAGTATGACTGGTGGAAGGATCAGTTCGAAGCACATGTGTGTTCTCTGGATGGGAAGCTGTGGCAGGTATTCGAAAAAGGGAACTTCCCTATTCTGGATGTGACAGATCCTGCCAAGCCGAAAGAGAAGGAGAAAGACAAGTACACAGATGCTGACTACAAAGCTCTCCAGCAAAATGCCAGAGCTAAGAAGGTCCTGTACATGGCCCTCTCTCCAGGAGATCAGGTGAAGATGGCTGTGTATAAGACTGCGAAGGAACAGTGGGACGGACTCGCTAGACTGTATGAGGAAAACGAAGACATAAAGAGAAACAGAATCCTGGCTGCCACAAAGGACTATGAAACAGTTGAGCAACGAAAGGACGAATCGCTGGAGGACTTCTATACCAGATTCCAAGTAATCATCGCTCAGCTGAACTCCCTGGATGAGAAACTTCCACAGTGGAAGATAACTCATCAGTTCATGCAAGCGCTCAGCCCCAGATGGGATACTGTAACTACAGCCCTCCAGGCTCAAAAGGGTATCAAAGACATCACTCTGGAAGAGCTGGTGGCAAATCTGCAGAGTCAAGCTGGAATATCAGAGAGAAAGATGGCCAGAAGACAAGCTGGAAAATCTCAAGCTATAGCACTGAAAGTGGAGAAAGCCTTGGACATAGCTCAAGTAAGTCTACCATCCAAAGGAGAGGACGAGGAGATAGCTCTTCTTTCAAAAGCCTTCAAGATGGCAACCACAGGCAGATTCCAAAACAGAGGTGGCTCTGGGGGAGGAAGAAATAACCAAAGGGGGAACAAGGGAACTACCTCAGAGGAAAGTAAAACAAAGGCAGGAACAAAGGAGGAGAGAACCTGCTATCACTGCCAGAAGAAGGGACATCTTGCTAAAGACTGCTACAGTAAGAAGAAGGGTGAACCTCCTGCCCCAAAGGAAGCTCAAGCCATGTTCGCTGCCTGGGGGGACTCAGACGAGGAACACAGTGATGGGAAGCGAGCTAAGGAGCCATGTCTGATGGCAAGATCCACGAACGATGAGGTAAATGATTCTGATTCCTTTGTCAATGAAGTCTTTAGTGAATCTGATTTTGCAGAAACCATTGCCGAACTACTGAAGAAGATCACGAGCCTTAAGGAACAGCTTGAAATCATGAAGGAAGAACATGAAGATGATATGGAAAACAACCGTCTCTGGTCAACTAAAGCTATGCGCCTCGAGAAGGAAGCAAAGGAACACATCTGCATATGCCATACTTGCGACGTCGGAGACACACAAATGGACAGGTTGAGCAACGATCTGAGGTGCATGAAGATTGACGATACCAGGCCGACAGAGATCAGAACTAAGACAGCAGGCTCAATTGAAGAATCTGTCAGGATCCAGTTAGACAACGAGGAACTCCGTCAGACAGTCGCAGATCTCAGACAAAAGGAGACTGAAAGAAAGAAAATCTGGCTAAGAGAGCTAGAAGCTAAGAAGGCGAACGAAGTAAGACAGGACTACGAAAGGAAGTTTGTCAGACCTGGACTCGGGTATATTGATGTGACCAACAAAGAAGAGGAAAACAGAAGGATTGCCAAAGGAAAGGGAGTGACGACTGAAGTCGGCGAGAGCTCGCACCAGGAGAAAAAGCTGGAAGCCACCAGACAGTCGGAGAAAGCGGCGACATTCCCAGAAGAGAGCCATCTCCTTGACAGAGACTCCGTGGCTTTCAAGGCTGGCAAAGCCTTTGAAATCTGGAAGAAGATGAGCTCCAACCCTCAACCACTCACTCTTGACCCTCATGCCAAAAGAGATAGGAGACCCACCCCCTTAGAAAGGAGAAGGAAAACTGGTGCCCTCTACTATCGAGTCTGCTGGCACTGTGGTCACACTGGCCACTACAAATCAAACTGCAGGGAACTTGAAAACTCCTACGAGAGGAATTACCGTTATCAGAAGGAAGTTCCCTCTCACAGCAAGGACGACAGGGGTAAACTGGGTCGCCATTATCATAACACAGCAACCCACGGACGACCCAGGAGAACTCCTAGGAAGAAAATCGATCTCACAAATGATAACGATTCACACTCTCTAAAGTTTCCTTCTGCTGTCAAAACTGCACCAAAGCCCAGTAAGCCCAAGCTTGTCTGGGTTCGTAAAAACTGATTTCTCTCTTGCAGGACGGAGTGAGGAGCAAGCCATGGTATCTGGACAGCGGATGCTCCAAACACATGACAGGAGATCCAGGATGGTTCATCTCACTCCAAGCCTACTCCGGAGGAAGCATTATCTTCGGAAACAAGAGTACAGGTAAGGTCGTTGCAACAGGAGAGGTACGTATTTCCGACACAATCAAAGTTCGACAAGTCAGTCTTGTTGAGAATCTAAACTACAATCTATTGAGCATATCACAGTTGTGTCAGCATGGTAAAAATCAAGTGATATTCAATTCTAATGACTGCTTTGTGAAGTGCATTGAGACAGGACAGGTAATTCTCAGAGGCATTCGTGAAAACCAAATCTATACAGTGGACCCAGAGTTTGTTCCTGAAGGAGAACTGTGCCTGGCTAGCATAGCTGCCAACACACTGCTGTGGCACAAAAGGTTTGGACATGCAAGCACGAAACTGATTCATAAGCTTCATCAGAATGAGCTAGTGGATGGATTATCCAAGATAGAGAACTCGATTGATCAGGTGTGCAGCGCATGTACCATGGGCAAGCAAGTACGCACTTCATTCAAGTCAAAACAATCAGTGAGTACGTCAGGTCCTCTGGACATGATCCACATGGATCTCTGCGGTCCAGTGAATGTCGTCAGCCGAGGAGGTAACAGGTATATACTAGTCATTGTAGACGATTACTCCAGGTATACTTGGACAATTTTCCTATTCTCTAAAGATGAAACATACTCTGAATTTGTTTCATGGTTGAAATTAACTGAGAACAAGCTGAGTAAGAAGCTAGTATCCATTCGTACTGACAACGGAACCGAGTTCCGGAATTCCCAGTTTCTCTCGCTGTGCAGAACTGCAGGAATTGATCACAACTTTTCAGCACCACGTACTCCTCAGCAGAATGGAGTGGTAGAAAGGAAGAATAGGACGCTGGAAGACATGTCCAGAACAATGCTGATAGCCAGTGGCGTTCCCAAAGGGTTCTGGGCAGAGGCTGTGCATGCGGCCAGCTACATCCTGAACCGGGCATCTCTGCGATTTCTGATAGGAAAGACACCGTATGAACTGCTGCGAGGCAGAAAACCTAACGTTGCCCATTTGAAAGTTTTTGGCTGCAGGTGCTACGTTCATAACAACGGAAAGGATAACCTGGGAAAGTTCGATCCAAGGAGCGATGAAGGTGTGTTTGTCGGCTACTCAAGCCACAGCAAAGCTTATAAGGTGTACAACCTGAGGATGGAACGAGTGGAGGAGAGCATCCACATAACCTTTGATGAGAACTCTATGACAGGTCACAAAGTGAGTGATCCTTCATCACAGGACGATGGAGAACTACAGTTCACCGACAGGGTTGACCCCGACTGGGAACCTCCTCAAAATGAGATCATGGAACAAGTTCAAGAGACTGCTCAGGGAGCCGGCCAGGAACTCACAGATGATCAAGCCAGGTTGCCCGCTCAAGGACCTGTTCCTGATGTCCCTGTAACAGACATCACTGCTGAGACTCACAACGAAGAGGTAAATGACAATAATCTCCCGCCTACAGATACAGCGGTGGAACCCAGAGCTACAAGGAGCGGAAGAGTCGTCCAGCCCCCGTCCAGGATGAGGGACTACCAATGCTATACGTCGCAGGATCAAGTAAGTCTGGATGACCTATGTCATTTCTGTGAGTTTGCATCCTTTGTCTCTGTTACAGAACCAAGGACGACAGCTGAAGCATTGAAGGATCCGGAATGGGTAAATGCCATGCAAGAAGAACTTCACCAGTTCGAGAGGAATAAGGTATGGCGCCTGGTCCCTAGGCCGAAGGACAAGAATGTGATTGGAACGAAGTGGGTCTTTCGCAACAAGATGGACGATCAGGGAATCGTTGTAAGGAACAAAGCCCGCCTGGTAGTCAAGGGATACAACCAACAAGAAGGGATAGATTACGATGAAACCTTCGCCCCAGTTGCAAGGTTAGAAGCAATCAGGTTACTAATTGCGTTTTCGACTTACCATGGCTTTGTTTTACAGCAAATGGATGTGAAAACGGCCTTCTTGAACGGAGTACTAAAGGAAGAGGTATATGTAAGTCAGACACCAGGATTCGAGGATCACACTCACCCAGATCATGTCCATATCCTCGAGAAGGCGCTGTACGGACTGAAGCAAGCCCCTCGCGCCTGGTATGAGAGACTGTCACAGTTCCTACTATCTCACGGATATATCAGAGGAGAGGTAGACAAAACTCTCTTCCTTCTGAAGGAAGGGAAGGACACTCTGGTGGTGCAGGTATATGTAGATGATATCATTTTTGGTTCAACTAACCCTAAACTTGTCCAGAAGTTTACAGATTTGATGTCAAGCGAGTTCGAGATGAGCATGGTGGGAGAGCTCAAGTACTTCCTTGGACTTCAAGTCACTCAAGTGGAGGATGGAACCCGAATCCATCAGCAGAAGTACGTAAGGGAAATCCTGAAGAAATTTGGGATGGAGTCCGCCAAGACATGTGCCACACCGATGTCCCCAAACGATGCCATGACAAAGGACGAATTCTCAATTAGAGTGGATCCAACTCTGTATAGGGGAATGATCGGCTCACTACTCTATCTCACTGCTAGCAGACCCGATATCTTATTTAGTGTTTGTCTGTGTGCCAGGTTTCAGGCTGACCCCAGGGAGACCCACGTGAAAGCTGTAAAGAGGATATTATGATATCTGAAAGGAACAGATGATTTGTGCTTGTTCTATCCAAGGGGAGGAGAATTGCGCCTGGAAGCATACACTGACGCAGACTATGCTGGGTGCAAGACAGACAGGAAGTCCACGTCAGGGATGGCTCAATATCTTGGACCATGTCTCATCTCCTGGGCTTCTAAGAAGCAATCCTCAATTGCTCTCTCCACCGCAGAGGCAGAATATATTGCCGCCGCTGCTTGCTGTGCGCAGCTGCTGTGGATCAAGCAACAGCTAAGTGATTACGGTGTCATTACTAATTGTGCTAAGATTCTGTGTGATAACACTAGTGCTATTAATATTTCTAAAAATCCAGTGCAGTTCTCACGCACTAAGCACATTGAAATTCGATATCATTTCCTACGAGACTGTGTAGAAAAGGGAACAATTGAGATGGAGTATTGTAGAACTGAGGAACAGATTGCTGACATATTCACAAAAGCTTTGCACAGAGAACCCTACGAAAAGCTGAGGCTCGAACTCGGTATGGTCTCTCTCCCTTAAAGCTATGATCAAATAGTGCTCCCTCAGTGATTGGCTAGACTAGATACATATGAGTCACGTATGATGGTGAGCTTAACATGACTGTTCTGTGCTAGCAAGAAAGTAAGTTGTGTTCATAATGTAACCATGCATGCTTGCTATGCGATCGATAACTGCATTAGGGATCGAAGAACATGAAATTCTAAATTCTTTCTGCCCAAAAGATACCTCCATAGTTGATCCCACGCTATAAGCTCAGGAGGTACTCTAGACCAACCTTAGCCTGTCCTCCTGTGGAATGCTCCTATGAGCCCGTCGTGATGTTACATTTCGGGAGCCCTTCCACATGAGGTATGAAGACATTTTAACATGTTTGGTTGATTTCTTTCTGATTGATTGTGTGTGGTGTTATTTGTACCATTCGGGTAAAGTTCGCGCACCATACCAAAACCTTGTGTATCCATGAGACAGTAAGATTGAGGCATCACTGTGAACGGATCACCTTTGGCTGGGATACGGTCTTTGTGCCAGTTGTGAAGAGAGGTAGTATGCGTCTTCTGTTGAAGTTGGGCCTGGGGACACGTGTCACTCCCCTGATTGTTAGAGCATGCCCTCTCAGTTGATTCAATTTTGGCAAGTGTTTATTCCGAAACCGCTTTTGGAAGGAGGAAAAAGATGGAAATTACCAAAAATTGAATGCAGCTTATTTAGTGAAAAAAGGCGACGTTTGGGGATTCTAGTGCCTCACAACTCCTAGGGTTTGAAAGGGGTACTTAAAGCACGCAGTAGAGTGCCTCGTCTCTCAAACTCAGAAAATCAAATTGAAGGCAGGTCAATTCTCTCTCCAAAATTTGTACTTCCGAAAAGTTTAATGGCTTCCTCAAACCCTAAATCCAGCCTTTCTCCTACCGCCGCCGCCGCTATGGCCGCACAGTTGATCGCAAAGGGAGTAGATCCTCTCAGTCTGGAAAACATTCTACAGTCGGTTACGCCAACTGAATCTACTCCGACAAACTCTGCAGTGGCCAGGGACTGCGCTCTGCTCGAAGAACATAGGGGTGACTCCTGCTCTCAGCGCCCTGTCCGACCAGACTCCTCCGTTGCTGCTCGGTCCGCTGGCAAGCGTGCAAGGAATTCTACAACTCCCTCTGCCCGGAAAAGTCACAGATCTATTAAGTCTTCCGCTCCACTGGGTGACAAAGAAGGTGAGTCGGACGACAGTGCCAATGAATCGGAAGAAGTCGGGAAGGGCTTTGTTCAAGAGTTGGTGTTAAATTATGAGTGGCTGGTGGAGTATAAGCTGGAAGAGATTGTTGTGTTACTGGAGACCCAAGGGTGGGGTGCACTGTTCAGGAAGCCTGTCCTAGTGGACGAGAAGTTGGTGAGGGAATTCTACTCAAAGCTGAAAGTTGTGGAAAAGGAGAAAGGAAAGGGAAACTGGGAGCTGTCGGCTGTCATAGGTGGGGAGGTGTTCACAGTAAGTATAAGGGAGCTGGCCACCATCCTACAAGTTCCCAAAGGTGGATATGCTACATATTCCAAGGGAACGTGGCCCAGCTCCGTGGCCAAATCGGAGGTGTTTGAACGACTTGGACTGGATCCCGCTGCAAAAGGCCAGAGGGAGATCTACGGCATGGCTGTGCTTCCGAGGATTCTCCACAGAATCCTTGTGTCAAACATCTCTCCAAGACGTCACAAGCATAATCTGGTGACCTTCCAGGACATGCTACTCATAGATCAGATCCTGCAGAAGAAACAAGTCAATCTGGCCTTCCAAGTCATGCGCCATATGGAGAACAACAAGGAGAATCCTTCCAACGGACTACCCTTTCCTGGATTTGTTAAGGAGATACTAAAGTACTGGGAGACATATGACCCCGTGTATGAGAAGGTGCTATCGTCTGACCTTGGTGATGAACAGATTGTCAAATTAGGTCTGGAGTACAAGGCAGAGGTTGGCTGGATTGTCCCGATTGTTAAGGAAGAGGCTGATGATGAGGATGTGGTTGAGGTGATTCCTGTGAATACTGTTGCTCCTGTTCGTGATGGAGTGGTTCCCCCCTCTGAGAGTTCCGGTGTGCTGGTGGAAATGCTGAAAGAGGTCCTTAATGAGCTAAAGGTGTTGAAAGCTGAGTTGAAAGATGCCAAGGCTGATTTGAGGGAGGCGAAAACCGAGTTGGTAGATACAAAGATGGAGGTGAC
This sequence comes from Rhodiola chrysanthemifolia, assembly GCA_033675395.1. Taxonomy (NCBI): domain Eukaryota; kingdom Viridiplantae; phylum Streptophyta; class Magnoliopsida; order Saxifragales; family Crassulaceae; genus Rhodiola; species Rhodiola chrysanthemifolia. The sequence continues at coordinate 16,593 of JAUDRI010000018.1, read as the reverse complement.
CAACGTGAAGGACAAAATGATCGCCCTGGAGTTGGCCATCACTGTTGATTCGGGTGCCATGTCGGTGGCAGTAGCGAGTTTCCCTGATCAGATGAAGGACCTTGCATCAGAGATTGTTGAACAGATGAAGGCCTCGTTCACAATTGATCCCTCATCTTAACTGTCTCATGGAACTCCCATCCTTGCTATCCTCTCCCACATCTGCCCCCCAGTTTGTTTGACGTGTTTTGCCTTGAATTTCATGTTTTAGACTTCTATGCTCTTTGAATTCTCTGCCGCATGTGTGGTGTCCGAGTGACACGCTTTTGACTTGCCGGCATGAATGCAATGTTTTTCTTTCCATTACTCTGTGTTCTTATTTGCCTACCTTTTTTTGATGATGCCAAAAGGGGGAAGAACTATATGTGCATACACTAAGGGGGAAAACCGGTATCGAAATTTGAGCGGATGTCTATCTGAGGGGGAACTATGCCTGCTAGACGTTAAAATAAAAATCTCAGAAACAGTTAGCTGTCCTAGGGAAATGAATTTGATATATGATATGAAAATTCCATGCCATAGCTGTGTGTGTTTTCTTATCTGTGAAAAAGTGTTTGTCATCATCAAAAAGGGGGAATTTGTTGGACCCTTTGTGTTTTGATGATAACAAACACTTAACTAACAATCCACTTGAGTGTGCAGAAATCACTGTCTGACAGGTAAGCGTACTGGACTTCTCTGTGAGAGAGCAAAGCTGCGAGAGAGACGCGCTCTGTGTGAGAGACACACCGACCTTGTGACGAGATCGGATCCGAGGAAATATACTCGACACAAATCAGAAGATATATGAGTATATATGCTGGATAATTGACGAGAAGAATTGATATCGGTATATATAAATCTGTATATACGATGGAAAGATTGAAGCCTTATTTGGAAAGGAAATATGTGACATGGCTAAGATATGGAAATATCTTAACCATATCATATCTGCTGGATGCAGTCAGATATCTGATGGAGACGAGTTCCAGCCGACTTGAAGACCAGTATAAATAGAGGAGGAGTCTTCAGAGTGATGTTCGGCTTTTGAAGAGAACGAATCGAATATTGAAGATCAATCAATACCGGAGCTGACGAAGTGCTGCTGTGTGCGGACGAGACAGATCGTGTTAGTTGATACTTTGAGTTGAGTAGAATTGTTAGCTGTCCCTGAGTGAGACAAAGTGTAACAATCTACAAGCACACTCTTTTCATCAATAACATTGATCTTGAAGCCCTTCTGGAATTGTCCAGAAGGCAAAGTGGTTTTCAGCCTGCTGCAAAGGTTGCAGTAAGGTTTCCACTATAATTCTGTGAGTTCTTACTTTCCGTACGATTTCCTGTGTTAAAGTAAATTTCCGCTGCCATCTGTCTGAGGGATACCGCTCTGGGATCTCCCTCACATAGTTGGCTAACCTAACGATCCAACAGCTTTTATTTATTATAGCTCCTCAACAGATTTTGATTGTTGTAAATTGTAATATGACACGAGACATATGTTTGATATCAAAGATGGGAAAGTAATTGGGATGCCACTGCAAACTTTGTGTGTTTTATGCTGGTGATAAACTTAATATTCTATCCTGAGTTAATGGTTACTTTATATGGTTATTTTCCCTACCGTTGGTCTTTAGGAAAGCTTATCTACCCATTGTGATGTTGTTATTATGTTTCTGATCAACACTGCCTTATATTTGTGTAATATAAGACTGGTAACTGTCATAGGTACGGATTGAGATTCTCTCCTTTTGAATAGTATCTCCTCATGTTTCCTGACGAATAGTGAGGGACACTTGGCTATAAGTCCTCGTGAATAGTAATAGACAAATGGCATATTTTAATTGGCTGAAGATAATTAATTAAATTTATATAACTTTTAATTACTAAAAATATGATAAATCATGGAATATAAAATGAAAATTTTTATAAAATATATCAATATTTTTAATTTTCCAACCTCTATTTATAGAGACCCATATTGCATAAATATAATATCATATAATATGTTGGTAAATTAAACCTCAAGTAAAAAAGATCGAAAAAAGATAGTACAAAATTCTTGTGAAACTTGCGATAATCCATATTTATCGTAGAGTTATCGTATTGTGGATGAATGCGATAACTTTGCGATAACTCTAAAATAAATATGGGCGATAACTTTGCGATAAAATGTATTGTTATCGTAAAATCGCACTCAGCTGCTTTACCAGATTGGAAGAAAATACTAAGACTTCTTTCCCAAGTCAGCCACGCCGCCTTTAGTTCTTATTGATCCCCATATGTAGCTAATGCATTTTCCTCGACCGTGATCCCGGTCTTCTTCGGTACCATGTGGACGGGGCTCACCCATTGACTATCCGAGATGGGGTAGATCACGTCCGCGTCAAGCAACTTTTGGATTTCCTTTTGAACGACCTCCATCATGATTGAGTTGAGTCGTCGTTGTGGTTCCCTTGATGGTTTGGCCCCATCCTCAAGCAAAATGCGGTGCATGCAAACCGCCGGGCTCACTCCCCTCAAGTCCGCCAAGGTCCATCCGATGGCCAGTTTGTGCCGACTCAACATTTCCACCAAACGACGCTCCTGATCTATCTCCAATCCATTCTTAATGATCATCAGAAGGGTGTCGTTCTCTCCTAGGAATGAACACGAGATTTAAGGGGCAAAAGCACGTAGTGATCGAATCAACTCCAAGCACTTCTCACCCTTCTCACCCAACCGCTAGGAGAGGAAGAGGGAGACCTCGCAAGAATCCTCTACCTCCCATTCCACCTCTTGCTCCTATTATTCCACCGGCTTTCCAAGGTCCTAGGCCTCGCCCACCTCCGCTTTTAAATCCGCTACATTATACACCACCAGGATTTAGAATGGAAAATGAGATAGAGAATCTTCCCGCTCTTCAAGGGAATAACCGAGCCTATAGAGTGGAAGATGGTATGGCAGAGAATCTTCCCGCTAGACAAAACAACATCGAGGATCAAAATCCATTACAGGACCCTCCCGCTCCTCAAAGGAACAATAGAAATTATAGATACGACGACGAGGATGATGAGAGGCCCGTTGGAGATTACATGACTCCCACTCTTGAAGGGAATGGTTCGGCCATTGTGCCTCCGGAAGAAGATGCCTTTGACTTTGATGTGAAATCCTCCTTAGTCCATATGGTGACCAATGATCAATACCAAGGAGTTGGAAATCCTTCTACCCATTTGGCTAATTTCCAAGAATATTGCCGCACATACAAGCCAAGAAATGTGCCCGCAGAATATGTCTACTTGAAACTCTTTCCGTCCTCATTGTACGGAGATGCAAAGGAATGGTTGCAAAATCAAGAACCGGGAACTTTTAGAACATGGGATCATCTAGCAAATGCTTTTCTCTCAAAATTCTTTCCACCGTCGAGGACAAAGAAATTCACCGACTTTATATTGACATGTTCTCAAAGGGACAACGAGCTATTTCATCAAGCCTATGATCGCTTCAAGCATTATTTGAGGGAATGCCCTCATCACAACTTTTGAAAAGCGGACTTGATGAGATACTTCTATCTAGGCATGAGCAAAGAGGCTAAGAACCAAATGGACATGGCTAGTGGAGGTGCAATAATGGATTTACCGGCAAGCCAAGGATTCAAGGTCATAGAGAAGATCGCTACGAATTCCGATAGATACCAAGGTGTCGATCACATGAAAATGGCTAAGTCTAGAGAAGATTCTTCGAATTATGTGACCAAAGACCAATTTAGTGATTTGACAAAGAAAATGGAAACCATGATAAGTATGGTTAACTCTTTGGAGGTGTCTAAACCGAGGAATGACAAAGAGAAGAATCCGGCTCAACCACCTTGTTTCTTATGTTCTAGCACGAAGCATTCTACGAAAGCTTGTCCCGATGGGAGATATGAAGGTGATGATGATGATGGATATGAAGAGGCACATTACGTCAATCAACAAAGAAATTATGCTCAAAATGCTAATCCTATTACAAGGAACTATGAGCCTCCTCAAAGAAGAACGTCCAACGACTCCAATTTTCCTTCTAAGCCTCAAGGGCAAAACAACTACCAAGGGAATTACCAAAGACAAGGATATGGCTCCAACCAAAATCAGCGGGGAACACGAGTTCCCCCACCTGTACTAATACATCCTCAATTTTCCCTTCTGGTTGCTTGCATGATCTGTCTGCCAGCTGTATGGTAAGTCCTGCAGGTTCTAAAGGACCAATACGAAGACAAGAATATATGGAATATGGCAAGACATTAATCGATGCACCAAGATCAAGCATGCAATTTTCAATACGAATGTTGCCAATAGTGCAGGGAATAGTATAAGTACCAGGGTCACCGCATTTAGGAGGTACCTTTCGCTGAATAACAACTGAGACGTTCTTACTCAGTAGTTCCTGGTCAATGCCAGTGGAACGCCTTCGGTTAATGCACAACTCCTTTAAGAACTTCGCGTAGCGCGGAATTTGCTTAATCGCCTCGAGGAGTGGAATGTTGATCTCCACCTTGCTAAATAATTCCCACACTTCCCTATCAATCATATGTTTCTTTGAGGCCTTAACCTGCACAGGAAACTGGAGCGGAAGGTCAGTTTTGAAATTTTCGGCAGAGGGGATCGCGGATGGAGCACACTTTAAGTGTGCCATCCGCGGACCATTAACATGCTCATAGTCTGCGGTGCTAATGTTGTCTTCATCCGCGGGAGACAGTTCTTCCGCGTGTTCTTCAATGTTTATTTCCGCGGGTTGTTTGTCTTGTATCTGTCCGCTGATCGTGCTAAAATTGACTGCATCCGCGATCTTCTCTGAGGTCGGCTCCTTTGATGATTCAGTCAAATCCTTTCCGCTCCGCAGTGTAACTGCATTTACGTTTCCTCTCGGGTTAGGTATGGTTTGTGACGGCAGCCTTCCCGGATCATTCTTCAGCTCAGAAACTGTAGTGGCTATCTGAGACATCTGCTTAGATAGCTCGAAAATTGCTCCATCGGTCTTGGCCTGATTTTGCTGTACCGTGGTGGCCAACTGCTGGGGTGCTAGCTGCCAGCTCTTTCACTATATCCTCCAAAGACATGTTAGAACCTTGGTTGCTAGAGCTTGCTTGGTTGTAATTCTGTCCTCGCTGCTGATACTGGGTCTGACCGTTGTATCCTCCCTGTTGCTGACGGTACGGAGGCCGATAATACTGCTGGGACTGCTGAACTGGTTCCTTTGCCGTGTTATTGTTGTTGTCTCTCCAGCTGAACCCATTAGCTGCTAGCCCGAATTTTTGTTGTTGTGGGCGGTTGTCGTGGTTCTGATAACCTCCCACAGCATTGACATCTCCATGCTCGTCCTCTTGTAGGCTAGGGCACGCATCCGTTCTGTGATTAGTTGCAGAGCAGAATTCACAAGTCTTCACCTGAGCTACCTGATTAGTCATCAGCAGTTTCACCATCTCCCTCAATTCCTTCAGCTCATCAGAAGCTGGTGCAGTTTCGGCCCTTGAGATGTTCCTAGTCCTGCTGCATTCATCTTGACGACCTACTGCTTCTCTGAACCTTGCATTTTCAGCCACGTCGGCGATCAGCTTCCTGATTTGACCTAGTGGAAGGTTCATGATTGTGCCTCCAGCTGAGGCGTCTAGCAGCATGTTGTCCAGGGGTCTCAGGCCATCGAGCAGGTATTCTATGATAAGCTTCTCTGGGAGTCCGAGGTTGCAGCAGCTCTGTTCCAAATTGTTGAACTTTTCTAGGTAGTCGTACATCGACTCGTTAGGCCCTTGTCTAAGCTCCTGTAGCTGCTTGCGAACCTGCATTGCTCTAGCGGCTGGGTAGTACTTGGCCAGGAACTTTTTTTGCATCTGGTCCCATGTCTGGATGCTACCTGAAGGCAAAGATAGAAACCAATCGTTAGCTGCATCAGTCAAAGAAAAATAAAAGGCTTTCAGCTTAAAATCCTCCACTTCGACTCCGTGTGGCCGAAGGTTCTGGCAGATGCCATGGAAACGCTGCAGATGCGTGGTGGCCGACTCGCCCTGGCTTCCCGAGAACTTGGGTAGATGATGCACGACTGCCGTGTTAACCACTATTGCCTCTAGCTCAGGCCCTTCATAGATGCACCAGGGCTGGTTCCGGAAGTTCGGGGCAGACAGTTCCCCCATGGTGGGCTCTCGGTAGTAGTATTCTTCGTTATACTCTTCCCTGATGAGAGGCTGCCGTAGCGGGTGCTGTAGAGGAGGCGGCTGCCTTGGTGGTGGCGGCTGCCTTGCATCAGCACCATTCTGTGCAACAGGCGCCCTCTGATTCAGATGTTGAGCTAGCCTTGCTGCGTTATTCGCCCTGTTGCGGGCATGTAACTCTCGTTCCGGCTCATCATAGAATGGAGGAATTACTTCCTCATTTTCATTGACTGGCTCGATCTCATTGTTGCGGACATTCTCACCAATCTGGCTACCTGCACGAGACATTACAAACGAGTAGCGAAGCGCAAAAAATAAATAACAATAAAACAGAAAATAAAAAGAAAAAGAAACAACTTCACCGAAGCGCAGCTCCCCGGCAACGGCGCCAAAATTTGACGCGCGTCGTCTGACGCGTCAAATTTAATATTTATAAATCTCCTGCAATAAGCTAGTGAGGCGGCAAGCAGGGGTCGAACCCTAGAGAGCTGGTGTGGTTCAGTTGTCCTGTAAACAAAATTGATTGGGGTTTTTTGTAAGCAAGTGTAAGAAAGCACAAGAGAAAATAATAACGAGGATTTCAATCAGCGAGAAAATTCAGTCTAGGGTTTCTATTGTGACACGCTTATCATAGATATCTAATGATCAATTTCATACTTCAAAGTGTGGTTGTTCCGACAAAGGTAACAACCCAAGTATCCCGACAAAGGTGATACGCCACAACCTAACCCGACAAAGGTGTTAGGCTTCTAGTCCTCCCCTAAACTAAACAATCCGACAAAGGTACTATTTAGCTTAAGTGTTACTATCTACCTTTACGACAAAGTATCCAGTAAATATTAACGGTAAGAATTAGTTGTTCAACTAAGCTTTGCGACAAAGCTTCCACTTAGTCTAACAATTTAATTCATAAGAATGCGCACAAGAACTAGCAAAGCATAGAGTTGCATTAAGAACAAAAATCTCAAAACGTGTTCACAAAATACGAAACCCTAAACTGAACGACGAGTTTAGCTACTCATATCCGTGGGAAAAATAAACAAAATGTGTATTGAATGAAAGTAGGAATTCTCTTCTCTCTTGTTGAAACTTGATCTTCTCTCGAGCCGTTCCTTCTTCAAAACTGGAAAACTTGATACTGCTTCTCTTCTCAGGAACCCCTAATTTCTAAGAAAGTTTTGTTTCTAATTTTGTTTGGGCCAGGCTTCTAAATCTCGACTTGCTGACGTCACCCGCGGACGCTGCCCATATTATCTACGCGAATCATGAGGAGATTATCATCCGCGGACAACGCCCATAAAATGGCCTACGTCCGCGATCCTTTCTGAGACGCTTTCCTTGGGCAGCTCGTCATTCTTGGCTCGGGCTCCCGAGTCGATCTCCACGACTCCATGTGATGTATTTGGCACCGAAATGCCGTCTTAAAGCGCGTATCCCTTCCAAGGCTCCCGAGACACCTGAAATGCAAAACAACACTAAAAAGTAACTGTTCGCATAATAAAGTGTCGAACTAAATGGGGATACTTGACTCAACGAGTCGTATAAATACGACTCATCAAACCACCCCACACTTAGACTTGTTCGTCCCGAACAAGAACCAAGTCATAGAAGGAACAAAAGAGACATCACACTCGTTCTTCGATATCTTGAATACATGCACACGAGTATGAGTCGCTAGTCTAGGCATGCTTTTCTACGCATAACTCAATCGTTACTAGAATCATCATGTTCAACATAGAATTAACCTTGATACATGTTACCTTTTGAGCCGAAATTCAAATCAATTCGGATGAATGAGAGATAGTCCTTTTAGACCCATGATCTGCATTCGCTGTCCCGAACTCTAGCTATATGGTTATACTTCAACGCTTTTTCTTGCACGTGAATTGTTCGAGCTTCAAGGTGTCGAGTTATTCGCTTGGACATCTTTTGTAGTGAGTTGTCTTTTGATGGACCAATGGTGTACTTCGCTTTGTTGCGTGTAGAAATTTCACAATTTGGCTGATTTTTTTTTCTTTCTTGAGCTTGCTCCTTTATTGTGAATTGCTCGTCCATGTTTCGAAGGTCCAATCATCGCCCGCAAGCGTATGGAAAACCTTCCTGCTCTCTCTCATCCTCGTCCTTTCGACGCGAGTCAAGCCGAGGGTCGCTCGTCTGTTTTCCCGGCTACTTGGACTAGAGATTGGATGGTGTGTTGTTTTCCCGTCCCACCTGACCGCATAAATACTGCAGTGGCGGAGCAGACTCTTAACCTTGTTGCCTCGAAGTGCTAGTCTCTACAAAATCCATATAACCATATAGTTTGAAGCTCGGGCCTTTGAATGCTTCGTCAAGTCTCTCTAGGACATTTCTATCAACTCCACATCCCTGTTTTATCTGAACTCTAAAGAACACGTAGTAGGTTAAATTCACAAGTAAGAGCATAATTCAAATTTCACGAGAGAAATGCATCTAATCAGCTCATCTATTTCACATCAACATTCAGTACTGCATATTCAAGAACAGAAGAGAGAAATTCATACTTTCAATTTTTTTTTATAAAGGGAAACGTGCTGACACAGTGCAAATGCAAGAAAAATAAACGTGCTGACACAACTGACTGACTCTCCCACCCCACACTTTTGAACCAAGCCGTGTCCTCACGGCACGACTTTAATTCAAAGACAAACAAATGCAGACACAACGAACGGGAAAGAAACAAAAAGAAATAGAGAACAGCAGGACTCCCCTAGTCTGAATCTGAATGTGGCTCCTGCGGTGGAATGATATACTCTGGGGGGATAGGCTGATCTGGTGTCCATCCTGGAGGGGCCGGGACTGGCTGAGCTCCTGGCAACACATGGTATAGCACTCTATATGTGTTGAACGCTACGTTCAACTGCTCCTGAGAAAACTGTGCTGGCTGAGGCTGTGGCTGAGCCACTGGACGGCGGCGACGAGGTGCAGAAGGTCCTGCCTCGGTGTCATTGCCGCGACGCCTATCTGTAGGTAACGGCTGGCGATACTCAGCCACTACATGATATGTCCAGACGAACTGATCTCTGATGGTCGGTCTCTTCTTGATCGCATTCATAGCACTGAAGGCCTTCATGTCCAGGAACTCTGCTGGGATGATCTGGTGGTCCAGAGCGGGCTGCCCGTGCAGACGGCGCAGCAAATATGTGATCAGCCCGCCACAAACGACTGGTCCTGTAGCAGGTCGGCCTTTCCAGAAAAGGCACAGTAAATGGCAGTAGTTAACACGCCTCCCCTGATCCATAGCATTGAGGCAGATCATGTCGTTGTAAGTGAACTTATCTATCCCATTAACCCTAGCAAAGACAGCGTTCCCCAGCAGCTTCTCGATGTGGAACAACACTAGGTCTCGAAGGAAGTTCACCCTTGTCTTGCTCGGAGTGAATGTGCCTCCACCAGGAATTCTGAGCCTTGCCCAGGCATCTACTAGAGCAAACTCGTTACGAATCCAATCTCCTCCTTCTGGCCATCCAAATACCTCTCGAATCTGAGGAGGAGTAGTGGTGTGCCACACTCCTCGATGCCTGTATGTTATACCCTCATGATCCTGCTGCCCGATGTAGCGAAATGAGCCTAGAAACTCACAGGTGTCCTCTACATCTGTCTCACTGTGGAAAGTTAGGAGTCCTGGCCAACCACTGACTGTCAGCATCTCTCGAACTCGACCCTCGAATCCGGTAAGCCTCAGAAATTCGGCGTCCACAAATCTGCTCGCTGCATGATTGCGAGACATTAATCCCGCGTACAGCTCTTCGAATGGGAGCGTTGGGGGTGCCATGACACTGCAAATGAGATACACAGACACAATCAGATCATTGATAGGAAATTAAACCAAAAATTGAACCGGTCAACGCTGGTCAACGAAGACCGCGGATCATGCACACTTTACGTGTGTCATCCGCGGACCTAAAGTATTGATCACCCGCGGAGACAAAGTGGGCATCGTCCGCGGAGATCCTGCAAATTCAGTCCTTGATCGGCGATCGACTCCTTCGATCGGGATCCATAAATTCTGCTCCGAATCGGCTACTAAACAATCATATACACCACAAAATGATTCAAATGCCGCAAATTGAACGCCAATTGTCTATGGGACGAAGTACATCCACCTTAGGTTTGAAAACCCTAGAAATCCGACGAGAAAACCAAGAAAATCCTCAACTCCGTCCGAATTTGGTGGCAGATCGGGCAGGGATGGGCTGAGCGAAGCTCCGGTGGCCTGGATGACTGCGGAAGGCGGCTGAGCTGGGTTGTGAGAGGCGGGGTGCGGCTGCGGTGGTGTGTTTGGAGATGGAAAAGAAGAGAACGAAATATGGCAATTAGGGTTCTGAGTCAACACCAGCCGCGGATCATGACCATTTTGACATCCGCGGTCAAACCTTTATATGAACGTGGAACGCGGAAATAATATGCACTGCGTCCGCGATCCTCTCTGAGAGACGTGCCAAAATCCTGTGCAAAACAAGTTTCTTTCCCAAACAAGTACTGACAAAACACATAGACTCGATAATAAAACAAATATGAAGTGGAAAACAAGACTCAAAACTGAATAAAAAAAACATCGGGTTGCCTCCCGCACAGCGCCTTTGTTTTACGTCGTTGGCTCGACGTTACCTCATTTATGCTTCAGTGGGAGGTACGGCAAGTTCGAAGTCCTGAACAGGTTCTTCGATTTCACCATGGTAGAGCTTCACCCGTTGTCCATTGACCTTGAAATGGTCTCCATTCCTCGGGTTCTCCAGCTCAAGTGCCCCGTGATTAAAGACCTTCGTGACCGTGTAAGGACCTGTCCATCTAGAACGCAGTTTGCCAGGCATTAGACGTAAACGTGATGAAAATAAAAGTACCTGCTGGCCAATCTCAAATGAGCGTCGTAGAATGAACTTGTTATGGTACAGCTTGGTCCGCGCCTTGTAGTCTGATTGGCTCTCATAAGCCTCAAGGCGCAGCTCCTCAAGCTCGCAGAGCTGTAACTTCCTCTCCAATCCTGCTTTCTTCAAATCAAAATTGCATGTCTTAAGGGCCCAAAAGGCCTTGTGCTCGAGCTCGACTGGGAGGTGACACGCCTTCCCATACACCAACCGAAAAGGCGAGGTGCCTATCGGTGTCTTGTAGGCTGTCCGGTACGCCCACAGTGCATCATCTAACCTTTGACTCCAGTCCTTCCTAGTTGACTTCACCATTTTTTCTAGAATCCCCTTTATTTCTCGGTTAGAGATCTCTGCTTGTCCATTCGTCTGGGGATGATAAGCTGTCGAGGTGCGGTGGTATACGTGGTACTGTTTCATAGCTGCTGCCATCAGTCTGTTGCAAAAATGTGTCCCCTGATCACTGATTATAGCTTTAGGCACTTCGTATCTGCAAAATATGTTAGTGCGAAGAAAATCCACAACAGTTTTAGCATCATCGCACCTAGTAGCCTTAGCCTCTACCCATTTAGACACATAGTCCACTGCAACAAGAATATAAAGGTAACCAAACGATGCAGGAAAAGGACCCATAAAATCAATCCCCCATATGTCAAAGACATCGTCAACTATAATAGGCATTTGGGGCATCTCATTCCTAGCAGAAATATTACCTACTCGTTGGCATCTATCGCATTGCTTACAATGATCGTAGGCATCTCTAAACACATGTGGCCAGTCAAAACCACTATCTAAAATTTTTTTGCTAGTCCTCTTGGGGCCAAAGTGACCACCACATGCATACTCATGGCAGAAACTAAGCACAGAAGCAATCTCATCATCAGGAATACACCGCCTAAGTATTTGGTCTACGCCAATTTTCCATAAATACGGGTCATCCCACACATAGTATTTCGAATCGTGCTTAAGTTTCAGACACTGAGTTTTTGAGTAAGAGAGTGGAAATTTACCTCCTACCAGGTAGTTCACTGATCAGTCGAGATTTCGACTAGTTAATTGCTCCATACGATGAAGGATATCACTCGTTCTCCCGGCCAATTGTCATTATTTAACATCTTTTCTAGTGTTTCAGGTCATATATCACATACCTAATACTTTTGGATTGATCCGAAGCAAAGAAAAGCAATTGGTGAAGATTTGGGCAAAAACAGGACAAAACATGGCAGACAGACCTTTGCGACGTATTTTGCATGCCCAGGGCGCATACGGTTTCCAAATGAGTCGAAATTTAGCTTGTTAGAAAGCTAACTCGAAGGCCTACAACTTTGTAGTTTACACCAAGAGCCGATTCGAAGGGTTAGACGTCGGAAAAGGCAATGGAAGTCAGGTCCCGTGACTGCCCGTGACCAACTTTGGTCACGGGCGTCACGGGCCAACTCAGAAAGTTTCGAAAAATTGAAGACCCCGTTACGTCCCGTGACGACTTTGGTCACGTGCGTTTGCCCCGTGACGTCCCCCTATGTCACGGGCGTTACGGGCACCGTCAGAAGCAAAATCATCTGCTGATTTCCAAAAATCGATTTTGGGCTTTCTGGCCTTTTTGGGTGATTTATAAATGGAAACACGACCAGATTAGACAAGTGTGCTTATTTTGGAGTAAAGAAACCCTAACTTGGGAGAAGACAGAGTTCATCACGAGATCAAAGGATTCAACGAGCACCCGCGTCATTACGGTTTCCTCGTCCTTAATCTCTATCAACACTACTCTAGGTTAATTTACCATGAGTAGTGAGTAGTCTTCTTATTCCGGGATCCTACGGATCCCGTGCTATTTACCCTAACTCTCATGTGATCAATTGAAGTTTTTATTTATGCGATTCGAATATTCAATTTCATTGTGTGCTTTATTTTATCGTTCTATGCAAGTATTTACATCAAAGGGTATGTTTGCATTGCTAGAACGTATTTAGGTTATATGCCGAAAGGTGGATGGGCCCTAGGGATTAACCGGATTGCATGAAATTGATGTTAGGTCATGTTTACATGAACTGATAGGAAAACCTTTAGTTTAATAAATCGAAATCGTTGATAATCCGTGGATGGGCGGCGTTCAACGATTGAGATTAATCTAGACAATGATCCGTGGATGGGCGGCTTGTCTAGTGTTATTTCGGTTTGATTCCATATTCGATAGCATGAATAATTTACGTAACATGATTGCATGATTAGTGGGGTTAGCACGGGTGAAGTACGGATTCTGGAATTCTCTCTCTGATTTAAACACAACCATTTAATTTTCTGTTATTCAATTTCCGCAATTCTCGTGACAACAAAAACCTTTTTACAAAAATCATACGGAATAGCTAAATAGGTCACACCGTTTGCTAGTATTCACACGCACTGCTCCTAGGATCGACCCTTGGCTTACCAAGGTTACAAATATTGTTTGACTGCAACTTGACCCCTAAAACATATAATTTGACAACTATAAAGGGTTAAAAATACGCTTGTCAAAATGGCGCCGTTGCCGGGGAGCAGCGTTTAGTGTGATATTAGATTTAACGTGTGTAGTTTAGACTATTCCATTTCTTTATATACTTCATTGTACATACTCTATATACTTCTAACCTTCACTAATCACTTTTATTTTGTATGTTGCGAGGATGTTCTCTTTTGGTCATCAAGACGCCTACCCAAGGGAAGAGACATATTGTCAGACATGCTCGTATGATACGAATTGGGAAGGAAATCAACATCAGTCTTATGATCAGTCGTATTATCGAGAGGACCACTACTACGAGAGTTACGAGGTCCAGTCGCAGCAGCAACATCAGTTTTATGATCAGCAGTACAGCTATCAGCCACAGCAGCCCACGCAACAGGAGTCTGGCAGCTCATCTAGCATGGAATCCATGATGGCTAGTTTTATGGCTGAGCAGGATAGGCGAGTGAAAGGACTTGAGCAGACACTCGAGCAGCTGACCATTCGGAACAAGATACTAAAAGACCAGCTGGAGCAACAAGCCATTGCAGCCAACAATACATGCAGAGACGAGGACATCGAGATGACAATGGTCAATCATCAAGAAGTTCAAGTCTATGAAGCATATTCATCTTCAGTATTATTTCCAATCCACGTGGAAGATGATCAGGATACGAGAATGCTCTCTATACCAGAACAACCTGTTTGTGAGGATGGTTTTGAGGCATTTAGATTGGTCGCCAAGGCTCACATTGAGTTGGAGGATGATGAGTTTTATACTGATGACGTCTCAGAATATGAAGATACATCTCCCTCCACTACGACTGATTCACCGGGTCATTTAGCTGAACATACAGAAGAGACCATCATTCCACCGGTTCCTCTGGATGCTGAAGAGCCATCAAAGGATCACACGTACGAAGACTTTGTTGATGTGTACCTGAGTTTAATCGAAGAGGACCCTCGCATACGCCTGAATACGATGGTGAAGGAAAACTCTGAAGTATATGCACCTGAAATCTTATCTAAAGAGTATAAAGGAAGTGTTCTTACTGGAGCTAGCGCTGAATATATTTATCTTGACACACCGTCTCCAGACAAGTTTCGACAGTTCTTGCCTTATGTCTTGAAACTGTTATTAGGGAGTTTCTACAGTCCCTTGATTCTTAAGGGTCTCAAATTTTTGAAGGGACTGCATGCTCTACTCGACGTCCATGTCAGTCTTGATGGACGTAAATTCCAATGGGATTTGAAGGTGGATTGACACCTCTCTCTCTGTTGAAGGCCCCGTGAGAAGGTATCCTAGCAAAGGACTTCTCACGAGTGATTAATATGGGGCTCTTTGCTGAGTCTAGCCAAGACGTTAAACTAGGCCTCTTCGGGGAGTAACCCGCGCTGTAAGTTTTTGTTATTTGCATTTTTCACTTGCATTATGTGTGGACATTTCAAGGTTCTAAGTGTGGAGTGCCCCTCCACGATTTTCGATGCTAACCTATCACTTGTGAAGCTCTGTGTTTTTATCTATATATCTACCAGCTCACAAGTCGTGTTTCACTCTCCGAGCATCGCTTATTTTTCACACACGAGGAAAGTTCCTATGCGCCTTTTTCATATCTTTTATTTCTTCGCTTAGGGACTAAGCTCATTTTTAAGTGTGGAGTGGGTAGCACATATACATTCATCGCATGTCACACATTCACTCTTGCATATGCTCAAATGTCTATGTATTGCGATTGAAATCCTCGTTTTCTCCTTGACTGATTGTTATTCTTTTGGATTCAAAGTCTAGGACTTGAAATAGTTTTATTCGTGTGTGTATTCTCTTGAGTCAGTATCATTGCTAGCCTTTTACTATCACGTATTTTACGTATTTCTTGAAGCATGTTTGAGACTTGAAATTAGTAGGCACCGGTTCAAAAATGTCTAAAAACTTAAATTGCATCTCTTTTTCTAGGTGACCTTAGTGCTAGCATGTGATTCTCTATACTTGTTGTGATCTGCATGCACCTGCCTTCATTCATACACTATGTCAAGCTTTAAGTGTGGAGTTAGAAAGAAAAAAAAATAGTTTTCGATCAAGAACAAAGTTCTGAATTTTCAAAAGTGGGTGAAAAATTGACCCCAAGCGTAGTTATTTTTGAAGAAAAAAAAAAGATAGCAGAAAAATACCAAGGGCAAAGTGAGAAAAGTCACCCCTTTGTATCGAAAAAAAAAATATAGAAAAATACCAAGGGCAAAGTGAGAAAAGTCACCCCTTGTGTTTGAAAAACAATTTCTGCCCCCTTTTGCTTGATGTAGTGTAATTCCATCTTCTCATTGCGTGCAAATCATGACTTGTCTTGCGTATTCATGTACTAGAAACTAAGGGACGATCCTCGTGCTTGCACTGAAATTTTGATGCAGATTTTCGTACTATTTTTCAGAAAATTCTTAAGCCAGGCTCCTCTTCTCTTACGGGTCATTGCCTAATCCTTGACACTTGAGAACGAGCTTTGCGCCAAGAACCCGTGGACTATCCCTAGATAGCATAGGTGAATGGCGAGCATGTTTTGTGTAACTATTCATGTTCTTTTTACGTTGCTCTAAAACTATTTAGAACATGTGATTAGTCGATTGCTAGCCGTGTGTATTGACCGTTTGAATGCATAGCTCGTTTAATCTATGATTGTCTGAAAACTTTGATGAAGATGTCTGACTTGAAGTTGAGGTAACACGATGAATCCGAGGTATGACATGACTTTACTGTGACTCGTTGAGCATCATTTCATGCATACACGTTAGTTAGTTGTACAGGGGATTTATAGGTAGTCCCATTCCTGAAAACCTTCACGAGACTATACTCGTCCTACTAGGGCAGCCTAGGGGTTTAAAGGCTTGATGCATACGCTAAATGCATTCGTGTCCTCTACGACAGTGAGTTATCTTTTTGTTTTTGTTTTAGTTAGAATTGATCACATGACACTTGAGTGGGTAGCTTGGATATTTATGGTCGTTAAGCAGTACATTCGTTGGAATATTTATTTTGCCAATTGTTTGACATTTGTTCGGGA